>NDFG01000076.1:168506-228630 GCA_002167245.1 Sporophila hypoxantha
CCCGTTCCCCCGTACCTGCAGAGCCGCCCGGCTCCCCAGCACGAAGCGCTCCATGACCGCGCTGATCCACGGCCTGAGCCGCCAGGACGGCCCCAGTATAAACCAGTACGGCCCAGTACAGCCCAGTACAGCTCCCTGCAACCCAGTATAACCCGGTATAACCCGGTATAACCCAGTACAGCTCCCTACAACCCAGTATAACCCGGTATAACCCAGTATAACCCAGTACAGCTCCCTGCAACCCAGTATAACCCGGTATAACCCAGTATAGCCCAGTACAGCTCCCTACAACCCAGTATAACCCGGTATAACCCGGTATAACCCGGTATAACCTAGTATGGCCACAGTATAGCCCAGTATAACCCACTACAACCCAGTGCAGCCCAGTACGGCCCACTGCAACCCAGTATAACCCAGTACAACCCAGTATAACCCAGTACAACCTAGTATGGCCTGGTTCAGCCCAGTATAACCCAGTACAGCCCAGTACAACCCAGCAGAGCCCAGCAGGGCCAAGTAGGGCCCAGCACAAACCCAGGCTACCCCAGTCCAGCCCAGTATAAGTTCAGACTAGCCCAGCCCAGCCCAGTATCACCCAGTCCATCCCAGTCCAGCCCAGTATCACCCCAGACTATCCCAGTATCACCCTAGCCTGTCCCAGTCCGTCCCAGTCAATCCCAATCCAGACCAGTTTGAGCCCAGTATCACCCCAGCCTGTCTCAGTCCAGACCAGTCCAGACCAGTTTGAGCCCAGTATCACCCCAGCCTGTCCCAGTCCAGACCAGTCCAGACCAGTTTGAGCCCAGTATCACCCCAGACTATCCCAGTATCACCCCAGCCTGTCCCAGTCCGTCCCAGTGCAGACCAGTTTGAGCCCAGTATCACCCCAGCCTGTCCCAGTCCAGCCCAGTTTAAGCCCAGTATCACCCCAGTCTGTCCCAGTGCAGACCAGTTTGAGCCCAGTATCACCCCAGCCTGTCCCAGTCCAGCCCAGTTTGAGCCCAGTATCACCCCAGCCTGTCCCAGTCCGTCCCAGTGCAGACCAGTTTGAGCCCAGTATCACCCCAGCCTGTCCCAGTCCAGCCCAGTTTGAGCCCAGTATCACCCCAGCCTGTCCCAGTCCAGACCAGTCCAGCCCAGTTTGAGCCCAGTATCACCCCAGCCTGTCCATACCACCCAAGCCTGTCCAGTCCGTCCCAGTCGACACGTTAACCAGTATCACCTGAGCTGCCCAGTCACAATACCATACACTAGCCTGTTCCCAGTATCAACTCCAGCCGCCATCCGTCCAGTAGCAGTTGACCAGTTATACCAGCCGCCCAGTATACCACTCAGTTACACCCAGCCTGTCCCAGTCCGTCCCAGTCCAGACCAGTTTGCGCCCAGTAATCACCCCAAACTATCCCAGTATCACCCAGCACTGATGTCCCAGTTACACCCCAGCCGCCCGGTAGCCCAGTTTGTCCCTAGTCCGTCCCAGTCCAGCCCTGCCGCCCCTTCCCCCGCGCCGCAGGGCCGCTGGGGGCAGGGCGGCCCCTTCCCTTGCATCCCCCGCTCACTGGGGTGGGGGCTCGGGGGGGGGAACCCAATTCCTTTTTCACCCAAAAAAACCTCCCGGGACCCTCAACACCCCCCTTTGGACCCAACAAACACCCCCCTTCCGACACCCCCCAAATTCCGTTTTGGGACCCCAAAACCCCCCCCAATCCAACCTCACCCTGCGGACCCCCCCAAATATTTGAGTGCAGCCCCAAAATTCACAAACCTTGATCCTTTCTTCTTCCTCTTCCTTTCTCCTTTTCCTCCTCTTCTCCTCCTCCCTCCTTCCTCCCCCCGCCCTAAATCCGCCTTCCCACGGGGCAGCCGCAGCCAGGTGGAAAAACAGGCCCCGAAAAAGGGGGGGAAAAAGAAGGAAAAAAGAGGAAAAAAAGAAGAAAAAAAAAGAGAAAAAAAAAAACAGGGAAGAGGATAAAAGAAGGGAGAGATTAAAAAGAGAAAAAAAAAAAAAAAGGGGGAAAAGGAAGACGAGAGAAGCGAAAGGAGCGCGAAGGAATTAAAAAAAAAAAAGAGGATTAAAGAGGAAAAAAGAAGGAGGAAAAAGAAGGAAGAAGAAAGAAAAAGGGAATAAAGGAGAGAAGAAGGAGAAAAAAACAGGAGAAAAGGTAAAGGGAGGTTTAAAGGGGTAAAAAGGTAAAAAAAGAAAGGGGAGAGGAGGGGGGAAAAGGGAAAATTAGAAAAAGAAGGGGAAAGGAGGAAAAAATAAGGAAAGGAAGGAAAAAGGAGGGAAAAAATTCTAAAAAGCAAGGGAAAAGGAGCATAAACAAGGAATAAAGAAGGGAGGAAAAACAAGGAATAAAGAAGGAAAAAGGAGGAAAAACAAGGAATAAAGAAGGAAAAGGAGGAAAAACAAGGAATAAAGAAGGATAAAGGAGGAAAAAGAAGTATTAGGGGGGAAAATGAAGGAAAAGYCGGAAGGGGGGACCCGGCCCCGGCACCCCCCGGTCCGGCCGGACCGGCCCCGCCGCGGGCTCGGGGCGGAGCCGTGAGTGGGAATTGAAATTCGCCTTCCCTGGTGCCTGGTAAATGGCACTGCATTTTATTTTATTTTATTTTATTTTATTTTTTGTTTTATTTTATTTATTTTATTGTATTTTTTAAAATTTTATTATTTTATTTTATTTTAAAATTTTATTTTATAATTTTATTCTATTTAATTTCATTTTATTCTATTCTATTCTATTTAATTTCATTTTATTTTATTTTTAATTTTATTCTATTCTGTTTTCAAATTTAATTTAATTCTATCCTGTTCTATTCTATTCTAATTTTAAATTTAATTCTATTCTATTCTATTCTATGTCATTTTATTTCATTTAATTTTTTAAATTATATTTCGTTTTATTATATTTCATTTCATTTTCATTTCATTTACAGCCCCCATATAAACACATATGTATCTATAGGTATAGACAGATATATATGCATTTATATATATACAATTATATATATCTATATATAGATAGATAGATATAAATATACATCTCTAATTTTAATTTCATTTATATTTATATTTATATTTATATTTATATTTATATTTATATTTATATTTATATTTATATTTATATTTATATTTATATTTATATTGTATTTATGTTTATATTTTGTATTATATTATATTTATATTTAGGAACATATTTAATTTATATTATATTTATATTTTTATTTATAACATCTCTGTATTTTCCTTAACCAGCCCAATTTTCCCTCCTCAGGCTGAGCTTTGGGATGCAGCTGCTCCTGGACAGACCCAGAGCATTCCCAGGAGCCTGACTGGAACCAGAGCAGCACCAGAGGGTCCCATGGAGCAGGASGGGACCCCCGAGCCCCCCGAGGAGCCTGCGGGTGGGGACGGAATTCCTGCTGCTGGGGACAGAATTCCCAACCTTGGGGATGAAATTCCCAGTGTAGGGGATGGAGATTCCAACGTTGGGGATGCGATTCCCGGTGTTGGTCGCGGAATTCCCGGTGTAGCGGATGGAATTCCCAGTGTTGGGGATGGAGTTCCCAGTGTAGGGGATGGAATTCCCAACGTTGGGGATGAAATTCCCAGTGTAGGGGATGGAGATTCCAACGTTGGGGATGCAATTCCCGGCGTTGGTCGCGGAATTCCCAGTGTAGGGGATGGAATTCCCAGTGTTGGGGATGAAGTTCCCAATGTTGGGGATGGAGTTCCCAATGTTGGGGGTGGAATTCCCAGTGTTGGGGATGGAGTTCCCAATGTTGGGGACGCAGTTCCCGGTGCTGGTGACGGAATTCCCAGTGTTGAGGACGCAATTCCCAATTTTGAGGATGAAATTCCTGATGCTGGTGACAGAATTCCCGGTGTTGAGGACACAATTCCCAGTGTTGAGGACACGATTCCCGGTGTAGGTGACAGAATTCCCAGTGTAGGTGACGCAGTTCCCAATGTTGGTGACACAATTCCCAGTGTTGGTGACACAATTCCCAATTTTAGGCACGGAATTCCCGGTGTAGGGGATGCAATTCCTGACGTCGGTGACACCGTTCCCGGTGCCAGTGACAGAATTCCCGGCACAGGGAATTCCCAGGAAGGTTCTGGGGGTCCATGCAGGCAGCGGGAGGGGGTCTCCAGCCCCGAGGGACCCCCGGGGGGCTCCCCAAAGCAGCAGCAGCAGCAGCCCCTGCAGGAGGGGGGGTCCCCACAGGAGGGGTCCCCGAAGGAGGGGGGGTCCCCCAAGGAGCAGCCCCCACAGGACAGGGGGTCCCTGAAGGAAGGGGGGTCCCCCCAGGAGCAGCCCCCACAGGACAGGGGGTCCCTGAAGGAAGGGGGGTCCCCCAAGGAGCAGCCCCCACAGGAGGGGTCCCCGAAGGAGGGGGGGTCCCCCCAGGACAGGGCGCAGCCCCCCGGGGATTTTTACTTTGTCAAGTGGATCCTGTGGAAGGGGCAGCGCACGGCCCTGGTGACCCAGAGCGAGAACGGGCCCTGCCCGCTGCTGGCCATCATCAACATCCTCCTGCTGCAGTGGAAGGCAAGTGGGGGGGAACCCCCAGATCCACAGGGGAGGGGTCCCGGGGGTGGGATGGGATCGATGGGATGGGATCAATGGGATGGGATCAGTGGGATGGGATGGGATGAGATGGGATGGGATTGATGGGATGGGATGGGATCAATGGGATGGGATGAGATGGGATGGGATGGGATGGGATGGGATGGGATGGGATCAGTGGGATTGATGGGATGCACAGGATGGGATCAATGGGATGGGATGGTGCCCAGCCTGCTCTGGCTGCCCCCAGGTGAAGCTGCCCCCGCAGACAGAGGTGGTCACGGCCGAGGAGCTGATGGCACATTTGGGTGAGTGGGGACCCTGCTCTGGCACCAGGAATGGGGTGGGGGGCTCCAGTGGGACCCCCACATTCCCTGGGGTTGGGGGGGACTCTGACCCTGCTGCCTCGCAGGGAATTGCATCCTGGCCACCCAACCCCGGGACACCTCGGAYGGGCTGCAGCTGAACTTCCAGCAGGTGAGGAGCGACCCCACAACATCCAACCCCGCTGGCTGCAGGATTTGGGGTGGCACCTCCAGGGGTGACCCCTCCTCGTGTTTCTGCTGCCCCCCAGAACATCAATGACACCATGACAGTCCTGCCCAAGCTCTCCACGGGGCTGGARGTCAACGTGAGGTTCACGGGGGTCTCAGATTTTGAGTACACCCCCGAGTGCATCGTCTTCGACCTCCTCAACATCCCACTGTACCARGGCTGGCTGGTGGACCCCCAGGTGAGCCCCCCTACCTGGCTGCTGGTGGCTTCTGTGGGGTCACAGAGGTGTCCCCAGGGCTGGAGAGGAGCTGGGGCTCGTCCTGGCCAAGGTGACCAAGCTGAGCATGGATGTCCCAACCCTGYGAGTGCTCAAGGCCAGGTTGGATGGGGCRTGGAGGAACCTGGTCTAGCAGGAGATGTCCCTYCCTGTGGTTTGGGGGGTTCCAGAAGAGCCTGGTCTAGCAGGACTGTGGTTTGGGGAGGTCCAGATGATCCCAGAAATTCCCACCCCAAAGCCCTCAGTGATGTTTGGGATGGGGCTTTGAGCCCGAGGCAGTGCCTGGCTCCTCTGGCCATGGCAGGAGGCTGCYCTGGGTGCTCCCTTCCCTCAGAAGGGACCCTCAGACCCCTCTGCTCTGGCTCCATGCCCACCAGGAGCTCACCCCGTGTCCCTGCCATCCCACAGAGCCCCGAGCAGGTCCAGGCCGTGGGCAAGCTCAGCTACAACCAGCTGGTGGAGAAGATCATCACCTGCAAGCACGCCAGCGACTCGCGCCTGGTGAGCGAAGGTAACGSCCCCGCTGCCTGCCCGCGCTCCTGGGGGGCACGGCCGGGCGCCCCCAGCCCCGCCACGTCCCCGCTGTGCCCTCAGGGCTGGTGGCAGAGCAGTTCCTGGAGTCCACGGCGTCCCAGCTGACCTTCCACGGGCTGTGCGAGCTGACGGCGCGCGCCCGCGAGGGAGAGCTCGGCGTCTTCTTCCGCAACAACCACTTCAGCACCATGATCAAGCACAAGGTGGGAGCCCAGAGCCTTCTGTGCCCCCCCAGACCCTTCTGTGCCCCCCCAGAGCCCCCTGTGCCCCCCCAGAGCTCTCTGTGCCCCCCCAGACACCCACCCAGGGCTCATTGTCACCTGTGCTGTGGGAACGTTCCTCACTTGGGGTCACCAGACGTGGTGTTCCCCAGGACGAGGGAAGGGATGGGAATCTTGAGTCCGTGTTTCAGAAGGCTGATTTATAATTTTATTATATTGATATTATATTAAGTGATATGATATTACCTCTTAATATAATTATATCTATTATTATATCATATTATATTATCTTATATATATTAATTCATATTAATTATATTAATTTATTATTATATTTATATTATATTATATTATATTATATATTAGTTATTTATGTAGTTATATTATATTTATGTTTATATATAATTATATTATAGTTATATTATTATATATTATATTTACACATTACATTACCAATTACATGTACTAACTAATTTATATTATTTATTGTATATTATATGACATAATATTATATGATATAATATCTTATATTAATCAATATAATATTATATTATATCATAATTATGTCATATATCTATCATTATTATATTATATGATATGATATTATAATCATTCATTATATCTCATATATATTATATCATCATTACATTCTGTTACATTCCATTAATATTCATAGTATTTATATTATTATATTTTATTATATTATATTATATTATTATTATATTATATTATATTATTATTATTTATTTATATTATATATTTATATATGACCATATCATAATCATATCACACTATCAATTCATTATATTAAAAACTATATTACAATATACTAAGAATAGAAGAAAGGATTTCATCAGAAAGGAATAGAAAGGAATGGAATGATAATAAAAATCTTGTGACTCTCAGAGAGTCGAGACAGCTGGACTGTGATTGATTAATTAAAACAACCACATGAGACCAATCAAAGATGCATCCTATTGCATTTCACAACAGCAGATAATCATTGTTCACATTTCATTCTGAGGCCCTCAGGAGAAAAAGATCCAGCAAAGGATTTTTTCATCCAACCTGTCGCGTGACACTGTCCTTCTGCCCAGGGCACCTCTACCTGCTGGTGACAGACCAGGGCTTCCTGCAGGAGGGAGGGTGGTGTGTGGAGAGCCTGCACAGCGTGGAGGGGACAGCTGCTTCTGTGACACCGAGTTCCACCTCAGCCACCCCTGGGCAAGGACAGGGCCACCACGGCGCCCCCGACCCGGCTGCCAGCAGAGACAATGGACCAGGTTTGGGGACAAGTGGGTGGCAGTGTGTGTGGGTTTGTGAGGTCCCCAGGGTGAGGGAAGAGATGAATCTGAGTCTGTATTCTCAGAAAGCTTGTATATTTATATTTATTATATTATTATATATATACTTATATATATATTATATATATTATTATTATATATATATATTATATATATATTATATAATAATATTATATTATTATATATTATATTATATTATATTATATTATAATTACTATATATTCGTTATATTACGTTATATTACGTTATATTACCTATAATGTTATACTAATATAATATTATATTATATATATAATTAATTATATTAATATTATATTATATAATATATATATATTATTACATTGCAATACATTACATTACATACAATATTAATATATATATTATTATGATATTGAATATGTTAGTTTATTTAAATATAACATATTTTTCATTATTATAAGATTATTATACTAATATATTATTCTATGAGAGTATAATATACTAAAATTATTTTAATTATTATAAGAATTTTGTATTATTATATTACAAGGGTTATTATAAGAATACTCTACTAAAACTATACTAAAGAAATAGAGAAAGGATACAGACAGAAGGCTTAACAAGAATGCTAAAATTGTTGTTATAATCAATAATATTATAATTAATATAAAATAATAAAATAAAATAATTTAGTAAATGTTTTATAGATATAATACTATATGTTTATAAACATTCTAATTATTTTAATATTTTATAATATTGCAAATATAGATAATTTTAATAATAGAAAATTTTATTAAATATTATAAAAAATATAATAAAAACCTGTGACTCCTTCCAGAGTCCCAACACAGCTCTCTGTGATTGGTCATTAAGTAAAAACAATTCACGTGTTGGAAAAACAATCTCCAAATCAAATTCCAAAGCAGCGAAACAGAGGAGAAGCTGAGGCTTCTCAGCTTCCCYGGAGAAAAAACTGGGCYAGGGGATTTTTTTAGAAAATATTTAGAAAATTTTTTAGAAAATTTAAAAAATAGMCACATTCCAAAGCAGCAAAACACGACAAGCTGAGGCTTCTCAGCTTCCCGGGAGAAAAAACTGGGCAAGGGGAATGTTTTAGAAAATCTGGACAGGAACAAGCGAGTCCCATCGTGGATCCCACAGGGTTTGACCCCCCCCGTTTTTGTGCCCCTGCCAGGATTTCATGGTGGCCCTGTCCCTGCAGCAAGGACAGGACCCCTCCTCGGAGCTCAGCGACCTGGAGCTGGCGCGGCAGCTGCAGCAGGAGGAGTACCAGCAGCACCATCCTCATCATCATCCTCATCACCCTGCTCCTCCTCAGGTAACCAGGGGGTGCTGCTGGCCCTGGGGGAGGCTCTGTGGGTCCCCCAGAGCTCAGCCCTGTCCCTGTCCCTGTCCCTGTCCCTGTCCCCACAGGCGGAGCGGCGCCCACGGCAGAGGGCAGATTCAGACTGCACCCTCCTCTAGCACCTCGTGCCTGGGGGTCCCCACACCTGCAGCCCCCCAAAACCCCGCTCTGCGTCCTCCAGGGACATCCTGGAGGGTCCTCCAGGGACATCTTGGGGGTCCCTGTGGGCTGGAGATGAGGGGTGACCATCTGAGCCCACCCCAGGAGCACCCCAAACTTCCCAGTGGCCTTAACACAGGGTGGGGGTCCCACTCAGGGGGGTCCCACACCTCAGTGCACACTCTGAGACAGGGGTGGGTGTGGATGTGGGGATGGGGGGGACACCTGCACCCCCCTGTTCAAAATGTGGCCTTAGCCCTTGGCAAATAAAGGACTTGTCCCCCTGCACATGGATCTGGCACCACTGGGGGCTTCTGTTCTCCGGGGACACGGGGGATTGGGATGTTTGGGGTGGGGGTTTGGCGGGATTTGGGGGGGGTTTGGGGATTTGCGGGTCACAGTTCCTCGCAGATTTGGGGGATTCGAGGGGAGTTTGAGGGATTTGGGTCCACGGATTCCTCGTGTTGGGTCCTTCCGTGGGGCTGTAGTTGGCGCGTGCGGCCGCCAGGCGGCGACAGGGCGAGCGGGGCCTGTGGGGTTCCAAGGGGCACGAAATGGGGCACAAATAGGGCTGTCTATTAGGGGTGTATGGGGCACATAATAGGCTGTCTATAGGCTGCACCTGGGCGTGCACAAGGACATATAGGGCTGTCTGTAGGGTGTGATGGGGCACCTATAGGGCTGTCTGTAGGGAGCATATGGGGTACATATACGGCTGTCTATAGGGTGTCTATATGGGGTGCACAGGGCACATATAGGGCTGTCGTAGGGGTATATGGGGTGTATATGGGGCTGTCTGTATGGGGTATCTGGGGTACATCATGGGGCTGTCTATAGGGTGTTCCATATGGATGCACAGGGCACATACAGGTGTCTATAGGGTGTCTATATGGGGGTGTATATGGGGTGCACAGGGCACATACAGGGCTGTCTATAGGGGTGTATCTAGGGTGTATATGGGCACATATAGGGCTGTCTATAGGGGGTATATGGGGTGTGTATGGGGCTGTCTGTAGGATGTATATGGATACATACAGGGCTGGTCTATAGGGGTGTTACATGGGTGCACAGGGCACATACAGGGCTGTTCCATAGGGGGTGTATCTAGGGTGTATATGGGGCACATAATAGGGCTGTCTATAGGGTGTCTATATGGGGTGCACAGGGCACATAGGGGGCTTCTGTTCTCCGGGGACACGGGGGATTGGGATGTTTGGGGTGGGGATTGGGGGGAGTTTGGAGGATCCTCCGCGGGTTTGGGGTCCCTTCCGTGGGTGCAGTTGGCGCAGTGCGGCCGCCAGGCGGCGACAGGGCGAGCGGGGCCTGTGGGGTTCCATAGGGGCACGAATGGGGCACAAATAGGGTGTCTATATAGGGTGTATGGGGCACATATAGGGCTGTCTATAGGGTGTATATGGGGTGTATGTGGGCACATATAGGGCTGTCTATAGGGTGTCTATATAGGGGTGTATCGGGCAGCTATAGGGCTGTCTATAGGTGTATATGGGTGCACAAGGTACATATAGGGCTGTCTATAGGGGTGTATGGGGCACTAGTGATAGGGCTGGTCTGTAGCGATGTCTATGGGTACATATACGCTTATCTATGGGTGTCTATATGGGGTTGCACCAGGGCACACTATAGGCTGTCTTGTAGGAGGGTATATAGTGTAATATGTGGGTGTCTGGGGTATCTGGGTTACCATATGGGCTGTCTGTGGGTGGTGTACATGGGGCGCACAGGGCACATATAGGGCTGTCTATTAGGGGTATATGGGGTGTATAAGTGGGGCTATCTGTATGGGGTATCTGGGTACATATGGAGCTGTCTATAGGGTGTCAAGCTGCGACAGAGCATACAGGGCTGTCTATAGGGTGTCTATTATGGGGTGTATAATGGGTGCACAGGGCACATACAGGGCTTCTATAGGGGGTGTATCTAGGGTTGTATATGGGGCACATATTAAGGCCGTTCTATAGGGGTATATAGGGTGTATATGGGGCTGTCTCTAGGCATGTATATGGGTAATACGGCTGTCTTACATATTGACAGGGCACTACAGGTGTCTATGGGTATTGGGTGATTGGCTGTCTAGGTGTAATGGTAATATGGCTGTCTATAGGTGTGTCATGTGCAGGCAACATACAGGGCTGTCTTGTATAGGTGTATTGGTGCTATCTGTAGTGGTATTGCATATGGGGTCTAGCGCAATATGGGGTGCAGGCACTGGCTGTTTGATAGGGGGTCTGGGATATATGGGTGCTATAGGGGCATGTCTATGGATATGCGCAATGTAATATCGCAGGGTACCATTACAGGGCTGTCTATTAGAGTGTTCTATATGGGTCAACAGGGCATAATCAGGCTGTCTACAGGTGGGTACAGGCGTGCACAGGGACATACAGGCTGTCTATGGGGGGAGTATCTAGTTGTATATGGGCCACATTACAGGCATGTCTATGGGGGGTGTATATGGGGACAATAGGGCTGTCTATTAGGGGTTCATATGGGGTGCCACAGGGCAACATACAGGCTGTCTAGGGGTTGTATCTGGGTGTACTATGGGTACATTAGGAGCTGTTCTATGGGTGTTATATGGGTGCACAGGGCACATACAGGGCTGTTATAGGCGGTTTATCTAGGGTGTATATGGGGCACATATAGGCTAGTCTATAGTATATTATATGGAGCACCCAGGGTCTACAGGGGGGTGCACGGATCCCGTTTCGGCGGTCGATTGATCAGGCCTGGGCCCCGCCCCGCCCCACGGCGGGCGCCGCTCCCCGCGGCGTTGCGGTGACGTCACTCCCMGGTTCGCGGTGACGTCACTGCCGCCGCTGCCTGGCGCGGGGCGCGCGCGGGACGGAGGGGGGCGAGCGGCGGCTCCGTGAGGGCTCCGGCGGCGGCTGCGGGTGAGTGCGGCCGGGGGCGCGCGGGGCCGCCCCGCTCCGGGAGGGGCCGCCCGGAGGGGGCCGCGGGATGGTTCCCGCTCGCCCCCCCGCGCCAGGCCCGCGGCCGGGCCTTTCTGCGGGCGTTGGGCGCGCACCGGAGCCACCCCGGGCCTCCATCCGCCCTCGGGCAGGGGCCAGCGGGGCCCCCCGGGGCTGCCCGGGCGGGGCCGGGTGAAGGCGGGGCCCCCCCGGGGGCCCACATTGGCCTCGGGCCCCGGCGGGGTCGCTGCCCCCAGGCCCGGCCGGGCGCGCAGCCCCCGGGCCCGGATCCCTCCCGGTCCCGTTTTTCCGCCCGCGACTTGAAAACATCAGGGTTTTGTCGGTTTCCAGCAGGATCGCTGCTAAAATCACCTCTGGGGAGGGGGGTCCGGCCTGGCGGTGCCCCCTCCCGCACCGGCTCCGTGCCCCCGGTGCCGGCACATCGCTCTGTGCTGCCGGTGCCCCGGGGGAGAAGGAGCTGCCGGCCCTGACCGGGGCCTCACCCCGTCCTCCCACGCTCCCCTCCCGTTACCTGCCCGCGGCACGGCCGCGGGAGTCGGGAATTGCGGCACCTCCCTCCCGCCCGCCCTTGCGAAACCGGCCACGGTGGTTCCTCTTCCTCCCGCAACCGAGCGGAGCCGCCCCAGCCCTCGCCACAATCCGTGTCGGGGATTCTCTTCCCGGGGGTGCGATCCCAACCGACCCCATCCCGACCCCGCGGGGTTCCCCAAAATCGGCCGGTGGGGAGGGCCGGGGAGCCGGGATGCGCTGACCCCGCGGCAAGGGGCCGCTCCCCCGTCCGGAGCCTTTTTAAAGCACAAAGGTGCTCATTGTGTCGCCAGCAAATCCCTAATCCCGCGCTGGGGCCGTGCCTGGCCTCGCAGGGCRGGCGGTGGGCTCCGTGCCTCCGTTTCCCACCGGGAATCGGGTTTGGATCAGCCGCGGGATGCGCGCACGGGAGGGAAACCAAAYTCGGGGGTTTCTCCCTGCTCCCGATCCCGCTGCGGAGCCGGGGTTGCGATCCCGGTGCGGAGGCGGAAGCCCGGCTCTTCCCTCGGGCTGGTCGCAGGAGCGGAGCTGCCGGTTGGAAGCGGCGCTGGGGCCCCTGTTAATGATCACCCTCTGACCTCCGGGCTGCAGGGAGCAAAGTCCCTCGGTGCCCGAGCCCAGCGCCGGCCGCTCCGACGGGGATTTCACCGGGGCCTCCGTGGGAGCCGAGGTGGAAATTGGGGTGCCTGGTGGGGCCGGGGTGGGATCGGCCATCTCCTCACCTCTCSCCCTCTCCCTCCCCCCAGCATGTTTCAGACCTTGTACAGCTATTTTTGGTGGGAACGGCTCTGGCTCCCGGCAAACCTCACCTGGGCTGACCTGGAGGACCGGGATGGGCGAGTCTATGCCAAAGCCTCTGACCTGTACATCACCCTCCCCTTGGCCTTCCTCTTCCTCGTTGTCCGGCACCTCTTTGAGACGTGAGTCCCTTCCCTGGGGGTGGGGATGGATCCTGAGCCCCTGATCCGGCTCTGCCCGTGCCCTGGGGGCTGTGGCTGAACCCTGGGATGTGGCACCTTGTGCTCAGCCTAGCTGGGGGTCCTGATCCCCCCTAACAAACCCACGTGCTCCCTTTTCTCCCGCACAAACGTGATTTGTTGGGCCAACAATGGGAACAGACCCGGCTTTGTTGGGATGGCAAGAGAAGGGAGGGGCTGAGTGGGGACAGGCCATGACAGAAAGACCTGGGGGGCTCCTCTTGGCAAAACCCACCCTGGAGGAGGCACAGCAGGATGGGGAGACCGAGGCACTGAGTGGCTGTGGGTCSCTGGGTGGCTTTGATGGGGCCAAATCATGCAGGTGACAGGAACTSCTTCCCCAGGTACGTGGCCACCCCCCTGGCCGGGCTCCTGAACGTCAAGGAGAAGGTGCGGTTAAAAGCCACCCCCAACGCCGTGCTGGAGAAGTTTTATGCTGCCACCAGCAAACACCCCAAGCAGGTGAGGGCTCAGGGGGTCCCCAGGGGGTCAGGGTGGCAGAGGCAGGGCTGTGTGACACAGTGGGGCTGCCCTGGTGTCCCCAGGCCGATGTGGAGATGCTCTCCAAGAAGAGCGGCTGCACRGTGCGCCAGGTCGAGCGCTGGTTCCGCCGCCGCCGCAACCAGGACCGGCCCAGCCTGCTCAAGAAATTCAGGGAGGCCAGGTAAGACCCCCCCTTTCCTGCCTGGTGTCACTGTCCCTCCACCCTGGGGGGCTCTGGGGGTCCCAGCTTGGCCAGGAGCTGCCTGGGAAGGGTGGGAGATGTGGGATCTGGGGCCGTCCTCCTCCCTCCTGCTCCCCGGTGCCCGTCTGAGGAACGTCTGCTTCCTTTTTCCAGTTGGAGATTCACCTTTTACCTTATTGCTTTCATTGCTGGCATGGCTGTCATAGTGGATGTGAGTATTGCCCCCCTCCCCTTGCTCCCCCYGCCCCCCTGGCCCCTCTGACTCCTGTGTCTCCCCATCCTGCAGAAACCTTGGTTCTACGACCTGCGGGAGGTGTGGKAGGGATACCCCATCCAGGTGAGCACAGATCCCATCCCAGCTGCCAGCCCACGGCTCCTCCTGAGCACCAGGGGGAACTGGGGGTGCAGGAGGGTTTGGGGGTCCTCAGGGCACCCGGATGGTGACCACAGAAGGGGACCAAACCCCTCWTGGGGACACAGAGGACCCCCCCAACCTGTCCCTTGCCCCCAGAGCGTGCTGCCCTCCCAGTACTGGTACTACATGATCGAGCTCTCCTTCTACTGGTCCCTGCTCTTCAGCATCGCCTCTGATGTCAAGCGCAAGGTGGGGGCTCTGGGATGGGGTGGGGGACACTGGGACATCTCAGCAGGGTTTTCCTCACCCTKGTGGTGGGCAGGAGGGAGCAGCTGGGAGGATGTGGGCGCTCCCAGGGGCTGTGGGGTGGGAGTTTGCTGTGTGTGGGATCCAGGCTGCTGTAACCCCTCCCCATTGCTTTGGGCACAGGACTTCAAAGAGCAAATCATCCACCACGTCGCCACCATCATCCTCATCAGCTTCTCCTGGTTTGCCAACTACGTCCGTGCCGGGACGCTCATCATGGCCCTGCACGACTCCTCGGATTATCTGCTGGAGGTTGGTGTGTCCCCCTCCCCTGCTGCCACCACGTCCCCCATCCTGTGCCCCCTCCCCAGCTCACCCCCTCTGCCCCCCTCCCAGTCTGCCAAAATGTTCAACTACGCCGGGTGGAGGAACACCTGCAACAACATCTTCATCYTCTTTGCTGCCGTCTTCATCATCACCCGCCTGGTCATCCTGCCCTTCTGGTGAGCTCTGCTGGGGAACAGGGGGAAACTGAGGCAGGGGCTGGGGGAGTCACAGTGACAGGAGTGGCTTTTCCTGGCAGGATCATGCACTGCACGATGGTTTATCCGCTGGATCTCTACCCTGCCTTCTTTGGCTACTACTTTTTCAACTTCATGATGGTGGTGCTGCAGTCGCTGCACATCTTCTGGGCCTACCTCATCATCCGCATGGCCCAGAAGTTCATAACTGGAAAGGTGAGAGGGGGCCATGGGGATGTCATGGGGATGTCACTCAGGGCCCTCTGCAGGGGAGACCCCCAGATCCTGAATCCCAACTGTCAAGATCCCGGGGAGCCCTCGGTGGGGAGAAACCGCTGTGGTGGTTGCAATGGGGAAACTGAGGCACYGCAGGAAAATGGGGGGAGCTGCTGCCTGAACCCCCTTTTCCCTCTGCCCACAGGTGGTGGAGGACGAGCGGAGTGACCGTGAGGAGACGGACAACTCTGAGGAGGAGGAGGAGGTGGCCAAGAACGGGCCCCTCTCCAATGGCCACCCTGTCCTCAACAACAACCACCGCAAAACCGACTGAGCGCCCCGGACCCGAGAGCTGCCACCTCCTGCCACCGGCCCGGCCCCTCCGGCCGCTCCACACCGGGACCCCGGAGCGCCCGCCGGGCCCCGCCCCTGCTARGGAGCGGGGCCGCAGCTCTGCCTCACACTCACCGCTGGTGCCCTTCCACCTCTCACCTGCTGCCTTAATCCACTGCGGTTCCCCGGCCAGGCGGGGACCCCTCCGGGATGGCTCCATCCATCCCTCCGGGGCGGTTCCTTCCCGCCCCGCAGCCCCTCGGATTGGCTCTGGCCAAAAGAGCTCGGCCCCAGCCCCTTGCCGGGCTCTGTGTTATTCCAATTTTCCCAACCATTCCTTCACCGGGGGAGGAGGAAAAAATCCCCCTTTTCCTGAGCTGTATCCGGCTGAAAAAGCTGGCTCAGCCCCTGCTCCACCGAACTGGGAGGGAGGAGCAGGGAATTCCTGGGTGTTTCAGTGCCTAAATGATGGGATGACACTATGGAAGTACTTGGGGGAAGGAAGCTGCGGGGTTGAGTCACTCCTTGTGTCTCACAGAGTTTAATCCTCTCATTTCTCTTCGCTAAATGGATTTTTGAGTCTCTCCCTCTCCGTGGCCTCTCCCAGCTGTAACAGGACAAGTTTCCAACCTGATTTTTTTCCTTTTTTTTTTTTTTTTCTTTCTATTTATTTGGAAGACAGAAGGAGCCAGGCTTGGCTCTGTCTCCTGTATCCTTTGGGATGCTGTGAGACCTCCCAGCACGGAGGGGTGGGGGGGGAAAAGGACCATTAACCATTGTCAGACCAAAACGTGTTTTGTTGTTCTTGTTTTTTGTTTTTTTTTTTTTTTTTAATAAATAAAAGGTTAAATATATTAAAAGTTAAAAAAACTAATAAACTTGGGTAAAAAAAAAAATTTACAGGATTTGGGCATATTCTGTGAGTGGCACAGTGCCCCTGGGGTGGGGGGGTTATTTTGGCAGTGCTAAAAATGGGCAGAGTTGAGGATTTTGATGGTTTTTATGGGCTTTTTTTTCTATTAAAAGTTCTCAAAGACTTCAAGCCCAGGCTGGAGCGTGGGTTTGGGTTCCCTGAGGAGCTGCAGCCCCACTGGGATGACAAAGCCTCCATTCAGGTGGACTCTCAGGATGGAACTGGAGCTCCAGGAGGCCCCAGAAAGGTTTTATTTTACAAAGAAAAAAAAAAAAGAAAGGTTATATAGCAGGAAAAAAAAAAAAAACCAACAAGCCTCCCTTGTGCAAGGCTGGTGTTGGTTATGGGGGGGCTGGGGATGGTTGGAATCGGCTCCACCATGTCCCAGATTGGGCTTTTTCACATCAATAATGTGAGATTTGATCCCACTTTGTCAAACCTCACCTCTTATCCAGTTCTCAGGGTGGTTTTTTGAACTCTTTGGATCTACCTTGGTGCCTTCCCTCCCCAAACAAAAAAAAAAAACCCAAGCCTGGGACTGGTGCCACTCCCTCCCTCCCCTGCCCAGGTACCCTGGGGCTGTCCCAGCTGGGCCCAGCTTGGGGCTCTCTGTGACATTCTGGGAGGGTTGGAGATGGCGAGAAGCACCAGATCTCCTTCCWCAAGAAAATCCCAACCCCTTCCCCTGCAATTTTCCCCAGTGGAAGGGTTTAAGGAGTGTTTGTTTTGAGGAAAGGTGAAGGAAAGGTGAAAATGTGGGAGCTCCTTATCCCTTTGCCTGGGCCCATCCACCTCTGGCATTTTTCCTGCAAACCCCACAGGAACAAGGATGATGGCAGAGGTTCAACTCTGCTTTTTCAGGGCTCTTTCCTGTGTCTCAAGATCAGGGTAGGTTGTTTATAATAGAAAAACCCACTTTTATTGCTTTTTAGAAACTAAGATTCTTTACAGCTCACAGGTGAAGACAGATACTTACTTTTTGTCTTTTTTCCCTTGAATTCTATAAATCCTGGTTGGTCCAGTCTTCCAGGGATTCTTCCCACCATCCTCCCTCCCACTTTCAAGGCCTCAGTCTCAACTGGGAAGCACTTCCTGGGAATACTGGGCAAGTGCTTGCTGCTGGAAAAATGAGGTTTGTGCCTTAAATTTGGTGGAAAGATGGAAGAGAGCAGGAAAAGTTCATTCCTTGAAGGGAACCCATTGTCTTGTGGGATAACTGGAGCCTCTGGAAGCTGGGAGAAACCCAGGGGGTGGAAATCACAACCRGAGTCCATTCCTGCTCCGTGTCCAMCTGTCATTTTCCAGCTGAGAAAAGGGAGAACTGAGAACCTCTGYAGAAGAAACTTCACCCTCACTGAGGGGAAAGTGAGCACCAGGTCTCTGGAGAAGGGGGAGCTGCTGGGAGGGAGCAGGGCTGGCTCAGAGCAGGCGGCCCCGGCAGTCGATGGCCCCGCAGCAGCACAGCAGCTCCTTGCCCTCCACGCTGCCAACCTCGTAGTTGTAATCCCAGGTCAGCTCTGTGCCAGCTCTGATCCTCCTGGGAAGGGAAAAAATCCACACAGATTACTCCAGAAAAGAGGAGAAAGGATGGGATGAGGCTGAGGCAGCCAYGGAGAAAGGGATAAAGTTTCTCTGATGAATCATTGCTGTGAGGATTTACTGCAGGAGCAGAGAGGCACACAGCAGGGGRTCAGCACGACTCAAAAGARTTGGGATTAAAACAAYAAGGGGAATTGGCTGCTCCATSCCTCACTCTGRCCTTTYMGAAGYTCTAAAACTGGTGGAAATCACAGTAGGATCTCCAGCACAAGACAGAGGATTTCACCTTCCACCAAAGTTTTCTCTGCACAGGAATGGTGAAAAATGGGAATGGGGTTTCCAGGAGCAGGGAAATGGGGTTTCCAGGAGCAGGGAACACCCAGCCCTGGCCATGGAGCCAGGTCCCAAAAAGCCCAGGAACCCTCAGCCCCTCCCAGCACTCCAGGACTCACTTGCTGGCAAAGAAGGCGACCCAGGGGAAGCGAAGGTCGTGGGTGTCCACAAAAACGTTCTGCACAAACAGGTTTGGGGTGCAGCTGTGCTGTAATGGCAACAGAGAAGAGCCTGAGCTGCTGCCCAGGCAGGGAGGCCCGAGCTGCCAGCACTGAACAGAGCCTTTATAAACAAGCAGCATTCCTGGTTTGCCCGCCACATCCAGCGGAATCCTGCTGGAACAGGCTGCACGCCCGGGCTGAGTCATAAGATCCACACTCAAAGGTAACGGGCTCTGGAAGGACTGACAGGGCCATTCCTGCTCCCACCAGGCTGGAGCAGCTGGTTTTTCACTCAGGAAGGTGCATCATCCTCCCAAACCTCCTCTTTCCCCACTTCTCCCAAGGCRTGGGGAGGAACAGCCCCACTGAGCAGACAGCTCAGCCCCGGGGTGTGCCCATAAATGCTCATTTTATCTTTGATACCTGCCACCAAAGGCAAACAGCAAGTCAAGTGGACTGTTTAAAACATAATCCTCACTGCAATTGGATTTATTTTTATGCTGTGAAACTSTGCAATTACTGCTTCATTCTTTAAATRGTTAATTGTCATATTTCTCTTTKTCTTTTCTTTCTAARGAAAAAAGGGTGAATTGTGGTGTTACATTTTATTTAAATGGTTTGCTCTGTCTCACCCCTAGAAAATGTTTATTCCAAGCCTGTGATCCTCCCCTGAAGRATCATGGATCTGCAATCCCATTGGCCCAAGTTTTATTCTGCACCCAATTTGAATCTCCCTGTTAAGCTGTGGGGGGAGACRACAGATTCTCTCGTAGCCCTTTGCTCTCTCTTGGCCCTTRTCTACCTSTCCCTCTCCCTTCCCCAATGTCCTAGGGTGACATTATGATGCTTYTATCCCCATTCCTGTGTTCTGTTTATTATGGATATTATGTTCTGTGCCTTTAAGACTGGCTCTGAGGAGTGAAAGTTTTGTTTTGGTTTTGCTATCAGCCACTCCTCCACGGCTGGTGGGACACACAGACAGGGCAGTACATGGTGCTGCTTTTGCTMTTTGCTTTGCTCTTGCTTCTGCTTTGCTCRTGCTTTTTTGCTTCTGCTCATTAGTTAGTTTAGCTAAGCAGTCCAAATTTTTCCCTGGACTGTTTTTCCTTTCCCTTTTTTGGGACTACTCAAACCTGCTCCGGACTGGGACCTGGAAAACACCGAGAGTTTGCACCTTGTGGCTGCAGCAGCTGCCCCAGCACCAGAGGGACTGAGAACAGAGAGAGACTTTCTGAATTTGTCATCTTTTTCAGAGCGGTGAAACAGTGGTGTCATCTGGTATTGTTCATTTTGTGGGGGGTGCTTTGCCTGTTAAATAAACAGGTTCTTTCCACTTKTCTCCAAGGAATCCTTCCCAAACCAGTTGGGGGGAGGGCCCGTGTGGGTTTGCTATCTGGAGGGGCCCCCTTTTGGAGTCTTTCTCCCAAATTTGCCCTAGACCAGGACACCTGGGAAACACCAAGAGTTTGCACCTTGTGCAAACCTTGTGCAGCAGCTGCCCCATCACAGGAGGGACTGATAACAGAGCGACCACCCCCAAYAGAGACTTTTTGAATTTGTCATCCTTTTCAGAGCAGTGAAACAGTGGTGTCATCTGGTATTGTTCATTTTGTGGGGGGTGCTTTGCCTGTTAAATAAACAGGTTCTTTCCACTTCTCTCCAAGGATTCTTTCATGAACTGGTTGGAGGGAGGGGCCATGTGGGTTTCCTATCTGGAGGGGCCCCCTTTTGGAGGTTTTCTCCCAAATTTGCCCTAAACCAGGACACCCCCTCCTCCCTCAGAAACCACGCTGSTCCCATGGGTGAGACCCCCAATAAACCCTCCTCTAARCACCA
This sequence comes from Sporophila hypoxantha, assembly GCA_002167245.1. Lineage (NCBI taxonomy): Eukaryota > Metazoa > Chordata > Aves > Passeriformes > Thraupidae > Sporophila > Sporophila hypoxantha. Next base: position 189,007 of record NDFG01000076.1, read on the forward strand.
CCCTCAAAAAATCCACGTGGAGCCTCCTTTCCCGCCCAAGGCACCAAGCTTCAGGGGACTGCAGGGGACCAAAYGCAGTGACTCACGTTGAGGTAGCGGCCCAGGTTGCCCTCGAGCTTGGCATCGATGATGTAGCAGTTCTCCTCCCCGTCGTAGAACTGCCGCGTGCTGCGCCGCACGGGCCCCGCGCTCTCGCCCTTGTCGGCCGCCGCCAGCGGCGTGGATTTGATGGCGATGCCGTGGGTGGATTTCAGGGCGAAGCCTCGGGTGGATTTCACAGCCACCTGTCTCTTTACAGGACCTGCTGGGAGATGGGATCATCCCTGAGCCCGCTCTGCTCAGAGGTGACAAAGCCCTCAGAGCCAAAGCAGCGCTCCAGGATGGCTCCTGGGTGTCATGGACATATTTGATGAAAAATCCTTTTGCTGGGATCTTTTCTCCTGAGAAGCTGAGAGGCCTCAGAAATGAAATGTAAACAATAATTATCTGCTGCTGTGGAATGCAACAGGTGCATCTTTGATTGGTCTCATGTGGTTGTTTTTAATTAATGGCCAATCACAGTCCAGCTGTCTCAGACTCTCTGGTCAGTCACAAGATTTTATTATCATTCTATTCCTTTCCTTTTCAAGCCTTCTGATGAAATCCTTTCTTCTATTCTTTTAGTATAGTTTTAATATAGCATTTTATTTTAATATAATATATATCATAAAATAATAAATCAGCCTTGTGAAACATGAAGATTCTCATCTCTTCCCTTGTAGGGGTTGCCTGCAAATTCAACACTTGGYATCAACCCAGCCCAGCCTGCAGACGCACTGTAACCCTCACTGTTGCTTTTTCTTACAATACCCAAAAATATCTGCTTTTGAGYAGCAGATTTTGCAGTTTTGTCTTGCTAAACACATGGGGAAGGTTCCAACCTTCCTGGAACTGGAAGGACAASGTCCTGGAGCTGAGGGACACAGCAGGAGCAGCTGCTACAGCTTCACGAGCCCTTCCTGGTGCTTTCCAACCAAAACTTCTCACCCTCAGCCCTGGTCTCCCATCTCACCTGACCCAGATGATGGATTTTTCTTGTCCTCCCCTTCCTCCTCCTCGGATCCTGAGGAAATGGTCTGGATGTCGTCYCTGTCGTTGGCTGTGCCCGGGGCCTGCCCTGCCCTGTGCTCCTCGTCGCTGTCGGTGCTGCTCGACACCGTCAGCACGTTCTGGGGACAGGAACAGCTCCTGGAGTGCATCCCAGCCTCCCTTTTGCCCAGCATATGGTGCTCTTCTCCAGCTCACCCCCTCTGTTCCCACCCTTTGGAAGGGGATCCCCCCCTTTGGGCACCACATCCCACAGGACAGTGTTTGGAACACCTGTGGGGTTTTGGGGGCTGCTGAGTTCTGCTTGAGATCCTGCYGCATTAGGTGCTCAAAAGGAAGGGAGAAGTTCCCAAAAAACAAGGATAGTTCACCAGGATGGCTTCCTGCAGATGGCTCTGCCAAACAATGGTCCCAGGTGTGCAAACCAAAYCGCCAAATCCAACCCAAATCCCACACTCTCCTCTTTTTTGCTTGTTCAGATCCACAAAAGACCCCTAAAACCCAAAGGWAATCGAGTGCCCTCTGGGAAACCACAGCTACAACCACAACCCCTGTGCTCAACTGGGAAGCAGAGGCAGAAAAGAACCCAAARTAAGGTTAAAGAAGGGGTTTGGGGGAGGCCCCTCCAGCTGGGGGTCCCACTCACCTCTGAGGGGGGCAGTGGGGCCAGGGATCGCCGGCGGTTCTGCAGCAGCACCGTGCCACTGACCGGCCTGCGGATCCCCTCCAGCCTGGGAGGGCAGGGGTTGTAGCCATACCTCCTTCCCAGGCTGCTCAGCCTGCAGGGACAAGACAAGAGCAGGTCACACCTGGATCCCCAYGGAAGTTGTGCCATGGGACGGGAAAAAACGATTTAAGGAATCTTACTCAGGAATTTTGCTTGATTCTTCAGGTTCCTGCAGAGGGGAGAAGCACAGATGATTGGAATCTCTCCCTTCTCTCGAGCACTCTCCAGTCTTTCTYTGGAATTGTTCCCCAAAATGCCAGCCCAGGAGGGAGATACTGCCTGTCCCCACACTCAATGTGACACCCAGCATGGAGATGCCCCTCCCTGGGGGACTCCAAGTGCCCTCCCTGGAGCAGGGGGTGGACAGGGACCACCTCCATGTCCCTAAGGTCCCCAGGCAGGAGGATGCTCAACTCTGCTCGCATCAAGTGATTTCTGCAGCCTCTTGTGCCACAAACTCCCTCCCTGGGAGGGGAAAAGCCAAAGAAGCCAAAGAAGCTGAGCACAGAGACATCCAACAGCCCCACAGCTCCCCTGGATATGCTCTATGGGGAGAAAAGCCACTGGAGCAGGAGCACCTCCCTGCCTTTAACTCTCCTGTTCCCTCATCTCTCCCTCACCTCCTTCTTGGGTGCCTTTGCCTCTCCATTCAGATCTCCTGGTGTGGAAGCACAGCCCTTCTCCCTCTCTGCAGGCATCTCCATCTTCACAGGCTTGGCTTCTCCCCCTTCACCCACCCTGAAGGACGAGGCACCATCGTTGCCCTGCAAGCACTCAGCCACGCTGTTGGAGCTCAGCCACGAGGCCACTTTGTTCTTGGAGATCTCCTCAGACACTGGCAGCTTGCAGGGAGGGGCTGTGGTGGGTTCCTCATGGCTGAGGGGCCGTGTGAGCCCCGAGTCCTTYGAAGCCGTTTCTGAGGAGCCGTGGTCGCGCTGGCCGCGCGTCTGCCGGCGCGTGGCGTAGCTGCGCAGCACCGAGCTGGTGCTGAAGTTCTCGTCCTTGCAGAAGTTGTCATCAGAGCTGTCCTCGTTGGATTCCTCCAGCTCCTCCGTGCCCGTGTTCTCCTCGTCATCGTCGTCGTCCTTGAGGTCCACGCCGCTGTTGTCCGAGGAGCACTTGGCGTCGCTCTCGTAGCCCTCCTTGAAGTTCTCCACGCTCTCYATGTGGTCCAGGTTGGCAAAGTACTCATCACCCATCTCCAGCCCCTCTTTGTCAGCAAAGTCATCCGTCAGGATTTTCCCTGGGAGGGCAGAAAATGAGAGTTTTCTCTTTTATCCTCTGCAAAGCTCACTGAGGAGAAAACAGGGATGACTGTTCCAAAGCTGGGTTGGGAAATGACAACATAACCCCGTTTCTGGATGTAACAAAACCCTGAAGCTTGTGGTTGAGCTAAAATCAAGATTTTCAGCTCAGAAATCTCTACAGAYCAGCTCAAGCAGAGCCTTGGAAGGGCTGGAAGAGCAGAGAGGCAGCAGCTCTGGCTGTGGGTGGCTCCATTCCAGAGCCAACGCAACCCCAGTGCAACTTCTGCATCTCGTGGGCTGGGCCGGGCCCGGCCGGTTTGCTGAGCACAGGAAGCAGGGCTGGYGTTGGGTCACTTCAAGGACAGCCTGGGGGACATCTTGTGACACTGGCACTGCCACCACAAGGTTCTTGCAGCGTTGGGCAAGTTCATGAGCTCAGCTTTCACCCTCCAATCACCAAAACAGGCATGGCAGGAGCTTTACGCCCCTTCTGCTGCACTTTGGAATCATGGAATCATTGAGGTTGGAAGAGCTTCTGAGTCCCACTGTTCCCCTCAGCACTGAGCCATGTCCCCAAGTGCCACATCCTTGTGCTTTTGAGCATTTTCAGGGACAGTGACTCTACCACCTCCCTGGSCAGCCTGACCACCKTTCRCAGGAAGAAATTTTCCTYAATGTGCAACTTAAACCTCCCCAGGGCATTGGAGAGGGCCAAAAGGTCCCGCTTGAGCCTCCTTTTCTCCAGGATGAGCTCCTCCAGCTTCCGCAGGAGTTCTCCAGACCCTTCTCCCTGTGCTCCAACCCCTTCCCCAGCTCCATTCCCATCTCTGGCTACCCCTCTTTCCACAGCACAGTTTTCCACGTGCCAGGTGAGCTCTCACCTGCGTAGATGCAGACAAAGGAGCCCTTGGCGATGTCATCGAGGCAGCGAATGCCCCAACCTTTGTTCTGGGTCTTGAAGAGCTGCAGCCGCACCTGGAGGCCGTGCTGGACCAGGCGGTTGGTGCACATGTTCACGTTGCACTTGCACCTCTTGTTGCACTCATAAACACTGCAAGAAAGGAGAAGGGTGACAACTTTCAGGATAAAGAAACATCCCAAAGTCTGTGGCTGTTGGCAGTGCTGGGGTTTATGCACAGAGATCCCAGAGGATCAGAACTCATGTTCTGGATGATCCTCAAGGTCCCTTCCAACCCAAACCATTCCACAGRTGGCAGAYGAACSAAGACCAGAGGCAGARGGTCACATCTGCCCTGGGATACCCAGGATCAACTCCCTCTCAYTGGATCTGGGGCTGGTGCTTGTGAGAGCTCTGCTCACCCTGTTGGAAGACATTCCTCCAGCCGCTTGTGCTGGTAGCCTGAGTTGGGGTTGATTTGCCCTCCAGGGGTGCAGCCGCTGGCCTGGATGGTCAGCTGGTGACAGGCACACCTGGATCTGCAAGGAGACACAGGAAAACCCATGAGATCAGTTTGGAGACAGGAAAATAAATCTCATCTTTAGGCAGAGATGCGTACAAAGCGTCTGACTTGGAATCAAATCAAGAGAAGTGGTTTGATTCCACTCCATTCCAAGAGAAGTTGTGGATTTCTCCTCCCTGGAAGTGTCCAAGGCCAGGTTGYACAGAAGGTGTCCCTGCCCATGTCAAGAGTTGGAACTGGATGATTTTTAATGTCCCTCCCAACCCTGCAACGGACTGACCTGCATGGGTTTAAACCCCASGTGTTCCCTCACACAGCCCCAYTGCTGRCCCCTCACCCAGGAGCAGTCACCTACTTGTCCCTGCAGCCATCCTTGCAGTCACAGCCCACGAGGAACTCCCAGCTGGTGTTGATYTACACCCCTTTCCCGGGGATCCTCTCCTTGCTGTAGGCCACCTGCGGCGGCGGCGTGTTGTCGATCTCGTTGACGCACGACAGGGGCACATCCTCCTTGCCCTTGGTGATATCCGCGATGTAGTAGTAAGGCTTGTAGGGCTGGAACTTGCGATCCACCAGCACGTAGGGATCCAGGCAGAACATCTCCAGGAACAAGAAGTCGCAGTCCGTCTCGAAGAGGTAGCGCTCGATCTCGTGCATGGAGCGCAGGCAGAGCCCGCAGGGCGTTTTGTAGAGCACGTGGAATCCCATCTTGCGGTTGACGCGGCGCCGCGCCGTCATGCGGCGGAAGTCGTAGAGCAGCGGGATGAGCAGCGGGTTGCGGCTGCGGTACTGATCGCTGTGCACCGGCCGCACCCGCGCCAGGCAGGCGTAGCTGCACACGTGGGGAAGGTAGAAGAGCTTCTCCAGAGGGGCTCGGTAGGATGGCTCGTTGGGAACGCGGTCCATCATCCCGTGGAAGGGCTGGGAGGGGACACTGCTGGGGACGCTGCTGGGGATGCTGCTGGGGACGCTGCTGGGGACGCTGCTGTGGGGAGAGATGGAGTGCTCAGGTTAGGAAGGATGTTGAGATGTTTGAGGAGGAGCTTGGAACACAAACCCTATGAGGAATGTTTGAAGGAGCTGGGGCTGTTTAGCTTGGAGAAGAGGAGGCTTAGAGGTGACCTTATGTCGGAACCCAGAAATTCCTCCGAAATCCTGCCAAGGGGCTCAGAGCCCAAGACCCCTGTGCCTTTGATCTTTGTTGTCATCGTATTTCCAAAGTTTCCTATATTCTTGGTGATTTCTCATGGGCAGCTCCTCACAGCACTGACTCCTTCATAGTACAGCCAACAAACTCCATCTCTCCTCACAGCACAACCAAAAAACTCCAACTCTTCTCAACCAGTTAACCCACTCTTTTGTAGCACTCTTCTTACTGGACACAGCTGTAGCCTATTAAGGGCAGGCCTGACTACCTTCTGCACTATCTTTATTTTCTTACATTCTATCCCTCCACAGATCTTGACCCATSGAAAAACAATTACCAACCTTTATATGAAGAATTACAAGTCAAAAGAGTTTAAGTAGAACCATAGTGAATTTATCACYGGGTGATAAAAACATCCAAAGGAAATCGACTGGCCTCCAGGAAATCACAGCTACTTGGCAGTGCTGGGGGGGACTCCATGAACTCAAGAGGCTTTTCCAGCCTCAGTGATTCCACCACTCCACGATTTGAGCTGCTGAATCCCCACCAGAAACCCACCAGCACACTCAGGCCCCACATGTGTCCCAACATCCCAGATGGATTCACAGATGTGTCCCACCCAGAGCTCTGCTCACCGGTGCTGCGGGGCTGGGAGGGCCCTCCCGGCTGCTGGGGTGTCCCCAAGGACAGGGGAGGATGGGGACGAGTGCCCGGAGCCCACGGAGCCAGGACGGAAGGAAGTGCTTTTCTTGGCCACCTGCTTTCTGCCCTGGGCCAGCTGGGTGTCGGAGCATCTGCAGGAGGGAAGAAGAAGCTGATTTGGAACATGGAAAAACAAAATAACACTGGGAATCAAAGTAACACTGCCCCATGGAATTCAGAAACCCAGGAGAATCCCAGCAGTGGCTTTTTTCCTACTAAGTGTGAAAATCAGCCCATTTCTGGCTATTTCTGCTACAGCAATCCCACAACCACTCCGAATTTCAGAATTCAGCTGCAGCTCCAAGTGACTTCTGATTCTGAAATGAGGRAAGGGTAACAAGGCCTTAATCCCAGGAAGCTGGACAAACCAGACCATGAAGAAACCCCTGGATTAGCAGAAACCAGCTTCCAGAAGCTCAACCAGGCCTGAGTAGGAGGAACAAATCCAGAGGATTCTCTTGCAAGGACTAAGGAACAAGATAAGATTGTGCAAGGGAATGTAATAACATCCCTGATGAAAGAGCTAGCAGGGGCTTTAAAAAAACAGGTTTTCAACCCATTTCAGGAGTTTTCAATCAACTGCAGGTTTCCAAACCATTCCAGGAAGTTTTCAACCCATTTACATCAATAAAACAGAAAATTACCACAAACCAGCCACTGAAGAGGAAAAACTGTGAAGTTATTGGGGAAAAAGGGAGGAGACAAAGAGAGCAGGAAGGGARGAGGGTTTCTGCCAACAGCTGCCTGAAAGCAAAGTGTTCAAACACATCTCAAAAAGASCAAGAGGAAAAATGGGCTTAAACCAGTCAGAAGTGGTGACAACGCTGAGAAAAACTTGKAAGAAGGGGGAGAAACCCAGGCTTTCCTCAGAGGAAASAAAACACCAGAGTGAGYAGACTGTTCTTAGTTTTAATAATCTGAAATCCAAGTGTTTGAACCCCTCAGAATCCCTGGGACCAGCATGGACACAGCCAGGCCTGGCTGCCTCCTCCCCCTGGTCAGGGGCAGGTCGGGTTTAAGGGCAGGGAAGCAGCTGCACCAAAACCACGTCCTAAAGCCAAGCCCAAGAGGGAAAAAAAATCCTTGTAAAGCTCTGCAAGGCCTGAATGGGAAAGGATTTGGTGATGGCACATAGGGCTGCAGGTCCAGCTTGGTTGTCTTTGTGTTYTGACACTGCCCATGGTCCCGGGGTGTCCCAGTCCCAGCACAGCTCTTCCCTGCACATGGGGGACCTGCAGGGGTGGGAGCCCAGCTGTGCATTCCAGGACCTCCTTCAGCATCCAGGATCTCTCTGGAACTATGGTAAAGGTGATTTTCTTGTGGCTTTCACTCCCAAATCCTGGTCAAACCAGCACAGAGGGAGCGTTTCCAGGGGTAAATTGGGTTATATTGCACTGCTGATTGGAGAGGAGCCCCCAAGACCCCCGGTTGGGGCAGGTGGGGRTTGAGCTGCTGCTACACCTGGAAAGCCTGTGGGGAGTAAAGATGGACCTCCTGCACAGGCTGCTCACACCTAGGACATGTCCTGCCTCCCTGGTGCCCCACCAGCAGGGCACAGGCAGAGCAGAAAACGTGCTGGCACGGGGCCAGGCGCCCGTAAATCCGGATGGGAAATCCACAGTGCTGACAAAAATGAACTGGGAGAGCCTCTCCCTCCCCTAAAAAGTCCTCGAGCACATTCCCAGGTTCCCTGGTGTCCTCCAAAACACTCCCTTCATCACCAAGCCGAGTTCCTCCTTCCTCCAGGCCTCCTTCAGCCTGCAGCTCCGGGAATGTCCCCCTTGYGCCCCTGGCAGCGGCTTGGCCGTGGATTGCTCCGTGCCCACCGGGACCGACCACTGATCCCGAATTCCCAGCGAGGTCAGCGAGCAGGTCAGTCCAAGTGGAGGGACACAAGGCAGCCGGGGGCCAGTGCCTGGATCGTGACACGAGGGAGCATTTCAGATTTTGGGAAGAGAAAGAGCAAAGGTCTCATTTGGAAAGGCAAATGCGAAGCTTTAGCCCTGAGGAGGAATATTTGGCTCGGGGAGTTGTTGGCTCTCAGCTCCCGCCCCCAGTTATTCATCCAGCAGCTTTAGCTAGAAGTTTTTCCCCAAAATCATGGCTAAAGGCATGGAGGACACCTGCAGCTGAGGATTCCTCTGCACAGAAAAGGTGGTGCCTGAGAGAGCTGAGTGCTGGAGAGAAGCAAAGAGGTGGAAGGTGCTGGAGGTGGCTCTGGTACTTACTCCATCTCTGCAGGCTGAGGAGACGTGGGACGTGCAGCTGGCTCTGGAGTCTTGTACTGGGGACCAGCTCCTGCTAAATCCTGGGTGTACTGCACCACAGGGCCCTTGCTCCTCACAGCACCTGGTGGGGAAGGTAAAAAAACAGAGAGTCAACAGGAAAAATCCTTAATGTTATCCCAAGTTGGCTGTATGGGCCCCAAAACACTGATTTGTTCCTGGAAAGAACGAAAACAGAGGGATTTGGGATTAATGGTGGATCATCGCCGAGCTCAGAGCACAGCAACTCCCCCAAAAACTCTGGTCACTTCACCCAAGTGCAGTTTGGTTCTGTGGCATTATTCCAGGAGAAAAATCCCACTGGAAATCTAAATCTCCTATGCCAGAGTACAAAAACCCTGGAAATCTAAATCTCCTGTGCCAGGGGAAAAGACTCGCTGGAAATCTGAAATCTCCTGTCAGAAGAAAGAATAAAACCAAAACCTAGAAACCTGAAATCTCCAGGAACTCTGCTAAAAAACCCACCAAACCCAAACCACCCTGCAGCTAAATCCCAGGATCTAAATGAAACCAAAAGATGCCACCAACCAACGTTGGGACGAGTCCTGGTTTGCCCACTTTGTTTCTTTTCCTGGGTGGAAGCTGTGGAAGTTTTCATGCTGAACATGGGCTCGAGGCGTGTGGAACCTCGGTAAATCCACTCACAACGTCTGTCCTCTTGTGGGAAGGAGAAGGAAACACTTGAAGTCCCCATGGGAAGAGCTTCCTGGAGTGAGACATAGAGAAAACACAAGGAGACAACAATGAGCATTGACAAACAGCAGTCAGAACAATGAATTGTCAAATGCAATTATTTATGTTGAAAGTTCTAATTAGGTATTAGGGAAAATTTCTTCCTGGAAAAGYTGTTCATGCCCTGGCAGGCTGACCAGGGCAGTGATAGAGTTACTATCCCTGGAATTGTCCAAAACCCCTGTGGATATGGCACTTGGCTCAGGACCTCAGACTCCAAGATCTTAGAAGTTCTTCCAARCTCGATATTTCCATGATTAGCAAYAAAAKCAGAATTGATCAGATCCCCAGCCTCAKATTTAATCCTAATGGGCAAAGGGAAATTCCTACCAGGAAAAGGATTTTCACCAGACTTCCATCCACTTCTTCCACTCTGGATTTCCACCAGGTGCCTTCCCACTCGGTTTTGATCAGCTGCCCATTCTTCAGCAGTACCATGGGCCGGTTGGGGTAGGCAGTGATGTATTCCTCAATGAAATCCCGACAGGAAACATCCTCAATGTCTTCCCAGGCCTTTTTCACTGTTTGGGACACGTGAGAGAAAGGGAATAAGACAAAACAGAAAGAKTATTTAATTCTTTATTTTTTTTTAGGATATCCCAGGTGCATTTTTCCTAAGGTCAATCAAGGGGTGATCCCAAGGGCTGGAATGTTGGTGGTGGGACATCCTGAACCCACTCTGGCAATAAACCAGGATTTCAGATGTCTTCAGGCTCAGCACCACAAGGGACACACTCGTTTTTGGACCTTCCCAAAAGCTCAGCAGGCCAGGAGGGCCAGGGATCACTCACGTGGCCGGCAGACCGGGTACAGCTCCCACTCCTTCACGTACGACGCGTAGCCATCGTCGAAGAAAATCAGGAACCTGGAAAACAAACAGGAATTAGGAATGYGAGCTGAAGAAAACACTTCTCACGCCATGGAATGGAAGTGGAGAACCTCTCCTGCTCCTCCTGGAGACAGCCCAGTCTTGGGTGAGGACAGAATGAAGAGCTACAAATGCTCCCTGTGCTCCCCATGGCTGCTCAAACAGCACAATTCCCAGCCAGGCCATTTCCTTCTGCTCCAAATCCCCTCTGTGCCCCAGGAAAGGGAGATAAAGAATAAAAAATGTTTAATTGCTTCTGGTTTCTGCAGGGAAGATGGATAAGGCACCCACTTAATGCCTCTGAGTAAGGACTCCAAGTCCTGGAGCTGTACAAAAGCTGCAGGATGAGGGATCAGCATCACAACCAGGAGAAAAGTTGRAATTTGGGTATCAAATTCAGCTCATTTTCAGCTATTAAACACAAATCAGATAAAATCCAACACAATTTACATCAGATCCAGAGGGATTAAATCCTTTATCAATCACTTCAGGAAAACCCCAAACCTTTATTTTAATAGATCAGAYCAGCCTTGCCCTTTTTTTTATTCCCAAAGAAGATGCTCCAAACCTGCTCTTTCATCTCCTGAAGAGCTTTGGCATCACCTCTGCCACTCTGCCCTCCCAGAGCTCCTATTTCCTCCCACTGTTTCACGCCTCAAGCAGCCCAGACTCAACATTTGGGTGATAATTTGAATAAATTAGCAGATCTAATTCCTGACTCAGGGCCATGAGCAAGAGTGGAAGCTCCACCCTGAGATAAGAAAGATGAGGAAAGTCAGAATGGCATTCCTGGGAAYGGCTCAATTCAGCACCTGAAMGGTATTKAAATAAATCCTTTTWTTTTTTMGSCRWAAAKKAAKKAAAAAAACCCCAGAGATGGGAGTGCATGACCATGGGAAATYAGGAATACCTGTCTTTATTCTTGACATTGGGGGTTTCAGCCACAATCCCAGCATAGAGCCACATCTGATTGCCATCCTTGTACCTGGCCACCACCCTCCTGCCCACGTGGTGCCTCTCAGCAGATGGGTGGTAATCGTAGGCAATGTGGTTGCCRGAGAGCAAACTCTTTCCTTTGTTATCAAATTTCACTTTGTATTTCTTGCCAGCACCTGGAAATACATGTTAAGGCAAACAGGAGATAAATCAAGGGGAAAATAAACAAAAGCCACGTGATTTCACAGCAGAATTCCAACGCTCTGGGTCACTCAGAGATCCTTTATTCAGAATTAACTCAGAATTCATTTCAAAGCCTTTCAGGATTTAATTTGGAGYGTGAAGCAGTGGAGGTGTGCTGCTCCCACAATCCCTTCCAGGTGACATCAGATGCTCTGACACCTTTTAATCCAGGTTTCCCACCCAAAATCCCAGGAAAGCCCRGTGCATGGCACATACCAACAGTCTGGATGGCAATCAATGTCCCCTTGTGCCACGTCTTGGTTCTTTTTTTCCCCAAAATCCTCATGCCCACTTTGAGGTCCCCATCAGTGTTGAGATCATTGCTAGGGGCTGCAGGGACAGGGATGGGCTGGGCAGTGCCAGGAGGTTCCTGAGGGGGTTGTGCATCTACCAAGGGACAACAGCAAAAAGTCAGTTGTAAATCACCCAAAGCACAGTTCTGGAAGAAGAATTCCTGCTTTTCTTRCCCTCAGTCAGCCCAAATGCCTCTTTTTCACTGAATGGAAACAGCTTGGAGAAAAAGCAGGAATTCAGAATTAATATACCCTAAATAAAAATAGCAGTTTGGGATCAATAAATACGAATGGAGATTTGTAGGAGAGAAAGCAGATCATTGTTTTCCCATTTTGGGAAGCAAAGAGCCCSTGGGAGCTCCCACACCTTTCTGTGCTTCCTGCAAGTTGGTTTTCTTGTTTACAGCATCCATGAATTTTGCAACATCCCGGGCAGATTTCCTCATGGCAGCCATTGCTTCCCTCAGCTGGAGGAAAGAAGAAGGAAACACAGAAAAACTTTTGGTTTTTTGCACCCAGTACAATGTTGTGTCTCAGGAAAACCCCACATGAGGAAACATCTCTAGCCAGGGCCTCCCCACTCACCAGACTCTGATCCCTGGAGATTCTGGGACAGCTGCTGCCTGRGAGTGAAGAGAAAACAGTGGTTTAAAATCTTTTTATTTATGGAAAAAATCCATCCTAACTAAATCACAGAAAGCAGGGGGAACAGGGAAAAGTGCCCATCCCAAATCCATGCCCAGACAAGGCTTTTCCTCATTTGATGAGGACAACAGCAAGGCAGGTGGGAAAAGGGTGAAATCCCAGTCTGGGACCCCAGGAATTCTGGGATTTCAGGAATTCTGGGACACAAACAGGATCTGGAAGGTGCTCCCCTTGAGCGGTTTAAAACCTTTTTTTGTGGAAAAAATCCATCCTAACTAAATCACAGAAAGCAGAGGGAACAGGGAAAAGTGCCCATCCCAAATCCATTCCCAGGCAAGGCTTTTCCTCATTTGATGGGGACAACAGCAAGGCAAGTGGGAAAAGGGTGAAATCCCAGTCTGGGACCCCAGGAATTCTGGATTCAGAATTTTTGGACACAAAAGATCTGGAAGATGCTCCCTTGAGTGGTTTAAAACCTTTTTTTGTGAAAAAAATCCATCCTAACTAAATCACAGAAGCAGGAGAACAGGGAAAAGTGCCCATCCCAAATCCAGGCCCAGGCAAGGCTTTTCCTCATTTGATGGGGACAACAGCAAGGCAAGTGAAAAAGGTGAAATCCCAGTCTGGGACCCAGGAATTCTTGATTTCAGGAATTCTGGGACACAAACAGGATCTGGCAGATGTTCCCCATGAGCTAAAAGCACTCCCTTGTTCCCACCCTTCCCCTGGCCCTGATGGAGACACTGAACTGCGTTTCCAGCCMGAGTCCACGCTCATGACATCATCATCCTCCTCGTCGGGGATCTCAATCACTTCCGTGGCCGCTGGAGCCTCGTCCTCCGAGCTGCTCTCCCGGTACTGCAGGCCCATCATGGAGTAGAGCTCCTTGGCCAGCATCTCACACTTGTCCATGGCCCTGGGGGAGGGAAACCAGCTGAGCCTCCTGAATTCCACAGGGAGCTACCCCTGACCGCTGAGGGAGTGTCAGAGACGGTCTGGAGTTTCCTTCATGTGCCTCACAAGGGCCCTGAAGARCCCCYAGAGGAGCTCTGGCCTGGCTGAGSTGGATGTTTTTGGATGTTATGCCAAGTGATTGTTGCTGTGCTTTCACAGAACGCTGCTTCAAACAGGTTCTGATCAATGGTGGCTTGTCCTTACATGCCTGCACCTGCCTCACAAGTTCTGACAAGAGGTGGCTCGTCCTTGCACACTCACACCTGCCTCACAGACACCATGGCCCATGAATCTTCCCCACCTTTTGGCCAGATGTCACTTGCTTTGGATTGAGACTATATAAACTGTAACRTTCTGAGATGACTTTGGTGAACCCCCATYGACAACAGCAAATCTATGTGGCTGGYCCATGAGGATTCRYTCTCGTTGGTAAATATCTTCCCCTTCCCCACTTTTCTATCCTTTATTTCTTTTTCTGATCTCTCTATCACATTTGCTGTTGGCCCTRAATAAAGGTGCATTTGTTGTGARTAAACTGARAGCCCCCTGCTGTTTGTCTTTTGCACTTTTGGYATCTGGAAATGAACCATTGCTTGCCCTAGCGACAGGGAGCACTGAGGCAGCTGAGGGAAGCATCCARATGAAGGGTCTGAAGCCTTGGGGGGCAAGTTGCCAATGTGCCTCATTAACCAGCCCCACTGTGGGTCTGCCCTGAAGGGAATGGAGCAGCTCCCCACATCCCCCTCCTCAGAATTCCAGGCCCACACACCTCACAGCATCATCAATGAGCTGGTCAACGTGGGCCACCTCCTCCTCCTTGTGCCTCATGCACTGCTCCAGCTCCTCCAGCTGCTGCTTCCGCTGTCTCACCCACTCAGAATTCTCCACTTCTTTGTCGATGATTTCCCGCAGCTCCTCCATGGAGATTCCCAGCTCCTCCATCACCTCCTGCTGCAGCTCCTTAATGTCCTGGCAATCCATCTCTGCCACACCTGAGGAAGGCGAGGTGAGGAAGGAGAGGTTGGAGAGGGAAATCACGGGAGATCCCTCATCCTTTCTCACCTTCCCCTGCTCCAATGTGCTCTCACAGCCACTCCCGTCCCCTCACAGCCCCTCCAGATCCCCTCACAGCCCCCCGATCCCCTCACAGCCCACCCCGGTCCCCTCACAGCCCCGCCAGGTCCCCTCAGCACCCACACCGCGTCTCCCTCATCCTCTCCCAGCTCTGTCCGTCCACCCCGCCCGCTCACAGACCCTCACAGACCCTCCCGTTGCCCTCAGCCCCGGCCGCCCCTCCTCACTCACCGCCGCCGGTTCCGGCGAACCGGAGCAGAACCGGAGCAGAGCCCGGCGCGGCCGCCGCGTGACGTCACTTCCTGCGCCTGGCGCCCCCTGGCGGACCCGGGGGTGAGAAATCCCCGAAATTCGGGAATTAATGAAATAAAATAAATGAATTCCTCTGGAAATCGGGGGATAAATCCCTCGGGAATCGGCAATTCGGGGAATTGACCGCTGTCCAAGGGAGCTGCCGTGAACGGCCGGCCCTGTTTAAGTTGTAAACATCGGGAAAGCCGCGGTTCGTTCCTGAGGCGGCCGCGGTTCGTTCCTGAGGCGGCCCCGGAACCCCGGAGCTGTTCGGGGCCGTTGGAGCCGTTACCGAACCCGCCCAGAACGATCCTTTAACCGCCACCTCGGAAGGGTTTGAAACACGGAGGGGCGATGGGGGAAATGGGAGGGAATGGAGGAAATGAGGGAAATAGAGGAAATTGGGAGTAATGAGGGAAATGGGGCACAATGGGGGAAATTGGGGAGAAATGGGGGAAATGGGGTACAGTGGGGGAATGGGGGAAATTGGGGAGCAATGGGGTAAATGGGGAATTAATGGGGGAATGGGAAGCAATGGGGGGAAATGGGGAGCAATGGGGGAATTGGGGAATTAATGGGGGAAATGGGGAATCAGTGGGGGAAATGGAGGAAATGGAGAAATTGGGGAGCAATGGGGTCAATGGGGGAAATGGAGGAAATGGGGAAATTGGGGAGCAATGGGGGAAATGGAAACAATGGGGGAAATAGGGAGCAATGGGGGGAAATGGAGGAAATGGAGGAATTGGGGAGCAATGGGGTGAAAGGGGTAAATGGGGAACCAACGGGGCAAATGGAGGAAATGGGGAAACTGGGGAGCAATGGGGGAAATGGGGAATTAATGGGGGAAATTGGGAGTAATGGAGGAAATTGGGAGCAGTGGAGGAAATGGGGAAAATGGAGAATCAATGGGGGAAATGGGGAATCAATGGGGGAAATGGGGGTCCTGGAGGAAGGGGGGACCCGCAGAGGATGGGGGTGCTGGGGCTACCAGCAGCTCAGAGGCAATGGGAGCCCGGGTGGTTCTGCTGGGGCTCGTTGGAGCACCCTGTAGAGTTTGGGGATCCCGGGCTGGGGGGTGTTTTGGGGTCAGTTGATGGGTTCCTCCTCCCAGGTGGAGGTGGGAATGGCGCTGTAGGGATCCACCACGAGGCGGGCGCAGCGCACGGTCATGGCCAGGAGGAAGAGCCCCAGCAGCACCACGAAGGCCGTGGCCACGGCTTTGTCCACGTCCATGGTGGGCAGCACCGTGGGGGTCTCCATGCAGGGACCCTCAGGTGTGTCTGTCACAGCTCCGGGGACCCTCAGGGGTGGTTCCCTTGTTCCAGGACCCTCAGGTGTCTCTTTCTGTGGCTCCAGGACCCTCAGTGTCTCTGTTGCAGTTCCAGGTGTCCCTTCCTGCTCCAGGGACCCTCAGGTGTCTCTTTCCCAGCTCCAGAAGCTCCTTAGTGGGTTTCCCTTGGTTCCAGGGTCCCTCAGGTGTCTCTTTCCAGCTCCAGGACCTTGGTGTCTCTGTGCAGTTCCAGATGTCCTTCTGCTCAGGACCCTCAGGTGTCTCTGTTGCAGTTCCAGATGTCCCTTCCTGCTCCAGGACCCTCAGAGTCTCTTCCCAGCTCTGAGGGACCCTCAGGTGTCTCTTTCCCAGCTCCAGGAACCCTCAGGTGTTTCTTGCTGACTCCAGGGACCTTCAGCTGTCTTTTTCCCAGCTCCAGGGACCCTCAAGTGTCTCTGTTGCAGTTCCAGGTGTCCCTTCCTGGCTCCAGAGACCCTCAGGTGTGTCTTTCCCAGCTCCAGAGGCTCCTCAGGTGTCCCTTTCTGGCTCCAGGGACCCTCAGGTGTCTCTTTCCCAGCTCCAGGAACCCTCAGGTGTTTCTTGCTGACTCCAGGGACCTTCAGGTGTCTTTTTCCCAGRTCCAGGGACCTTCAAGTGTCTCTGTTGCAGCTCCAYGTGTCCCTTCCTGGCTCCAGGGTCCCTCAGGTGTCCCCTCCTCTCTCCAGGGATCCTCCAGCACGTGTCCCCCAGCACTCAACTCCCAATGACATCCCTGAGGGGCCAGAACAGGGGGGAATTAATGGGGCTGAGGGGTCAAAACCACCCAAAAAAAGGGGGAAAATGTGGCCTTGAGTCCCCTCTGCTCCTTCCTTACCTCCCTGTGGCTGGCTCTGGGTCTCAGTCCTGGCCCTGCTGGCTCCAGGCCTTCATGAATTCTGCAGGAATGTGCCGGCATCACTTTTCAGACACAAGCCAGGGGATCAAATTCCCACCCCACACCCCCTTCTTCCATCGGGAGAAGGCTCTGAGTCCTTTCATGAGTCTTCCTGGTGACTTGGGGTGGTTTGGGAAGCATTCAGGAGGATTTATCCCCAAAATCTAAAGGCTTTGCCAGTGAGAGGATTTCAAGGTGGTTTTTTGCTTATGTTGGAATGGACTGGGAAAAACTCTTGGAAAATGCATTGAACTGAGCTGCCCATTTGGATTTTGCAAGACAGCCTCGTGAAAACCCCAGAACACTCAAAATACACCAAAAATCTCCTTCAATTTCTTTATTTTGCCCCTCTGAGTGAAAAAACTATCACTTTGGGAAGACAGTGAAACTTTGGCATCCCAAGAGCTGGGCTGTAGGGGTTTTGCAGAGATTTTTCAGCAAAGGATGAGTTGTGGGGTCCTGTTGGTGGCCCCAAATCCCAATTCTGACAAAAAAAACCCCATTCCAATCTAAATCCCAGTTCTGACCCAATTAACATGTGCAGTCTGCATCCGCATCTTCATTCCCTGGGGCTTAGAATCCCAACCTCACCCCAGTCTCAATTGTAACCTTAATTTTAATCTGAATCTTAATTCCAATCCCAATCCCAATATTACGTGACGTCATAAACACCACCCACTATAGCCACGCCTTCTGGAAAAGCTCCGCCTCCTTTTCGTGGGGGCGGGACCTCACGGCCTTGGCCCCGCCCCTAGCCGTGCCCTCCCCTTTTCCCCGCCCCCAACTTTCAGTTTGGACCAATAGCAGCGCCGCATCTCTCCGTGTCCCTCCCCCCGCCCCCCGGTTGAACCAATAGAAGGCCGGCGTGGCTCTGGCCCCGCCCCCGCGCCGGCGGGGCTGTGGGGCCGGCGGAGGTTTTCCTGCGCCGCCATCTTGGATCGGCCGAGCGGAGCGAGGAGGGGGCGGCCSGGGACCCCCGTCATGGCCGCCACCGCCGCCAGCGCGGGTGAGCCCGGCCGCGGCGGCACGAACGAGGCTGGGGAGCGGGCTGAGAGCCCCAGGGAGGGCATGAGGGGCTGAGGGGGAGCACAGGGGGTCTGAGAGGACCCAAAGGCTCTCCRGGGGCCTCCAAAGCTGAGGGCGACCCTCAGGGGCGGGGGTCGTCATGAGGGGCTCTGAGAGCGCTGGAGAGGCTGACAGGGGCGTGAGGAGGCCCCTGAAGGGCTGAGGGGGAAATGGCACAGTGGGATGGGGGCACCCTGGAGGGGTCAGGGCTGTGTTTATCTGGATTTGGGGTGCTGGGGGCCGGGGTCCCCGCAGAGCCGGTGGAATGAGGGACCCTCGAGGTGGATTTGGGGTCCCTGCGCTGGGTTTCCATCATCACTCCTTTGGATTTGTTTCCCTTGACGGCTTCTGCCCCTTTTTCAGCTGTGTTTCGCTGAGMTTTTTTTTCTTAACTCCCAACACAATCTGCTGGCCCGGTTTGAAGGTTTTGCACAAACGTTTCTCGGAGCTCTGTGAAGCAGGGGAGGGCCTGGAGCACAATGTTCCCTCAGCTTGGGTTCCTCAGGCTGCTCCCCAGAGTCCTCAACTCCCTGTGCACAGGAAGCTGGGAGCTGCTGATCCCTGATTCTTGCCAGAAAAAGATCTGATTTTATCAATTTTCTGCCTAAACTCTGAACTAAGTATCCAGATGAAGCCAGAAGTCGTGATGGATTTACAGTGTGYTGGCTGAGATCAGAATCTGAGCTTTGTTTGTGTTTTTGGTTTTGGTTTGTTTTTTTTTTTTAAGTCTTAGCTTGTCCTTTGTGGCTTGAGACACACTCAGGTTTATCCAGGAGTGTTCAATGACACTGCTGAAGGATTTTGGGGTTTTATTTTAAAGTTTCAGGAAGGTTTTGTGGGTTTTCATGGTGAAAAAACACACTGGGGACTCATCCAATAAGATACTCGTGTGTGTCCAAGCATTTGTGGAAGTGGAGCCTTRAGGGTTCCGTGGTTTTTTTGCATAAGAAAGTTTTAAATTCTGAAAGAAATGAGAAAGAATTTTCAACATCTGTGTTTAATATTTATAATCATGGGCAGAGTGACCAGCTTTTACACAGAGGGTGGGAAATACACAAGCAGTAAACATGGAGATTAAATTCTGAAGAATTCTCACAATAATGTGGGTCTTCTTTTCATTAAAGTGTTAAAAAACGGATTTCAGGGCTCCAGTAAATGCTGAATAATGCCCCAGAATACCCAGAATGTCTTCATTTCAKCCCCTTAGCAATGGAAGAAACATTCTTTTCTTAATTTCTACATTTCTTCTTGGAGAAAGTTCCCATGGGGATGAAAGTGCTGAGCTGGCATTTCATGGGAAACTCAAACAAACTAAAAACCTCTTGCTTGCTTAAAAAAAAATGGATTTAATGTACCCCAGACACAGAAATTGAGATGTTTTGTAAATAAAAAACCATAAAAGGAGAAATATCAAAACCTTCTAGTTGTGAGTGAAATGCAGAGTACTTTTAAGSCTGGTTTATCTGCTCCCAAACATTTTGAGGAGCTCACAAATGGYTGAATTTAAAGCAAATCTTGTGAGATTTAATGTCCAAACAAACGTGAGCCTGGCAATTAACCCCCTGCTGAAGCTTCTGCAGCAAAAAGCACCAATTTTGTACAATAAAAATGCACATAAAATCTGCAYCAACCCCTCTCGTAAATCACAGCTGGGAATATTTGCAGTAATTTTATTTTGGAGCCTTTTTTTCCCTGTTGGGATGCCAGTGGTTGCAGCAGAGCCTTTCCCAGGAGAGCTGGGCTGGGAGCCTGGAGCAGTGCTGGGGGTTGGGATTTACATTTGCTCTCTTCTGGCCTTAATTAGCTAGATGTGTATAAGAGACAGGAGCAGTGCTGGGGGTTGGGATTTACATTTGCTCTCTTCTGGCCTTAATTAGCTCCAGCACATGGTGTGGGGAAGCAGGGGGTGGTTCTGGGGAGGGCTGGGACACAGACCCAGCCAGGATTTTGGAAAAATACCTGYGATTTCTTGACTGGACACRTCCAGGAATGGTGACTCCAGAGCAGCCTWTTTCTGGGAAGGAATTTTCCCTCAAACCCATCCTAAACCTGCCCTGGTACAACTTGGAGCTGTTTCCTTTCATTTTGTTGTTCTTTGGGAGCAGCTCCTGGCTCCATCCTCCTTCCAGGCAGTGAAAACTCCTCCAAACTCCTCCAGGAATTCACCTCAGTGTTTGGAATGGGGAGAAGGCAGAAATTTGGGAAGGAATCTTTGTGTGTTTCCTGGAAATCCCAAAAGGTGAAAAAGCCAGAGCTCTTCCCTCTCATTACTTCTGAGAATTCTTCAGAATTTATTCTTCTAACAATCTCCATGTGTATTTCCCACTCTCTGCTCTCCCTGCCRGTGCTGTCCCTGATTTTTGGGAGGCTGTGGCCACTCTAAAGCAGTGCCAGGTCCTGGTGCCCAACCTCAGGGTCTGTCRWGGGCTTCCACCTGAGCCAGGAGAGGGAAATGTTCCTCATGGGKTGCATGTTGGGCTCCTGGAAGATCTCAAAGGTTTGAAAATCAATTTTCTGTGGCTGGGGACACAGAATTCTCTGTGGAGCTGGGCCCAGAGAACAGCTCAGTGTCACTTCCTTCCCCTYCCCCGAGCGGAAATTCCTTCCCCTCAGGAAAGGGATTCTCCTCGTGCTCCAGAAACTTCATTTCTGTTCCCACCATGTTCAGATAGGGCTGGGGAAAAGGAGGAACCCTCCRGGCCTGCTTTATTCCCACTCAAAACTTCATTTTGTTCAACAAAATCCATGGATGTCACCTTGGGACTTCACAGCAGCATCTGAACGATCCAAAATCAAGCCAAAGGAGATGGGGAAGGGTTTCCACCTCTGGTTTTTTGTTCTCCAGATGTATTTTAGAGCAGCAGAGGATCCTGGTGTTTTGTTGCTGCTGTTGGTTGGGATTGTTGTTTTTGGCTCTTTCAGCTGCCAAGCCTTGAGCTGGATGTTTATTCCATACTGTAGTCACCCCTGGGAAATCCTATGGATCTGCAAGGAAAAAGCTTCCTCAGCAACACCAGCTGCTTGGAGGAAAACAAACCAGGCAGGCAGAGAGGCTGGGAATGGTATTGTGGTAAAATATGGTTAATTGTGGCAGAAAGATCAGAAATTTGGGAGTGTGTTTGCTTTGAGGTCCAGGCACACCGCTGAGGTGATTGTACAGCTCTGTTTTTAGATGTAAATAAACCAAAATGCAACTCTGGAAGTGAAATGAAACTCTTGTTGGACTGAAATCTGGCTTTGGGCAGTGGAGAAGAATTAGGAAGCCCAACTTAAAGCCCATTTTTTCCCTAATTCATCAAACCTGACCTCAGTTCTTCACTTTGTCCCCCCAGTTGTGGCTGTTTCTGCCCAAGCTGCTCTGGGTGCTGCTGAGGGTGGTTTGGGAAGCCCAGCTTTAGGGTTTTTGGGGGTGTCTGGGTAGCTTTGGGGTCCCTGCACTTTGATAAAGCAGAAGTGGTTTGGGAGCTGCATCAGGCTCAGTTTGCAAAGGTTGTGGTGGAGATTTTTGGGCTGGAGCAACTGTTTTGGGGCAGTTTCACAGCACATTTACAAACCCACAACCATTGAAATAAGCACAGAGCTGACTTATTTCAGCAAAACAAGAAAAAACCTGTTTATAATGGATTTAAAAACTGATTTTCTGATGTGGAACAGACTGTTTGAATCTAGGTTGGGTTCTGATGGTGATGCTGGGATGTAGATTCAGCATAAGGCACACTGACCAAGCTCTGAACAACTGCAGACCGTGTTACAGGTTCTCTTGAAGAAGCAGGATTAGGGGAAAATACAGGAAATGGAAATATAKAGGGAAATGGAAATATACAGGAAATATACAGGAGAATGGAAATACAAGGAATATAGAGGAAAATGGAAGTAGAGGAAAATGGAAATATAGGAAATATACAGGAAAATACAGGAAAATGGAAATACAGGAAATATAGAGGAAAATGGAATACGGGAAAATAGAGGAAAATGGAAATATAGGAGATATACAGGAAAATAGAGGAAAATGGAAATATAAGAGATATACAGGAAAATGGAATGCTGGAATCACAGACTGGTTGGGGGTGGAAGGGATATAATCTGTTAACATATCCCTACATTACTCTTTGCTCTTTAGGTTTTTGAAAGTCKMGATTCTTTCTAAAGCATATTTTATAAAAATCTGGTTTTGTGAGATTATGATAATGTCTCTACCAGCTGGATGTCTAGTATGAAGAAACATTCATGCTGGTYGCTTGATTCTTGACCAAATGGCTCCTAGTTTTARGAATATATTGCATTTGTAACATTCTAATTATGGGCTATTTAATATTCTATACATATAGAATATTCTATACAAACAGCTCTGCTCCTCCTCCCTCCTTCATGGTGCTGCCTCAACCCCTTCCRTGCTCRCAGCAGGCTCCTCCTCTCTCCAAAAAACCCAAACCACATCTTTGATTTTGGCAGCCTGAGCTCTCCAGCTGAGGAAGCAGCGTGTGCTCCTCGGTGCAGCGCATGAAAGGACATTGCCCCAAATCCAGCCCCAGCAGATGCTGACACACAGRTCCTTCTAACTGAGGAGTGTTCCACTCAACCAGAGGGGTTTGGAAGTGAAACTGGTTGATTTTTCTGATTTTTTTTCTGCTCCTGTTTAGAGATGGCATCTGATGTTTCCTCGCTGGGTGCAGCCGTTGGCTCCGGGAACTCCGGCTCGGGAGCTCAGGCTGGAGGAGCTCAGAGACCCAGCAAGAGACGGCCTGGGTGAGTGAGGGAGGAGGGAGGGCTGGGGGAAAAGGGCCTTTTTGAGGAAGTTTTGTTCTCCAGAAAGAGCTGTGGCTGCTTCTGAGAAGTTTCCTGCTTCTTTCAGATGGGCTRTGTCCAGTCCTTTCCCTTTGTGGTCAGCTACCATTTTTATATATTTCTATGCAAACGTTTGACTTTATAACATACTTCAGAGTTCTGTCTTGTAATTATAGGTTAAATCTGCATTTCTCTTTGACTTAACTGCTGAATTGTGTGAGCTTGGTTATACTTGAATTTTCATTTATTCTAACTCTCTGTCCACCTTGATGTGCACTTACTGTGCATTACACTTGTGAAGTTTGGTTTCATTTACAGCAAGAAAATTTTATCAATATATCTATAAATGRCTCCCTTCTTTCAGTATCCTGAAAAATCTGTATCTACAGATATTATTTTGTTACTTATACCACACTTAAAGAACAGTAAGTATGGTGTCCTTACTCCTCAAAGAGGGGGTTAAGTGACATATTCAGAGGGGACTAAAAACTTTGCACCTCACAGAAGGAGCAAATACACACCAAAGATTGAGAGCAAGACAGGAGTTGCTGCAAGGCCTGGGGGAACAGAGAATTTCGTTTTTGGGGCTTTACTCCAACCTTTGCAGCTGTGCTGTCCCTGGGAGGGATGGGGGGAAGCCACAATGTGTTTGTGGGAGGCTTTTTGTTTGCTAAAAATGCCTTTGCAAATTCAAAGGGAGTTGAGTGCTTGTTCCCAGATTTCTGGCACGAGAAATTGCCTTGTAATTTTTGAGCAAACTGAAATCTGTCTCTGCACCCCTCCCAGTCACTCCAACTCTTTCCTTCAGCCCCATTTGCTGATGCTCCCACTCCCCTGCAGCTCCTCCCATGCTGCATCCACAGTTTTCCATCCCAAAAGGAAAGGTGAAAACTCTTCTGTCCTTCCACATGAGCTGGTCAGAAGTGGGGTTTTGTCCCTAAACGCTGCACAAACTGAACTTTAACTCCAGGAAGATTTTACCTTCCACTTTTTTTTTTGTTTGGTTTGTTTTGTTTTAATTTTAAATGCACCCAATCCAGGCTTTTAAACTGGGAATACTCCATCTGTAGGTTGTTGATGGTCCCTGATTCTCCTTGGAGATCCATCCAGGCTTTTGGAACAGAAGGTTGGGATTCAGTGGATGCTCCAAGTGGGTTTTCTTCCTTTGGAACTGTTTTTCCTTGCTCTGTTCCTGATAGACACCTAAAAAAATCCTCTTTCCAAACTTTGTTGGTTGTTTCACATGAGGATCACTAAATTGCATTGGGATTACTTAATTTTTCCTTTCAGGAATCATCRATGGGTACAGACAGAAAAGTAATTTAAAGGAGAAACCACTTGCTTAGCAGTTATCTTTTTTTTTCTGTTTTTCAGGCTCGATTTTGATGATGATGGAGAAGGGAACAGTAAATTCCTCAGGTGAGGAAGAACATGGCATCCAGAAMTTTCTGTCCTGTGTGTTTTCTCTGGAGCAAGATCTCTCTGCTCCTYTGGCTTTTCCTCTCTGGAAGCAGTGGGAATTGCTCCAGTTCCTCAATATTCAGCAATATTCCTCCATCTCTGTGGCTTTTGTTACTGCCTCAGACATTAATTAATCCTCATCTGGTGTAAGGATGCTTCAGTTCCAGAGACATCCTTATTCCTGAGGAGTTGGCAAGGCTTTGAGGATCTCCTCATGATCCATATGGAGCACAGAAGAGTTGGAATATCTTGTGTCACTTATTTGTAGCCTCACTACGTGGTTTAGGATTGAATAACTCCAGTGATACTGGAGTTAACTCCAATAAAAACTCCAAATAACTCCAATTCCAGAATTCCCTGCATTCCTGTGCTTTGAGGATGGTTTCAGGATGATGAATGTAGSATTTTCCAAGAGAAACCCTTGGATGGAGGTCCTGATTTGGGCTACCTTTATCTTCCAAGTGCAYTTTAGTCTTTTTCTTGGTATGGGYTTAAATTTTGTGTGGTCCCACCGTSCTTGATTGGGATGTGCTGTGGAAAACCCCATGGAGGTGGTGCCAATAGTTAACCCATAATGTTTGGGGTGATCAGTGAATTATCCTGAACTGCCCACAGCCAAATTGGTCTTTTTAACCCCAGGCATTTTTCTGTGGCAGTTATTAAACCTTGTTTTCTGTGGTTTTTGGGGAAAGAAGGAAATACAAACACTTTAACCTCTCCCCCTTCTCCTAGATGTGATGATGACCCYATGCCAAATGATAAAGAGAGATTTGCCAGGTAAGAATTTGATGATTTAAAAGCTTTTTTGTGCCAAAAAAACTTAACATGAGAGGGATCCTSCAGCTCCCTTCTCACAACCATCTCTCTTTGAAGGGATCCACAATACTCCTTGGTGTTTTTTGGACCAGTTCATTGAGTGTGACAATGACATTCCTCTTTTCCACCATTCCTTTCAGCTCTGCCCTTGGACTCTCTTTCTTTTCTCCTGCTCGAGAAACTTGCAGAGATTTCAAGTTTCCTGCTTAGTACAAGTTTTCCTTGAACAGTTTCCTGGCACACATTGGGATTTGTGTGTTTTGGAGGGAATTATGCAGAAGCTTTACAAACTGGGGGTTTTCTGGAGATTATAGGGAATGCTTTGATCAGTTTTTGGTGTCTGASAGTATCTCTGAGTGTTGGGACTGTGCCCATGGGATTTTTACAGCTATTTTAAACTCCATTCCCTTCTCTGGATGCATTCCAGCCCATCAATGTCCCACTTCCCAGGAGGGGCCCAAAAATGCCCCCTGGATTTGGGGCAGTCCTGCTGTTACCTTCCAAAGGGTTACAGGGAATTCCAAGCTGGGATTCTCCAGCTTTTTAAGTGGTTTGAGTCCTTRYGAAATCAAACAAATCAAAAATATGTTAGAAATATCAGAATCCTTCTAATATTAGAAATAAGCAAATTAGAACTAGGTCACAGTCTCAGAAAATGTTTTGAAACTCCAACACATCAGGCACCAATTGAATGTAGAATGTTGCAAACTAATGACTGTTTTATTTTATGGAATTGCTCCTCTGCAAAACAGACCTGTTTCTAGGCTGGGTTTCCTAGTCCATCTTRCRWTTTTTTTTTCCATTTCTTTCAACTTTTTTTCCATTTTTAGCTTAGCTGGCTAATTTTATTTTTAGGTCTGATGATGAGCAGAGTTCAGCGGATAAGGAGAGACTTGCCAGGTAGGAGAATGGAGATTTCAAGCATGGACAAGCAGAGTTTTTCCTTTCCTTAATGTTTCTCTAGGCATCCCTTCTCTCTCTTTTTTTTTTTTTTTTTCCCTCCTTCCCTCATCTGCTGCGGAGGATTTAACAAACTCCTGGAAATGGCTGTGGAATTGGGATTAGGAGGGGAAAGGCATTGAGGAAAGGCACACCTCATCCTTGGAAGAACCTTTTTAGGGAATACATGAAAGGATTTCTTTACCAAAGGCCAKAGGGTAGGGCTCCTGCTTTCACCTGTAGTTTTGCTAACCTGTGCTAAATTCAGTTCCTCTTYTCCTGGGTCCCAAATTGTCCATCTGGGAAGGTTTTGTGTCCTGGGAATGCTGTTGGACTCTCAGAACAGGCAGGAAAAGGTGTGTTAGCTCAGGTGTTTTCCTTCCAGGAAAGGTGGTGTCACTGGAAACAGGATTTAATTTTTCCCTGAGTTTCTATTAGTAATTTTCTATTCATTTCTATTAGTAATTAATGAGAGACTGTGCCTGAAACCACCAGAACAGTCACCAGGAATCCTGGAATGAGCCCTGAGGACACCTGTGCCCTTCATTTTTCACCTTACAGACTTCAGCCAGTTTTGGGCAGTTCTGTCTTTAAACCAAAACCTGACCCCCAGAGTGCCTTTGCTGACTGCACTGAGCTGTGCTGAAATGTTTGAGGGGGTCAGGAAGGCACAGAGGTGTCCCCCAGGATGGACAATCCCAGTTCTCCCATCCTTTTCTCATGGCAGAGTGAAATTGAAATGTTTGGTAGCTTCTGTAGTTGAAGGATCTTTATTTTTCACACCTGAGCTTGTAAGTTTAGAGAATCTGCCTGACTCAAAGGTGAGGTCACTGAATGTCTACACACACCTTGTAGTGATAAATGCTCCATTTTTGTATTTATCCTGTTTATTCACCTGCCTTTCCTTGCTCCTTCCAACACTTCCATCTCATTTCACTTCCCACCARGTGCTTCCTTGCACATGATCCATCCTTCTGTAGAGGAAACCTGGCTTTTAAGCTCTGTTTTGGAAAACTCACCTTAGGATCCAAGTTAAATTGTGTATCCTGGATAAAAGAACCAAGTTCTGGTCTGTGGGACTGATGGGAGCCAAAGGGGTGCCAAGAGCCTCTTTAGGTGGCAGRAATGGTCTCAGTGCCACCACCCAGGTGTTGCCTGCTCCTGGTCTGCCCAGCTTGGTTGGCCTTGATGATCTGTGCAGAAATGAGGTGTAACCTGCTTGGGAGCTTTCCCTGCTGTGGTGGTGAGAGGGCTCTTGGTGTCACTGACAGGTGGCTTCCCAAAGGTGAGACCCAGCTAATTCAGGTCACTCAGAATCCTGGGGTGGCTYGGGCTGGAAGGAGCCTTAGAGTTCCTTCCCACACCTCCCACCAGCCCAGCTTGCCCAGAAGAGCAGGTGCCCAAATTTTAGCTGCAGACCTGGTGGGTCTGATCCACCAGGATCAGGTGATCTCATCCACCCTCACATGGACAGTGTTGAGGTCACCTGCAGTGAGGTGATCTCACTTTGGGAGCAACTCCTTTGGCTTCCTGCAGCATTTTGTGGTGGATGGGGAAGGCCAGCCCAGGTCCTCAGAGTCTCCAGGTTCCAGGGAGCTGCTGTGACTTCGAGGAAGGTCCAGGTGTAGCTTCTCCTCCTTGCCCTGTCTCCACATTCCCTGTGCACGCCCAGCATGTGAGGCTTGATCCTAATCCCGACGGCATCTGTGTGTGTGTGTGTGTGTCACAGAAACCTCCCACCCCTGGCAACTTCACCTTCTTCTCCTTTTCTCCTCCTTGACCTCTGGCAGGGAGAACCACAGCGAGATRGAGCGCAGGAGGAGGAACAAGATGACAGCCTACATCACGGAGCTGTCCGACATGGTGCCCACGTGCAGCGCCCTGGCCCGCAAGCCGGACAAACTGACCATCCTGCGCATGGCCGTGTCCCACATGAAATCCCTGCGTGGCACTGGCAACACCTCCACTGATGGCACCTACAAACCCTCCTTTCTCACCGACCAGGTCTCTGCCCATACAAAAAGTCCCTTTTCCTCTTTTTATTAAGCTGCCTTAAGGTCCTGGAAAGTCACATGAGGTCTCCCTGAAGCCTGATCTTGGCTTGATGCCTACTTTTGTGTGAATTACAGCCCAAACCCCGGGTGTGTTTTGGCTGTGGAGTTGAGAAGTGGTCAACCTCTCCCTTTCTCACCGACCAGGTCTCTGCCCATACAAAGTCCCTTTTCCTCTTTTTATTAAGCTGCCTTAAGGTCCTGGAAGGTCACTGAGGTTTCCCTGAAGCTGCTTTGTGGGGAATTGCAGCCCAAACCAAGGGTGTGTTTTGGCTGTGGAGTTGAGAGATGTCAACCTCTTCTTTCTCACCAACCAGGTCTCTGCCCATCACAAAAATCCCTCTTTTTATTAAGTCACCTTAAGGTCCTGGAAGGTCACAGTGAGGTCTCCCTGAAGCCTTCTGATCTTGGCGAAAATGCTGCTTTGTGGGAATTGCAGCAATCAGAGAGGGGAAAATTAAAAATGGGTGGCAAGGAAAAGTCTAAACCCAGGGTGTGTTTTGGCTGTGGAAGTTGAGAGGCGTCACTTTCTCACTGACCAGGTCTCTGCCCATCTAAAAAGTCCCTCTTCCTCTTTTTATTAAGCTGCCTTAAGGTCCTGGAAGGTCACAGTAAGGTGTCCCTGAAGCGTTCTAATCTTTGGCCTGATGCTGCTTTTTGGGAATTACAGCAATCAGAGGGGGAAATTAAATGATGAGTGGGCGGAAAAAGTCCAAACATGGTGTGTGTTGTTATAGGATATGAAATAACACGATGCACACACGCAGCTTTCTTAAGGTAAAAAAGAYTATTTTTTATTTCTGATTCTAACATTTATAGATTTTTTTAAAGTGATAGTGGATTGTCCAATGACACTGGACAAACTTAACAGTTTATCAAATTTCTCTTCTTCTCTAAAAGAATTCAAAACAATCAGTTATTTACATGAAGCGTGTGAGAAAGTTCGTTATGAGAACATAAACATCAGAAGGCTTAGAAAAACTTTAAAAACCAGGGCGACAGGGATGAGTTGAGAGGTGTCTGTGTGTCTGCAGGAACTCAAACACCTGATCCTGGAGGCAGCTGATGGCTTCCTGTTCATCGTGT
This sequence comes from Sporophila hypoxantha, assembly GCA_002167245.1. Taxonomy (NCBI): domain Eukaryota; kingdom Metazoa; phylum Chordata; class Aves; order Passeriformes; family Thraupidae; genus Sporophila; species Sporophila hypoxantha. Next base: position 218,065 of record NDFG01000076.1, read on the forward strand.
CGTGCGAGACGGGGCGCGTGGTTTACGTGTCGGACTCGGTGACGCCGGTGCTGAACCAGCCTCAGTCCGAGTGGTTCGGCAGCACCTTGTACGAGCAGGTGCACCCCGACGACGTGGGCAAGCTCAGGGAGCAGCTCTCCACCTCTGAGAACGCCCTCACAGGTACAGCAACCAGGGCTGCCATGTGAGGGGCTGGCAGGCTGGGACAGCCTGCAAAGGACTTGGATTAAAGCCTTCCCTTTGTAGAGGGAACCAAGCCCTGGTGCCTTTCTACCAAGGATGCTGCAGCCCCCCCCGAGAATGCATCTAAAGGTACCACCAGTGACACTCGTGTCCTGCCAGTTCCCAGTACATCACCTGGCACCACACCTGGCTTGGTGGAAGGACTCCCAGTGCAGCAGCATCTCCTTTTTATTTCTTTTTTTTAGGTCGTATCCTTGATTTGAAGACAGGGACTGTGAAGAAGGAAGGACAGCAGTCCATGAGGATGTGCATGGGCTCCAGGAGATCTTTCATCTGCAGGATGAGGTAGGAAGGAATTTCCTGGGGAAATCTCTGAGCCTAAAGCCAAACTTGCTCCCTAAACCTGGCCCTTCCATGCTTTTATTTCAGCTTTTTTTGGGCTCATTTTGATGTAGGCATGATTGAACATGGCTGAGCTTTCCCTACAGTCAAGTTCTTGAGATGTTTGTTTGCCCTGTTGTTGTAGAAGATACAATTAATTTCAGCCCCCCTTGAGTTCTGCAGAATGAGGGGTTTGTGTGATGGAAATTKTTCTTATTCAAGATGTCCAGATTATTTCCATGTTGYTCAAGAAAGATCAAATCCTTTCTAACCCRGGTGCAGGTGTGGCAACAGCTCTGTGGATCCAGTCGCTGTCAATCGTCTGAGCTTCATGAGGAATCGCTGCAGGTAAATGACACATAAATAACATATATATACATACAACACATAAATAACACAGCTAAACACCTTGCCTCACCTTCCCCCACTGCAGCACAACCTCTTTCTCTCTCCCAAGGAATGGTTTAGGTGCAGCCAAAGATGGAGAACCTCACTACGTCGTCGTGCACTGCACGGGCTACATCAAAGCCTGGCCCCCAGCAGGTAACAATCCACCTTGTGTTCAYCTGGGCTGGGTTTAAGAGCACATGGTCTAAAGTTGCCATTCCAGGAGCTGAATGTGCCAGGAAGTGCTTTGCAAATGTATCTGTGGCTTTTATTTTAAGATTGACTTAATTTTTGCAGGTGAAGCAGCAGAGGATGAAAATAATATTGAACTGTCTGATGTGCAGCTTTTGCTGAAATTCAGAGATTTTCATTCCTTCTGGTGAAAAAAGGGAGGGYTGGACACCTTAATTTACAAAATATCTTCATGGGGAAGAGTATTGAGTTACAGACCAGGGCAGAGAGATGTCTTGAAGTCCATTCCTCTGAAATTTTTCCTGCACTAACCTTGCTGGAATTTTTGGCCCTTCCCTCCCAGGTGTTTCTCTGCCTGATGATGACCCTGACGCTGGCCAGGGCAGCAAGTTCTGCCTGGTGGCCATTGGCAGGCTCCAGGTGAGTGCCCTGTTCCCCTTTCCCAACATTTCCTTSTCCTGGTAGTCCCCAAATTCAAACTGTTCTGTCTGAAAACATTCCCTGATGGCCACAAATCCCAYTGCAGGGCTGGCAGCTCAGGGCCAGCAAGGGTTGGTGACTGTCCCTGTGTTCCTGGCAGGTGACCAGCTCCCCCAACTGCACAGACATGAACAATGTCTGCCAGCCCACAGAATTCATCTCCCGACACAACACCGAAGGAATTTTCACCTTCATCGACCACCGGTGCGTGGCCACCGTGGGTTACCAGCCCCAGGTGAGGACCTTRAGGAGCTTTTTAAGAAAAAAAATGCTCTTTAAATTTACTTTTCCTTCTACATCATGGCTCTGCTTGTCCAACAGAGCTGGTAAACCATGCCCAGGGTTTAACCCAGACATGTGTTTCTTCTCCACTGGTTGCTTTTCCATGTGTTTTTCCAAGTCCTTTGATCATGGGAAGGCTGGGTGTCTCTGGATTATGTCAAATGTCAATTAAAGCCATTTTTGCCTCAAATTGAGTTAAAGATCAAACATTAATCAACAGCTGTTGTGCTTTTCTTTTTAAAAACAGCACACCAGCTCTTGTGCTTGGGTTGTGTAACAGGGATTTGGGGGGAAGGAGCAGGAACTACCTGTCCAAAGACAGATTAATTATGGAATCTGCCTGCCAGATGAACTGACTCAATRTCTCACAATTCCTTGAAAAATAGGAACTCTTGGGGAAAGACATTGTGGATTTCTGCCATCCAGAAGACCAACAGCTTTTACGGGACAGTTTTCAACAGGTAAAAGCATCACAGCTGCCCTTTGCATGCAGGGTGGAATTCAGATTGGAGCTCATTCCYAGACTGGAATGTCTTGGTGCTTGCAAAGCAACAAAATTGACTGGAAAACCAAGAAGAAAACCAAAGCTTAGATAATTCTCCTGTGCAAACAGTTGCAGATTTAGTCATATCATTAAATGCAAAAATGAAACAGAAGCATCTGATGTCTTAACTCCTGAATCCAGTCTTAACTCCAGCTCTGGCTGCTGGTCCAATTGGCTTTTAGGGCCAGGGATGTGGCTCCCAAGTGCCTGCTTGACTTGGCTGAAACCCTGGTTCATCTCTAGGGCCCAGAACCCGCAGTGGAGGTGGTTTTCTTGCCCTGTTGTCGTTACTGTTATTTCTGAGGGCCTTGGACTGGTGGCAGGGCAGGTAAGGCTGCCCCTGTGGTTTCATGACTCCAAAAACCAGCTGCTCATATCCATTGCTCCAAACCGTTGGAATGGGAAGCTACAGCATGTGTTTCATTTCTTGGAYGCTTTTCCATACATCTCACCAGTGCAAAGAGATAAGAGAAGTGAAGCCAAAAAAAAAAGGGGATTTTAGATTCCCCTCCTGGATCCTTTAGGAATCAAGCTGTCCCAAGGGAATAGTGCCATTTAGTTTGGGAAGGCTGAGATGTGGTGGTCCAGGTTTGAGGCAAAGGGCCATCACAGGGGTCTGGGGGGGGGAACTGGTGCTCAGGTTACTCTTCCCCACCTTTGATCAGGTGCTACTGATGTGATTCCATTTTGTTTTTAGGTGGTGAAGTTAAAAGGCCAGGTGCTGTCAGTCATGTTCCGCTTCCGATCCAAGAACCGGGAGTGGCTGTGGATGAGAACCAGCTCGTTCACCTTCCAGAACCCCTACTCAGATGAGATTGAGTACATCATCTGCACCAACACCAATGTCAAGTGAGTGATGAAGAGGGGCTCTCAGTCCACAATAACCCAGAGCTGGGCAGCCTCAGCCTCTCCCCAGCTTCCCATCAATTTCCACAACCCTGGGGAAGTTCCTAAGTCACTCCGGCTCCCATTCTCTGCTGGGCTGTGGCAGGCACTGGAGGGCTACAAAGTGCAGGAATTGTCTTGTTGTGTGGCTTAGCAAGCTGCCAAAATTCAGCTCCAGCAGTGCCTGAAATGAATGAAATCTGCCTTAGAATATTCTTGGATTGCTGTCACAGCCTTCCCATCTTTGGGAAGGTTCAAAGCTCTTTCCATGAGGAAGTTCCACACCCCTTGCAAGAACCAGGAAGTTGTGCCTGTGTGTGATCTAGAGCTGCAGGCTTGGCAYCTCCAGCAGACAACCAGAAGGCTGGATTGCCTGGGAAAGGGAAATCCGGGYTTTTTTTGCCATGAGGCAAAGTAGCAGAGCTCAAGTCTGCTGCAAGCCTGATTTCCTGCCCGTGTCAGAGCTCTCTCTTTGAACTTCTTCATTCCACACYCAGCCATTCCCACACCCAGAACCCAAAAATCCCTGTGGAAGTTCAGAGCAGAGCAGCAGTGTCTGTGTGGTTGTGTTTGAGGGACTGAGTATGGAGGAGGGAGTTACAACCCCCACACCTGGAGCATCCCATTCCATGGCACCACCTTTCAAGGAAACCAGGTGGAAACTCACTCAACCCTTTCACTCAAATGGGGTTTTTGCATCTTGTCCCAGCCAGCCACACCCTGCTACACACAGGACCCAGCTTTTGCTACCAGTTGGGACTTTTTAAATCTCTTTTTTCTGTGTTTGCTTTGAAGGAACTCGAGCCAGGAGTCCCGGCCTGCCCTGGCAAACTCCATGCCAAGGCCTCAGCTGGGGCAGAGRGTCAGCCTTCCCCTGGACATGGGCACAGCCCCACTGCCCTCAAGGTCAGGAGGAGCTCAGCTCCTTTTTCCATTTCCTCCTTTCCTCACACACCCTTCATTCCCAAATTCCCCTCTCTGCAGCCAYGAACTCCAGGCTGACAAATCCCTGGTGTAACCACCCAGAGCTGTTCCCTTGGGAATTATCTTGTGTTCCCCTGTCACAGACACTTTCTATTTTAGGCAGCAGCAGCCACCCCAGGCAGAGCTGGAAGTGGGCCCAGGAAGGGAGAGCTTGGCTGGCTATGAGCACTCACAGGTGAGTCCAGAGGGATTTGGGCACTCCCTGTTCATTGTCCTGCACTGTTTAAGTCACACTTTTGCTGGGGGTTTAAAGGTGGTGGCACCAGGTTGAGGTGAGGTTTGAAGGGAAGGTGTTTGTTGGGTGTTGCTCAATTCCAATATTTATCCTGTGGAATCCTAGAAACATGGAATAATTTGGGTTGGAAGGAACRTTAAAACCCATCCACTCCCATCTCCTGCTATGGGCAGGGACACCTTCCACCAGACCACTTTGCTTRAAGCCTGACCTTGGACACTTCAYGGGATGTGCCTGGGATTCCTGAATGGCCCTGCTATCCCAAAAAACACATCAGAATCCTAGGAGTGGCTGAGCCCTGTGCTCACGTCCTCTGTGCTGAGGTGTGAGCAGCCCCCAGGGGGTGTGAGCAGCTCCATGAGGTGTGAGCAGCCCCACAAGGTGTGAGCAGCCCCACAAGGTGTGAGCAGCTCCATGTCCCTCCCCAGGTACCTGTCCAGCCCGTGAGTGCTGCTGGCCCTGAGCACAGCAAGCCCCTGGAGAAGGCTGAGAGCCTGTTCAGCCAGGAGAGGGACCCACGCTTCGGGGAGATGTTCCCTGGCATCAGCACAGGTGGGTCAGCAGCTCAGGTCAGCTCCTCCTGCCTGCCCTGGTCACATTTTTCCTGCTTGTCCCTGTGGAGCAGTTCTCCCTGCTCCCAATCTGCAGTGGATGCTCTGACTCCACAGAACCTCCATGTGAGTTCAGTAGAAAATGGAAAAGAAATCAAATTAAACAGGATTTAACAAAATTGTCTGGAGAAGGAACCAAAGAGTCTTCCTTCACACATACACATCTCTTCCAACTGCTTCTCTCCCTGTTCCTGAGATGTCCCAGCCCAAAAATGACTCGTGCTCTCTCCACAGATGAGAGCAAAGCCATCCCTGCCAGCACCATGCCAGCCAACCCTCCCCTCTTCGCCCAGGGAAACACCTTCACTGCTGCACGGCCTGCTGAGAACTTCAGGTGAGCCCTCACCTTGTCTCTTATACACATCTACCTCTTCGCCCAGGGAAACACCTTCACTGCTGCACGGCCTGCTGAGAACTTCAGGTGAGCCRTCACCTGTCCAGCTCCTGCCCATTCCTGTTTCCTCTGCTGTGCCTTGGGCATGCCCAGGGTCTGGGTGCCCACAACCCTCTCAGTTGTTTCCCAGTGTAGAATCATGGAATCATTTAGGTTGGAAAGGCCCTCTAGGATCACCAAGTCAGAGTGTTAACCCTGTGTTTGCCACTAACCTCTGTCCCCAGGTGCCACATCCACACATTCTTAGGACACTCCAGGAGTGACCACTGGGCAGTTTCCCATCAATTGTTGGGCTTATTTCCCTCCACCAATGACTTGAGCAGAAGATTTTGGTGCCTTTTCCTCCTGGAAGTGCCTCAGACACCTGTTGTGTTGCAGGAGCAGCAGCATGGTCCCTCCAGTGAACATCATCCAGCAGCAGCAGCCCTCGCCCTCCGGCCGGATCCTGTCCCAGATTTCCCGGCACTCCAGCCCAGCTCAGGTCAGCGGGACCACCTGGGCTCCAGGGACACGGCCGGTGTTCACACCCCAGGTAGCACAGCCCAAACCCTCAGCTGCAGGCCCTGAGTCCCTGCTGCCTTCCAGACCCTTCTCTTCCATGGGGAACCATTCTGCTTCCACTCTCTGGCGCTGCTTCCTCCTGCGGGGCTAATCCAGCAAKTCCTCCCTGAGCTGAGGGTCAGGGTGAAGCCATGCCTCCTCTTCCTCTCCTGTGTTTTTCCTCTCTTACAGCAAGTGGCATCTCAGACAGTGAAGACTCGACCTCCTTCRTTTGGCATGGGGACATTCCAGGGCACGCCGTCCTCCTTCAGCTCCATGACAGCGCCGGGATCGACGGCGTCTCCCACCACGGCTCCGTACCCAGCCCTGGCCAGCCGTGGCACAGGCTTCAGTGAGTGGGGTTTGGGGGGTAAAACACCTCTGGGAGGAAAACTGGGAGCATCCAGCTGTGGTGGGATGTGCTRTCCATCATTTTTGGTGGATTTTGGYAGTGTCTYAATGTGGGGAGCAGAGTTGAKGCTGTGCTTTGGCTGACACTGATCACATTCAATTATCCTCCAACCACAGAGTTGGACTRGGGGTCCTTGTGGATCATTTCCAGCTTGGGATAATTGGGGTCCTCCCAGCAGGTGAATTTTGAGCCATTTTAAGGCTGACTGGGAGGAAAAAAAAACCCTTTGAGAGTCTCTTTGTTCTATCCCATGGCAAACACCTGAATTCCTGTGGCAGGAATTCCTGTCCTGTCACCAGCAGCAGCACCACACAGAGCCCTGCCCTTCCCAGTCCCATCAGAGCACTGGAGAAGCCCCATTGCCAAAGGAGGGATGATTCACTGCCTGTGTTCTCTGTCCAGCAGCCACAGAGGCAGCGCAGACCCCGGCCCCGTTCCAGCCCCGCGCCGCCGACGCCGTGGGAATGTGGCCACAGTGGCAGGGACAGCACCACGGCCCAGCATCTGGGGAGCAGCACGTGCAGCAGCCCCAGCCCAGCCAGCCTGAGGTCTTCCCAGTAAGATGGGGCTTTTTAACCTCCCAATCTGGTGGGATCCACTGGTCTTGAAGCACCCACAGCTTGTCCCTCTGGTTTAAATCAACTGGGGAGGTCCCAAACTCCTGGATAACCTGATGGAGCTGGAAGTGGAGAGGGCAGGACTGGCTTTGTGTCTTGGTCTGTTGCAGGATCAGTGGGAAATTCCAGTTGGATTAACCCTTCTAATTAAAAAAAAAAAAAAGCTACAGTCTAGTGAAATTAGAATAATTCCTGAGAATTCATAATCATCTCAGCCCAGCTTTCCCAGCAGTTGGTGATTATAGCTTAAATTTGCTGCTCTCCTTAAATTTCCCTTGGACACAGACCCTGTGTTCCCTTTGGGAAAGGAACCAGTCTGGTCCACAGTATGTATTCCAGCAAACCCATGATTAAATTCCCCACATGATCATGGAGCCYTGGAATTGCTGAGGTTGGAAAAGCCTCTGAGATGGAGTCCAGCTGTTCCCCCATAATTTCCAATCTAAACCTCCCTTGATATTCCAGTCTGGATCCTAAACCCTCTCCTTGTATCCTCACAGGACATGCTGACCATGTTGGGGGASCAAGGCCCCAACTACAACAATGAAGAATTCCCAGAGTTGAACATATTCCCTTCTTTTTCTGAATAAAACAAGCCTTAGGGGAAACAACATAAAGCTCTCTACAATATCCACGTGTAAAGGAAAACAGCTGAGTCTTTTTCTCAAGGAACTGTCTYAACACTTCCCACCTTCTGGAAGCAGAGCTCCGAGGAGGGATGGCCTTGGAGGACGAGGTGGTTTGGGCACCTCCTTCCTGTGGGATTGTTCTGGAAGCTTCAGGACTTGAGTGCCACGAGGCTGAAGGCCCCAGAGCCGCTCCCAAGTGGATTTTTTTGGYGGAGGGATTCCTGTCTGGATCACAGACAGCCCTTCCAAACTTTTTAAGGTGGCTTTTGACTGTTTTTATTTCGTTCTCTGCCGTGACTTTTTTCTATAAAACACAAAACTATTGGAATTTTTAAGTACTGGAAGGAACTCTTCCAAGTGTTATCCCTGTKAACACAATCCTGGAGGATGCTTGAGTAAGAATCCATGTCCCAAGCCAGGGTTTTCCTCCTTTTTGGAGGAATTTTGGCTGGTTTTGGAGGGTTGTTAACAGCGTCTCCAGTCCAGGGTGCTCCACYTGGAGATTCCTGTGTTTTTCTGGAATCTTCTCTCTCCTGTGAACTGTGCAATGAAATCAGTGTGACCCATGACCCCCCTCGTTACCCTGGGATAATTAACAAGCCATAAAAATATTACCCATGTAGCTTTCTTCTGGATGAATCCATTTTCCAGCTGATGGTTTCTGTGCTGCCACAAATTGATGTTTCAACAGGTTTTTTTTTTTGGGATAAAACCTGCTCCATGGAATTTTATCACATGTAGATGAGTTCCTTGTCCTCGTTTTGGAGCTGGATGGAGGAGAATCCCTGGATTTGAGAGATTTTTCAGGGAATTGCTGAGGAACTGTGTATTTTCACTACATTTGCTCACTCACCTCCTTAAAGAAGAATTCCTGCCATMGGATGATCCTGTTGCCAAATGACAGAGAGTAAGAGGAGAGCTGGAAAAGTAGGGAACAGAATGAAATCTTTTATATACATATATATATATATCTATATCTATAAATTTTTAATTTTTAAACATTGACTTGGAATCTTCTGGCTTTTTCCATGGAAAAAAAAAAACAAAAAACCAACTTGTGGCCAACCCTGCTCTCCTCAGGGGCTGGAAGAACCATTTGATTCTCTCTTGCTTCAATTCCAACAGGAAAATGAATTTCYGAGTTGGACTGGGAAGGAAATTTGGCACAACAGCAGCTGGGGAAGAATCCCAAGTGTTCCTGGTTTTGTTTTGAATGGAATGTGGGTGTTCCCCCCTTTTCCCTGCATGTTGAGGGGGGCTCTGGGACCCCCAGGCTGGTTGTGAGTGTTCTCTCTGCTGGTTGAGGGCAAAAATGGGGAAASTCCCCCCTTTTTCCAAGAGCTGATTCCAGAGCTGTCATTCCTGACTAAAATCTGAAACCTTTGTGTCACCAACTCAGAGAGATTCCTCTTGTAAGTGGAGCAGGAAGCTTTATTTTTCTCTCTCCTTTTCCCTCTGGAAAATTAAGACTTGAAGGTTTTGTTTTAATTGTTTTTTGGATTTTTTTTTTTTATTTTATGCCAAATTTCTCTATGGATAAGTGGGAACATCCCATTTGAAGACATCCAGGGAATCTGTTCCCAGCAATAACCTCCTCCCCAGCATCCCATCACATCCTGGGCTCTTCCCCTTCAGTTCTTCAAGGAGGAGGAGGAAAATTCCCATTTCCCTGAGCCCTTCCAGGTCCTGTGGCTGTATCCCCCCAAATTTTCCAGATCCTGGGAGCTGGAGCAGCCAAATCTGTTGGGAAGGAGGATGAGGAGGGGCTGACAGGGTTCCCAGGGGTATGGGGGGGACAGGGGACAGGCTGGGCCCTTCCCCCCTTCTTTGGGAACTCCAGTGTTTGTCCTGGGGTGGAATTTTATCCTCCCTGGAGCTGAACCCTCTCAGGTGTGTCCCATCCCCAGSTGCATCCTGGGCAGCAGAGATTTTCCAACAAGAGATTTTTCCCTTTTTCCAACCTTTGTCTCATTTCTGCCTCTTTTCTTGGAGGAATGTCCCTAAATCCCCATCCCCTCCCCGTTCTGGCCCCCAAACTCCTGTTCCCTCCCTGTTTTTTCCCTTATTTTCTCCCCCTAAGCCTCCTCCTCTCATTTTGCCCCCAAACCCCTGTGCTCCCCCGTTTGTCCCCGTTTGTCCCCTCGGTTCCCGCTCACTCAGTGCCACGTCAGGGCCTCGTGCTCCAGGGGATGATTGTGCCCTGGAGCCCCAGGGTGACTCAGCCCCCTGTGTGTCCCCCCTGTGTGTCCCCACAGAGGTCACAGGGGTGGTGGCCCCTCTCTTGGGGACCCCCGTGGGGAAGGGGTGACAGGGACCCACCCCCACCTTGGTGCTGCTCTGTCCCCTCCTGGTCCCTGGCYTGMTCTGTCCTTGTTCCCATGGCTGGAYGGTGACAGTGACAGCGATGATGATGTCGTTGTCCCCAGTGTGACATGTCTGGGATGGCTCTGGTGCCACGTGATGAGGTGACACTCCACCCGGCCCCACCTCCCCCAACCAGGGACCCCCAAACTGAGCACGGAGGGGGGCAACCCAGGGTTGGGGACAACTGGGGACAGAGGTGGGGTCCTGTCCTCCGTGCCTGCTGTCACATGATGTCCCCAAACTGCCGTGTCCGGCTGCTCCTGAAGGAAGTGGGTGCTCAACCTRATCTGYTTTAGACACTGAGAGGGCTTGGGGACAAGGTGGGTGTCCCCRGGGGCAGCAGGATGTCCCCAGGGTGGGATGTGGGGACAAGAGAYTGTCCCTGGGGTCATTATCCTTGGGACAGGAGGGTCCCAGGGCAGGATGCTGGGGTGGGGGGACATCCC
>NDFG01000076.1:251815-262495 GCA_002167245.1 Sporophila hypoxantha
AGCACCCCAGCACCGAGAGGCGCCCCAGTCTCAGCTCCCACAACATCCAGCACATTTCCCAGAATTTATTGATTTGGGGGGGGTCCCGGGGCCCCCCGATAAGAGTGGGGGTGGTGGGGGGGTCAGAAGCGCTGCTCGGCGTCGGGAACGCGGCCGTCCCTCAGCTCCTGCAGCCGCCGCAGCAGCCGGGGCAGCTCCAGCTCGCCGAGCTGCCGGTTCTCCCGGCTCCGGACGCTGACGGTGCCGCGCTGCCGCTCCCGCCGCCCCACCACTGCGGGGGCACGGCCGTCAGGGGCGGGGAAAACGGGAACCCCGAGCCTCCCCCCCGAGCCGCACAGGCACCCCCCAAACACGGCACCCCCCCAGCGGGATCCCAGGGCAGGGATTTGGGGGGGTCCCAGAACAGTCCAGGGGGGTTCAAAGGCTGTCTCTTATACACATCTAGATGTGTATAAGCGCGGTGTCCCCACTCACGGCGCGGCGGGCGCAGGGCAGCGGGCTGTGGTGCCGGCAGCAATCGTTCAGGCGGGGCCGGAGCGCGGCCAGCGCGGCCGCCTGGCGCCGGAGGTGCGCGAAGGCGTTCGAGGGGAGCAGCAGCGGCGGCGGCAGCGTGGGGGGGTCCCGGCAGTGCCGGGTGACGGTGGCGGCCATGGGCCAGGCGGGGGGGAACCCGTCCAGGGAGGTGCCCCAGACTGGGGGGTCTCTCGAGGGGGACATGGCTCCCCCCACCAGGATGTCGGGGGGCACCTCGAGGTCCTGCTCCTGCTGCAGCACTGGGAAAGGGAGCGGGGGTGGGCACAGGGCGCTGCGCTTGTCCCTGTGCGCCACCCTCTGCCCATTCGGTCCCTATGGTGCCACTCCTGTGCCCGGCCCTCACTGTCCCCATGTCGCTCCCACCCCGTGTTCCCCCCATCCAAGTCCCCCTTCTCCTCCATCACCGTGTCCCTCCACCCCCCCGTGTCCCCTCCATCCGTATCCCCACGCATGAGCATCCCTCTGTCCCCAGTCCTGGGTGTCCCCCTGTCCCCAGTCCTGGGTGTCCCTTTGTCCCCCCACCCCTGGGTGTCCCCATCTCTCCCCTCACCCCCGGGGGTCCCTCCCCTCACCTTGTTTGATGTTGGGGGGCCGCAGGTCCAGGCTCTCCTGCACCACCTGCTGCAGATGCCCCGAGGCCAGCGCTGTCACCGATGGYGGACACAGGGGGGGTCAGCAGGGTCACCCCCTCCATCCCCCCACCCACGGAACAGCGAGCAGGGACCCCCCCACATCCGTGGGCTTGGAGCCCCATAATGGGGAGGGGGTCCCAGGTGTTCAGGAGGGGCCCCAGGAGCTGGAGAAGGGGACCCAGGCACCCAGGAGAGCTGCAGGTGTTCGGGACAGGCTCCTGCAGGCATTTGGGAGGGATCCAGATGTGTGGGCAGCAGCCCTGACATCCGGGGTGGGGACCCAGCTTGTCCCTGGAGGCGTCCCAAACATCTGGGCAGGAGCTCAGGTGTCCCAGGTGGGACCCAGGAGGTCGGGAAGGGGATCCAGGTGTCCGGGGAAGGGAGCCAGAATTCGGGAAGGGGTCTCCAAATCTCTGTGGGGGATCTCAGGTGTCCGGGGAAGGGAGCCAGAATTCGGGAAGGGGCTCCCAGATCTCTGTGGAGGATCTCAGGTGTTTGGGAATGGAACCCAGGTGTCCAGGAAAGGGACCCAGAATTCGGGAAGGGGCCCCCAAATCTCTGGGGGGGATCTCAGGTGTCCAGGAAAGGGACCCAGAATTCGGGAAGGGGCCCCCAAATCTCTGTGGGGGATCTCAGGTGTCCAGGGAAGGGAGCCAGAATTCGGGAAGGGGTCCCCAAATCTCTGTGGAGGATCTCAGGTGTTTGGGAATGGAATCCAGGTGTCCAAGAAAGGGACCCAGAATTCGGGAAGGGGCCCCCAAATCTCTGTGGAGGATCTCAGGTGTCTGGGGAAGGGATCCAGAATTCGGGAAGGGACCCCCAAATCTCTGTGGGGGATCTCAGGTGTTTGGGAAGGGATCCAGAATTCGGGAAGGGGCCCCAGGTGTTCGGGAGGCCCCGGTCGTGCAGGGGGGGCCTGGGCGGGGGCCGCGGGGACTCACCGGCGGCGCTGAGGAGGAGGAAGAGGCCGAAGGCCGCCATGGCGCCGGGAGCTGTAGGGTCAGCGCCGGCTCCGCCGCCTTATGAAGGGCCGGGTCGGGCGTGGGGCCACATCCCGCGGGGCTGAGTCACGGCCCTGACGTCGCGGCAGAGCCGGGAGGGGGGACCCCGGGGGGCTGCGCRGGATCCCGCACCCCCAAACAGGAGCAGGGGGGAGCCCCCACCCCGGCCAGGCTGTCACAGCCCTGTCCCCACCCTGGGGGTCCCGTCCCCACCCTGAGGGTCCCGTCCCCATCCCGGTAGCCCCGGATCCCCCTCTGGTGGCCCCAGCCCCCCCCCGACCCCTGCGTCACCGGAGGGGGAAGCGGTCAAACCACATTTTTGTGGGTTTTACCCCGTTTTGGGGCCCCCACCCACTGAGTCACCCCCGGTGCTGAGGGGGGGGGGGCTGAAGGGGCACCTCCAGAGGGACCCCAGGACAAGGCGGCGGGTCCCTCAGCTCATGTCCCCGATGGTCACAGCCTCGGTCACCTACAGACAGGGGGGCTCCTGTGCTATCCCGGGATAASCAAACCCCCAGCACGCCCGGGCAGGTGTTTGGGGTGGGGTGGGGGGGACAGCCCCGTGTCCCCCCCCTCGATTGCCCAACGGCGGCTGCGGCTCCGTGACTCGGCCTTTGCGCAACCCCCCCACTTTCCCCGACGCGTGGGCGGGGGGGGGGAAATCCCGGCTGGAAGGACCCAGAAGTGCCGGGGGCAGCTGGGGAGAGAGGGAAGGTGGGAATGGAAAATTGGGAATGAAAACCCGGGAATCGCAAACCGGGCAGGCTGTGGGGAGGGTTTCCAGGTGTTTTGGGGGGTCCTGCCCTACGGTGTCCCAGGTAGGACCAGGAGTTTGGCGGTAGAGGATTCAAGGATGTGCGGGGAAGGGACCCAGAGTTCCGGAAGGGGCCTCAAATCTCTGTGGGGGATCTCAGGTGTGCGGAAGGGGATCCAGGTGTCCGGGAAGGGACCAGGTTCGCGGGAGGGGGTTTCCAGGGGAGGTTCAGCACCCCGCAACCGACGAGGCGCCCAGTCCTCAGCTCCCACACATCCAGCACATTTCCCAGAATTTATTCGATTTGGGGGGGTCCGGCCGGCCCCCCATAAGAGTTGGGTGGTGGGGGATCAGAAGCCTGCTCGGGCGTCGGGAACGCGGCCGTCCCGTCAGCCTCTGCAGCCGCCGCAGCAGCCGGGGCAGCTCCAGCTCGCCCGAGCTGCCGGTTCTCCCGGCGCCGGACGCTGACGGTGCCGCTGCCGCCCCGCCGCCCCACCACTGCGGGGCGCACGGCCGTCAGGGCGGGGAAAAACGGGAACCCCGAGCCTCCCCCCCGAGCCGCACAGGCACCCCCCAAACACGCACCCCCCCCCAGACGGATCCCAGGGCAGGGATTTGGGGGGGTTCCAGAACAGTCCAGGGGGGTTCAAAGGTGGTCCCAAAGGGGTGGGGGGTCTCAGAGGGGTCCTAATAACAGCTCCTGGGGAGGTCCTGAGGTGGAATCTCAGGCGGGTGCTGGTGAATTCCCAAGGGGGGACTGAGCTCCTGGGGGGGGGTCTCAGCAGATTCCTGAGGGGGTCTCATAGGGGGGGCTCCCAGGGGATTCAGTTTTCCACCCCAGCAGCACCCAGGATGTGGATGGGGGTGTCCAGCCAGTCCTGAGGGGCTCCAAGGGGGTCCCGGGGGGGGTCCTGGGGCTCTGCCCCATCCTTACCCAACTGGAAGTTGTAGTGGGCGAGTTGAGCCCGGCGGATCTTCCGTGCCAGGGTGGTSCCGGGGTCCCCATCCAGGTCAGCCAGGAGGCCCCCCCTCCTCAGCACTGCCTGCACCTGCACCCCCAGAGTCAGTGTGGGGCACGGGGGGGCACGGAGGGATGGTTTGGGGGGGGTCACAGGGGATGGGGATCCTGGGGGAGCACAGGGGGGGTCACATACTCACCTCCCGGGCATAGTCCTCCACCTCGGGTGTCTGTGGGATGACCATGGCCTGCAGTGGGGACAGCCAGAGCGGCCTGGGGGGCACCAGGGGTCACTGGGGGTGACACACAAGGAGGGGGTGCCCCAAGGGTTGCAGGGGTGRGCCCAGGATGGAGGAGCCCCAAAGATGGAGGTATCTCAGGGATGCAGAGACTGTCCTGGGGATTGAGTGTCCCCAAAACTGGGGAGTGTCCGTCCCAAGATGGGACAGGGGTGACACTGTGGATGAGGGGACCCAGACAAATTGGGGTGTTTCTGAGTACTGGAGGTTGTGTGCCAGGGACTGGGGGCTGTCTGAGGGACTGGGGGGGGAGCTGTGGGGTGGTTTTGGGCTCTCCCCTCACCATCTCCCGCCGTAGCTCTCGGCCAGCACGGCCACCATGCGCTCCACGGAGCCCAGCACAGCCCGATGGATCAGCACCGGCCTGGCCGGGCTCCCGCTGGGGCTGGGGGGAAATGGGGGTCAGGGGGACCCCTTGTCCCAGTCCTGATGCCCCCCAAATCCCCAATTCTGCTTTCCCCATCCCAATCCTGACACTCCCCAAAATCCTGACCCTCCCCCAGCACCATTTCTGCTCCTCCACCCCAATCCTGACCCCCCTCCCAGCCCCCAATTCTACCTTCCCAATCCTGACATTCCCCAATCCCAAATCCTGCTCCCTCAGCCCCAACCCTGATCCCCCCCACAGAAATCCTGAACCCCAGCCCAATCCTGGCCCCCACAAATCCCCCAATCCTGCTCCCTCAGCCCCAACACCCTCAATCCCCCAACAGAAATCCTGAAACCCCAGCCCAATCCGTGCCCACAATCCCCCAATCCTGCTCCTCAGCCCCAAACCCTGCATCCCCAACCCCACAGAAATCCTGAAACCACCAGCCCACTCCTGGCCCCACAACCATCCCCAATCTGCTCCTCATCAGCCCCAACCCTAGATCCCCCCACAGAATCCTGCACCCGCGCCAATCCATGAAGCCCCCACAAATCCCCCAATCCTGCTCTCCCATCACAAATAACCTGGCATATTACCGCTGAATCTCTTCAGGCAATCTGGAAATCCAGACCTGGAGTGGTGCCCACACTGATGGTAGCCTCCCAGGCAATCCCTGATACCGGATATCGAAATTGGTTGGGAATCAAGAATGTTCAGACCAGGCCTGCTTGCCCCTCTTAGGATACCCCCCCTCCTCAAATTTCCGCTCACCTTGGGCAGTAACAAGGCTCCATCCCCAGGAAACCTCAGCTCCACCGAGGCTGCCCGAAAAATTCTTCAGGCTCCGCTTCCAGCTGCTGCAGGGGTGGGTTGGGGAGGGTCAGGAGGGACAGAGCAAGGGGTACACACAGGGGGGGCATCATCCCACCTGCTCAGCACGAGTTCCAAAGTTTCAGGGTCCCCCAGGAAATCCATTCGGGACGGTGGCCATGGGGGGGGGGGACGGCAGGGGGAAGGCAAAAGCCCAGGAAGGGCGTAAACGGTGGCGGTGACCAGGAGGAATCGATCTCCTTCAGCAGCTGGGAAAGGGGGGTCAGGGGGCCAGGTGACACATATGAGAGGGGACAGGGAGGGCACCAGGGGGACAGACACTGCTCCAGGGTGGGGCAGAAAATGTGAGCAATCAAATCACTGCTCGGAAGCGCCGGGACCCGCGTCAGCCGAGCCGTCAGGGTCGGGGGGTTCGTTTGCCGGTGCAGGACCCGCCGAAATCCGCCAGGCCGCAGGGGCAAGCCGTGACCCGCCCGGAGCGCGCGGGTGCGGCGAACATCAGCGGCTGGGGACGGTACAGACAGACAGACAGGCTGCCCCCGCGACACGCCCCAAGCACCGCCAGGGCCGCCTGAACTCACCAGTGGGCGGGCAGTTCATGGGGTTTTTGAGGGAGAGGTAACTCAGGGGTGGCAAGGGACAGAGAAGATAGTGGGGGATCGTAGTGTGCCAGTGCCCGAAGTGTCTCCCAGAGCGGGGGCTGAACAGGTGTGGGGGTCAACCAAACCTTCGCTGAAGCCTGGCCGGTACTCGCTCTGTGGGGAACAGGGACAGGGAGGACATCAGCTTTGCAAGCACCGCAGCCATCCGGGCCATGGGGCTTGCAGGGATGGAGAAGCTGTGGGGTGCAGGGTGGCAGAGGGTTCTGGGTGTGAGGGGATGCGGGTGCAGTGGGGTCTTGCGGGGGTAACACGCATGCCTGGATTGAGGGGATGGAGGGTGCAAGTGGGGTCTGTGGGGGCACAGCAAAGTGCTCCAGTCTTCTCTGGGGGGGATGGGGTGCAGTGCGGGTCTGGGGGGGGCCGCGAGCCAGTGCCTGGACTGTGAAGGGGATGGGGTGCAGTGGGGTGCTGGTGGGAGGCGCACAGCGATGTGACCTGGATGTGAGGGGAGTAGTGGGGTGCAGTGGGGTCAGAGGACACGCAAGTGCTGGGATGTGAGCAGGGATGGGGTTGAGCAGTTTGTGGGTCACTGCTGGGGGCACAGCAGTGCCTGGCATGTGAGGGGAATGGGGTCGCAGTCGGGTCTGTGGGTGGCACAGGCAGATGCCCGAGCTCCGTGGTGTGGGATGGGGATGGCGCAGAGTGGGTTCTGGGGGGGGCCACAGCAGTGCTGGGGATGTGAGGGGATGGGGTGGACAAGGAGATATATGGGGTCGATACCACGATAAACTCACGAGGGTGTTGTAGACGTGGGCACCGCGGGGCAGGAGAAGCAGCTGCAGGCTGCAAATTGTGGAAGAAAAGAGTCCTATCCTGCAGCAACGGGATGGCGTTACTGAGGGGGATCCCCGTGGCTGTGAGGTGCCCCCCAGCCCCTGGCAGAGCTCCCACTTGCCGATCCTGCGGTGATCCCGCTGGGCCGCCTCCTTCCTGTGCCCGCTGCCACCTAGCTCCAGCTCTGGGGCACTGGGGAAGGCCACGAGCGGCCACACGCTGCAGTGACTGACCCCAGCTCCCCTCCAGAGCGCGGCCGCAGCTCTGAGTTGGGCACAGGGGACATCAGAGGGGCACCGGGGACCCCAGCCCAAGAGCAGGGCAGGGCACAGGGAACCTCACACCCACAAGTGAGCGCACCCGCAGGGCCACGACTTCAGACCCCAGTGTCGGCCGCGAAGGAGGGGCCGCTGGCACAGCTTGCAGCAAGGGGCCACACCTGAAGGGAGGAACAGACGGATAGTGGGGACAGCTGAGGGCACACAGGAGCCACCCCATGGCCCCTTGTCTCACATTAGACCGTGGCGTGGGTGATGTCACCTCCTCGAGCTGCTGCAGCTGGAGGAGTGTGGTGCTGGGGGCAGGGACAGTAGGAGGTGGGCTGATCGGGGGCTATGGTGACATTCAGAGGGGTGATACTGAGGGTCCCAATGTCCCAGAGCCCTGGCCTCACCATGACACTCCTGGGGGGGGGACACACCTTGAGCAGCTCAGCCAGCTGCTGGCGGGTAGCCTTCGAGGCGCTCGAAGCGTGGTGCCAGTAGCAGGCGGTAGTGGGCACAGGGCGAAAGATAGGTTTACGTGGCCAAGAGTGGCTCCAAGCACTCGGCAGCTCCGCGCTCTGCACCTGCCCTGGGGTGGACACGTTGTGGTTGCAGGACAACGTTGGGTGGATGAAACGCTAGGGGACTACGCCAGGCTGGAGATCCCCTGCAGCACACGAGCGTATCCCTGTGCTCAAACATGTGGCACGTCACAGAAGGAGCGCCACCTGTGGCCGTGGCTGCTGTCTATAAACGTCGCCGGACCGAAAATTGCTCTGCCAGCCGGCCCCAGGACAACAGGCCTGGAGGCCGAGAAAGCCTGGGGGGAATATGGGACGACACGGGGGACATTGGGACACGGGGGCTGTGAGGGGAGCGGGCTGCAGGTCTGGGCTCCCAGGCGCCCTGGGCTCACCTCCCGCCCTCGGCGTTGGAGAAAGTCGAGCAAGCTCCAGGGTCGGTGTCACCTTTCCAGAAGCCGGTCCACGTTCCTGGAGGGTCCCGCATTCACGCGGGCCACCCAAGGCACCTCGGCCACGGCCAGCCCTAAAGGCGGACAACCAGAGACACCAAAGAGATAAGAGATGCTGTGGGGACCCTGTGGGGGCTCTTGGATCAAGTGGGGAACTCAGCAGGAACCCCAACGGAACCTTTGTGGGGAACCAAGGCGACATTGTGGCAGATCCAAGAACCTCGTGGGGACTCTGTGGGCATCACGGGGAACACCACAGGGAGCATTGTGGAGACTCTGTGAACCTCGTGGGATCAATGGGGACACCACGGTGACATGTGCGGACCTTGCAGGCCTTGTGGGATCAGGGGCGACACCAAACGGGGACCGCTGCGGACCTGCAGACAACCACTGCAGGGCCCAGGGAACCATGCAAGGACACTTCGGGGACCCCCGTGGGACACGCGCGGGGAAGAGCCTCGGGCCGTACCCGAATGCTCGTGGCACCTGGAACGGGGTGGTTTTGCAAGGGCCCGCCGGGCAGGCGGCGCCGGCGGGCAAGCGCGAATGCGGATCGCGGGTCCCCCGGTGGGAGGCGGCCGCTCCGGTCCGGTTTCCGCCGCCGGCCATCCTCCGGTCCCGTCCCAGCGGCTCCGCCGCCGCCGCCCGACCGCTGGAAGAGCGGACGGCGCCTCGGGGTCCGGCCCGGACGACCTGGGGACGGGAAGGGCACGCGCAGGTTCACCGGGTCGCCCTCGCGGCCGCGGGGCTCAGGGCGCGGGAGAGCGGGCAGGGGGTGGTACGGGGGGTGAGAGGGTCCCGGGGGTCCCTGATGAGCGCACCCCGGTGTCGCCGCCGGGCCTCCCGCAGCAGCAGCCGCGAACCGGCCGCGTGCGGACATGGCCGAAAGCTCCGCCCCGTTCCGCTCCGGAAGGGGACGGGCCTCCGCGAACCCTCCTCCAACTGGAAGCCCGCGGTTGGATTCAGCGCCCGCCTCTGCGGGACGCGCCGTCAAAGACAGAAGAGAACGTGAACCATGGAAAGGCGCGGGGGGGGGAGGAGGCCGCACGCGGACCCCTTACTCAAACCGGGGAGTGAACGCGAGAAAGAACGGACCGCCAAGGGGTTGTTTGGGTAGTTTTTATGGCAGCATCCCTGAGCCACCACGGTATCAAACAGAGTTACGATGGAGGCAGAAACAAGACCACAAAAAAATATAATGTGAGAGCACTCACACATCAAGTAAAAATCCCACACTTCATAACAAGCCGCGCGGGCGGCTCTGGTGTAAAAGGGGGGGACCACACTCTAGAGACCCCCGCCGGGCTCCGGCTGCGTGATGGTGAACGATCCCGGAGGGAATTAAAAAGTGAGATTGCTAATTACACACAACGTAGAAAAGTTCCAACCCATGGAAGGTACCCCGGGGGGAAAAACAAAACAAAACAAAGAAATCCAAAGACTGCCATACCACAATGAGATCCCGAAAACCCAACCACAGTCTGTCACCAAGGGCAGAGCGGACACCAGCGCCTGGGGGCCTTTCATTGACTGCAGTCCCATTCGCGCTCCAAGGTGGGTTTGGGTAGGTTCGCTTCGAACCTTTTTTTCGCCTTGTTTTGGGTGCTTTTGGGCAGACAGAGAGGAACAGGGGTGCGTCCGTCCCTCCCGTGCAGACAGCAAAATTTGGCGGGATCGAGCTGGAAACCAACACCCCAACACCACTAGCGCTCCTCTCGAAGCTTTCAGTAGTTTTTACCATATATTTTTTTAATCTTTTTTTTTTTGTCTTAACGTGCTTAGTATCAACTAAACTAACCTAGAAGGTTTTATTTAACAGAACGTGGCTTCTTCTCGTTAAAACATTGGTTTTGTGTCTGTTTTTTCTTTGTCTACCCAATGCTGGGGGCGGATGGGGGGGGGGTGGGGAGGCTGGGGGCTAGAAACAACCGAAAAGTAACAGAACATTTAATTGTAGGAGAAGGTTACAGTAATCGTTGAAGGAAGGAAAAAAAGAAAAAAGAAAAAAAAGAGAGAAAAAGAAAAGAAAGGGACCCCGGGAGCTGCGTCAGTAAACGGGGAAGGGAAGAAGGGGCCGCGTTAGGGTGAATATATATGGAGCCCCCCTCTGCCGAAGGTGGCCGCGGCCGTTTACAGGCTCTGGAAAGGGGTCTACTGCCGAAACCGCCAGAAGGGACTCTCCCGCACGGGCGGACACTCGGCACGCGGGGAGCGGAGCAGGACGGAGCCCGCGGCCCCGGAGGGCTCCCGGTGCCCCGGGGGGGCCCACCCGCGCGCGCCCCCCCCAGCTGCTCCGGGGCACAGGGGCCCGGGCCCCGCGGGGTTCTCGGAAGCGGGGGCAGGGGGTCCCGTGGCTGCGCGTCCCCCCGAAGTGGCTCCTTCAAGCGTCCCTTGCCATGTACGTGCTCCTTGGCGGGAAAGGCGCCGGCGCCGTGCTCCAGCGGGGGCGGCGCGGGGAACGGGACCCCGCCGTAGCTCACCCGGCCGGCGGCGCTGCGCGGGGAAGGGACGTCCCGGCGTGATCCCCGGGACCGGGGGCGGCGGGGGCGTGGGGGAACGGGACCACCCGCAGTGCCTCCACCGAGGGGGGCGGCGGGAACGCCCGTGGGGGAGGGCAGCGGAGCGGCGC
>NDFG01000076.1:262520-292492 GCA_002167245.1 Sporophila hypoxantha
AAATCCTGAACCCCAGCCCAATCCTGGCCCCCACAAATCCCCCAATCCTGCTCCCCTCCCAATACCTGGCATATTCCAGCTCGAATCTCTCAGGCATCTGGAAATCCAGCTGGATGGTGCCACACTGATGGTGCCTCCCCAGAGCATCCCTGATCCGGATATCGATCTGGTGGGAATCAAGAAGTTCCAGAAAGGTCCTGCTTTGCCCCTTTAGGGATCCCCCCTCCCCAAATTTCCTCACCTTGGGCCCATAAAAGGCTCCATCCCCCGGACTCAGCTCCCAGGGCTGCCCGAAATTCTTCAGGCTCCGCTCCAGCTGCTGCAGGGGTGGGTTGGGAGGGTCAGGAGGGCACAGAGCAGGGGGTACCACACAGGGGGGGCATCATCCCACCTGCTCAGCACGATCCCAAGTTTCAGGGTCCCCCAGGAATCCATCGGGACGCGTGGCCAGGGCCAGGCGGAAGGAYAAGCCCAGGACGGCGTAAACGGTGCGGATGAAATCCAGGGAGGAATCGATCTCACTCTCCAGCTGGGAAAGGGGGGTCAGGGAGGCCAGGTGACACATTCTGAGAGGGGACAGGGAGGGGCCAGGGGGACAGACACCTGCTCCAGGGTGCAGAAAATGTGAGCATCATCCTGCTGGAAGCGCCGGACCCGCGTCAGCCCCGTCAGGGTCCCGGGGGGTTCGTTGCGGTGCAGGACCCCGAAATCCGCCAGGCGCAGGGGCAGCTCCCGCCAGGAGCGCGGCCGGTGGGCGAACATCAGGCTGGGGACGGACAGACAGACAGACAGGCTGCCCCCGCGAGCACGCCCCAAGCACCCCAGGGCCGCCTGACTCACCAGTGGGCCGGGCAGTTCATGGGTTTGAGGGAGAGGGTCTCAGGGGTGGCAGGGACAGAGAAGATGTGGGGGCTGTAGTGCTGCCAGTGCCCCGAGAGCTCCCAGAGCCGGGGGCTGAACAGGTTGGGGGTCACCACCTCGCTGAAGCCCCTGGCCCGGTACTCGCTCTGTGGGGACAGGGACAGGGCAGGACATCAGCTSAGCCCCGCAGCATCGGGCATGGGGGGCTGCAGCGACGGGAGGCGTGAGAGCTGTGGGGTACAGCGGTGGGCAGAGGGGGTCTGGGGGTGCCCCAAAAAAAAAAAACAAAAAAACCAAAAGAAACAAAAATGGGGTCTTTGCGTGGGGTACACGCATGCCTGGATGGAGGGGATGAGGGTGCCAAGTGGGTGTCTTGGAGGGTACACAGCAAGTGTGTCTCTATGGGGTGGGAAAGTGGGGTGCAGTCGGGTCTGGGGGGGCACGAGCAGTGCCTGATGTGAAGGGGATGGGGTGCAGTGGGGTGCTTGGTGGGATTGCGCTCAGCGTGTGACCTGGATGTGAGGGGAGATGGGGTGCAGTGGGTCTGTGAGGGCTCAGCAGTGCCTGGATGTGAGGGGATGGGTGACAAAGGAGATGATGGGCGTCATAACCCGGAAACTCCACGAGGGTGTTGTAGACGTGGGCACCGCGGGGCAGGAAGAAGCAGCTGCCAGGGCTGAACTTGTGGAAGAAGAAGAGCTCCTGATCCTGCAGCAGGGATGGCGTTACTGGGGGGGATCCCCGTGGCTGTGAGGGCCCCCCCAGCCCCTGGCAGAGCTCRCACCTTGCCGATCCTGCGGTGATCCCGCTGAGCCGCCTCCTCCTGTGCCCGCTGCCACTGCTCCAGCTCCTGGGCACTGGGGAAGGCCACGGCGGCCACACGCTGCAGTGACTGACCCCCAGCTCCCCCCCAGAGCGCGGCCGAGCTCTGTGGGCACAGGGGGACATCAGAGGGGCACCGGGGACCCCAGCCAAGAGCAGGGCAGGGCACAGGGAACCTCACACCCACCGTGAGCACCCGCAGGGCTCCGATCAGCCCCGTGTGCCGCAGGAGGGGCCCGTGGCACAGCTGCAGCAGGGGGCCACACCTGAGGGAGGAACAGACGGATGTGGGGACAGCTGAGGTGACACAGGGCCACCCCARGGCCCCTTGTGCTCACCTGTAGACCGTGGCCGTGGGGGATGTCACCTCCTCGAGCTGCTGCAGCTGGAAGGAGTTGTGCTGGGGAGGGACAGTGAGGTGGGTGATGGGGGGCTTGGTGACATTAGAGGGGTGACACTGAGGGTCCCAATGTCCCCAGGCTGGCCTCCCATGACACTCTGGGGAGGGGGACACACCTTGAGCAGCTCAGCCAGCTGCTGGCGGGTAGCCTCGAGGCGCTCGAAGCGGTGCCGGGCACGGGCGAACGTGGCACAGGCCTCCTCCAGCACCGGCAGCTCCGCGCTCTGCACCGTCCTGGGGACACGTTGGGGACACGTTGGGGACACGCTGGGGACACCCTGGAGATCCTGCAGCACCTGCCCAGCCCTACCTGCTGCCCATGTGCACGTCACAGAAGAAGCCATCCTCGGTGGCCTGGCTGCTGCAAAGCGTCGCCCCGAAAATCTGCTCTGCCACCGCCCCCAGGACACAGGCACTGGAGCGCCAGAAAGCCTGGGGGGACATTGGGGACACGGGGGACATTGGGGACACGGGGGCTGTGAGGGGAGCGAGGTGCAGGTCTGGCCCCCCAGGCCCCTGGGCTCACCTCCCGCCCCTCGGGTGTGGAGAAGTCGAGCAGCTCCAGGTCGGTGTCACCTTCCAGAGGCCGGTCCAGGTCCTGGAGGGTCCCATTCACCCGGGCCACCAAGGCCACCTCGGCCAGGCCAGCCCTACAGGGACACCAGAGACACCGTGGAGACCACTGTGTGGGGCTCTGTGGGATCATGGGGACACAGCAGGAACCCACGAACCTTGTGGGACCACAGGGACATTTGGGATATCCCAAGACCTTGTGGGGACTCTGTGGGGTCATGGGGCACATGAGGACAACAGAGGAACCCCACAAACCTTATGGGGACCCAGACATTGTGGAGGACCCTGTGAACTCGTGGGGATCATGGGACACCACGGGACACTGCGGACCCTGCAGCGACCCTGCAGGGGCCCGGCAACCTTGCAAGGACACTTCGGGACCCCCGGGGACAGCGCGGGAAGCCCTCGGGCCGTACCGAGCTTCCGTGGCCACCTGGAACGGGGTGGTTTGCAGGGCCCGGCCGGGCAGGCGGCGCCCGCCGGCAGCGCGGATGCGGATCGGGGTCCCGGTGGGAGGCGCGCTCCCGGTTCCGCCGCCGGCCCCATTCCCGGGCCCGGTCCAGCGCTCCGCCGCCGCCGCCCGCAGCCGCTGGAAGACCGGAGGCGCTCGGGGTCCGGCCCGACACCTGGGGACGGGAATCAACGGCGGGTCACCGGGTCCCCTCGGCGGCCGGCGGGGCTCAGGGCCGGGAGAGCGGGCAGGGGTGGCAGGGGGGTGAGGTGGTAGGGGTCCCGGGGGTCCCTGAGGCGCACCCGGTGTCGCCGCGGGGCTCCCGCCAGCAGCAGCGCGAAACCGGCGCGTGCGGACATGGCCGAAGCTCCGCCCGTTCCGCCGGAAACCGGGGACGGGCCTCCGCAACCCCCCCACGAAGCCGCGTTGGATTCGCCCCCCTTGCGGGAGCGCCGCAGACAGGACGGAACCACGGAAGGCGCGGGGGGGGGGAGGAGCCGCACGGACCCCTCAAACCGGGGGTGAACGCGAGAAAGAACGGACCCGCCAAGGGTTGTTTGGTAGTTTTTATGCAGATCCTGAAGCCCACACCGGTATCAAACAGGTACGATGGAGGCAACTAAAGACCAACAAAAAAATAATTAAAATAAAATCAAGTAAAATCCCAACTTCATATAAAAGCCGCGGGGGCGGCTCTGGGTGTAAGGGGGMGACCCCTCTGAGCCCCCGCCGGGCTCCGGCTGCGTGTGGTGAACGATCCCGGAGGGAATTAAAAAGTGATTGCTATATACACACACGTAGAAAGTCAACAGTGATCCCGGGGGGAAAAACAAAACAAAACAAAAAATCCAAAGATCCCCAAATGAACCCAAACCCAACCACAGTCTTCCCAAGCAGGGGGGACAGGCTTGGGCCTTCTTGCTGCCAGTCCCATGGAGCTCCAAGGTGGGTTTGGGTGGGTTCCTCGACCCTTTTTTTGCCTTGTTTTGGTGCTTTTGGCAGACAGGAGGAACAGGGGGGTCCGTCCCCTCCCTGCAGCAGCAATTTGGGGATCGGCTGGAAACCAACACCCCAACACCACTCAGCGCTCCTCTCGAAGCTTTCAGAGTTTTTCCTTTTTTTTAATTTTTTTTTTTTGTCTTAACTCTTTCAACTACTACTGAAGGTTTTATTTAACAGCAACGTGGCTTCTTCTCGTTAAAACATRGGTTTTGTGTCTTTTTTTCTTGTCTCACCCAATGCTGGGGGCGGTGGGGGGGGGGMGGGGGCTGGGGCTAGAACCAACCGAAAAGTACAGAACATTTAATTTAGGAGAAGGTTACAGGAATCGTTGAAGGAAGGAAAAAAAGAAAAAAGAAAAAAAAAAGAAAAAAGAAAAAAGAAAGGGCAGCCCCGGGAGCTGCGTCAGTACCGGGGAGGGAAGAAGGGGCGCTTAGGGGTGAAGAAGGGAGCCCCCCCTCTGCCGAAGGGTGGCCGCGGCCGTTTCAGGCTCTGGAAGGGGTCTCTGCCGCCGAAGGGCTCCCGCGGGCGGAACTCGGCGCGGGGCGTGCGGAGCAGGACGGAGCCGCGGCCCCCGGAGGGCTCCCGGTGCCCGGGGGGGCCCAGCCCGCGCGCGGCSCCCCCCAGCTGCTCCCGGGGCAGGGGCCCGGGCCCCGCGGGGTCTCGGGAGCGGGGCAGGGGGTCCCGTGGCTGCGCGCCCCCCCCGAAGTGCTCCTTCAGCGTCCCTTGCATCGTACCGTGCTCCTTGGGGAAGGCGCCGGCGCCGTGCTCCAGCGGGGGCGGCGCGGGGAACGGGACCCCGCCGTGCTCCCCGGCCGGCGGCGGCTGCGCGGGGAAGGGGACGCCGGCGTGATCCCCGGGCACCGGGGGCGGCGGGGGCGTGGGGAACGGGACCCCCGCGTGCTCCACCGAGGGGGGCGGCGGGACGCCGTGGGGCAGCGGGAGCGGCGCGGGCGTTTCCTTGGAGAAGGGGTTGGCGTGATCCACCGACGGCATGCGGGGAGGGACCGGGTGATCCCTCGGGAAGAGGCCGCCGTGGTCCTTGGCGGGAGCGGGCGGGGGCACGGCGGGCGGCCCCACGGGCTCGCGTGGGAAGGGGTTCCCGTGCTCCAGGGGAGGCGGAGCGAGGGGCGGCGGCGGCAGGTGGTGCTCGAAGGCGGAGCTGAAGTTGTTCGTTCGGAAGTTGTTGACGCTGTCCGGGAAGGGCGGCACGTGCTCCTTGTAGGGCGCAGGGAAGCCGCCCATGCCGGGCAGCTCCGAGGAGCCCGAGGGGCCGTTGTCGAAGGCGCTCCCGCCGCTGCTCAGCTCGAACCAGCCCGCCCGGCTCCCGTCGCGCCCYTGGCCCCGGCTGCCTTTGCCCAGCACCCGGATGGACTCCACGGTCTGGATGGGCTCCCCCGACATGCCCCGGCTCGAGGCGTTGTGGTAGCCCAGCGTCTCGATGGGGGCCCCCTTCTCCTCGGTGCTGTCGGGCAGGTCCAGGCAGGAGGAGGAGACGCGGGTCTCGATGCGGTAGTGCTCCTCCGGCGGCTGCGGCTCGCCCTTCGCAGCCCCGGACAAACTCCCCACCTCGCCGGAGCTGCTTTTGGGAATCTGCCCAAAATGCTTCTCCTCGGAGGGTTTGCGGGAGGCGTTTTTGAGCATGTTCTTGAACTCGATGGTGGAGGTGGCGGAGATGGAGGAACCCAAGGGTTTGTCCCCGCCCGCCGCGGGCGCTCGGCTGGCGGGGCTGGGGAGGGCGTTCTGGGGAGAGAAGAGCGAGGAGCGGTGGGGAAGCGCGTGGGGCGAGTCCGAGTATTGCTTCTGCGGGAGGCCGGGCTTGGGCAGGCTGCTGTGGTTGGAGTCTGGTGTGAAGAACACGTCGTTCTTGCTGGGTGATGGGGACCCATCTGAGGCCGAGTCCTTCCCCCTGCGGCCGTAGCTCCCAAACATCCCTGGGGATGAGGCCAGAGGGTCGCAGCTCTCGCTCTGATCCAGGATGGACCTCATGGCCGGGGGGAAGGATGGCTTCACACCAAACTCCTGCGACCGCTGCCCGTAGCTGGACAGCACTGGCTGGTACTCTGCAGAATCGGGGAGTTTACTCGATTTCAGGATAGACTTGACCGGCTTCTTCTCCAGGTTCAACATGGCCGAGGGCGGCGGCCCGGAGTAGTCAAAGTCACGGTAATCCTCGTCTTCTTGGAAAGATGTATCTGGGTAAAACTTCTCCTGGGAGGAGTCCATCAAGGAGGAGGGCATCTCCCTGCTGTCCACAGGTGGCTTGTACAGGCTGGCRGGGGACTCCCTGCCAAGGCCGAAGGGCCGGTAGCCGTGCACGGAACTGGGGAGTTCTTGGGAATATCCATCATCCCGGCCCTGTAGAGGAGACCTCGTGCTGCTGGGAGTTGAAGAACCGGGGCTCATGATTTTTGACAGCAGGGAGATTGTGTCGACGTTGCTCGACGTTGGCTTGTCCATCATCTCGTCCTGGGTGGGCGTCCCGCTGCGCTCATCACGCACTGGTGTCCCGTCCACATTGTCCATGGAAGTGCTGGTGGGACCACGCTGGAAGTCAGAGCTGTGACTCTCCGTTGCCATGCTGGACCCCAAGCTGCTGAGGATGGGAATATTCAAGTTCAGGCCACTGAAGCCAGGATTTCCCTTCAGGAAATTGTGTATCTTCATCTCCAAGCTGGGAGAAGGGGGRTCTGATTCCAGCTTGGCTTTTGAAATTTCYGAGGATTGACCCAGTGAGGTTTCTGTTGGCAAAAGGGAGGAAGGACTGGTAGGGTGGGAACTGGAAAATCCCAGGGAATTAGTTGGTGGCTTAAAACCAGAGCTTGACAGTGCTGGGGTATGTCCGACGGGAGCCTTATTGACTGAAGTGGAGGAAACCTCTGCGGTGGTTGAGTTTGGAGAATAACCAAAACTTTTGGCTATAAAGGACTGTGGATTGGAAGGAACATTCCTCCCCTTCAAGCACGGCACGGTTGTGTTGGCTGGCGATGCTGAGGTGCTCTGGGAGGCAGGTTCTCCTGACTGKACGGTGTTTCCAGCCACGCTCTGCAGCAAGGATGACAGCCCTGGAAAACAGAACWGCTGCATCAGGTACTGAGGGCAGGGCCAAATCACCCCAAGCTTCCTAAGTTGGCACTTTACACCCCCCAGTCTCCAGCCACAAAGAGGACTGGATTTTGCTGCACCCAGTGAGGTGCAACATTCTGCCAGAGGCTTGGATTGATGTACAAATATAAATTACACCATRGAGTCAGGTGGGTAAGAACTCATCCTGGTCTGCAGCCAGGAGTGGGGAAACCTGCCCTGCTGGCCAGGTGACCCTGGCAAGGTGCCAGAGCAGGAGCAGAACCTCTTGGTCTCCTGTCCTGTTCAGGGAATGTTCCAGATACGTGTGATTCAGCCCCAGCACAAGCATGAAGTACAGGGAAGTGACAAATCTCACTGGTCCGTGACACCTGAGCTATCTGAGAAAGACCATCCACACGTGCCAMAGATGTAAAACATTCCAGTAACGTCCTCCTTCCTCTGTTCTCACTTCAGGACAAGCAGAGCAGCACGTTTCAGCCTGGCCACTGCCCTCAGACCCCTGCCAGCCCTCCTCCCCCAGCACCCACCCCAGTACCTTGCAGRGCTGGCGCCGTTTGAGTCTGGGTTTTGGAGAGAGCTGACAGAATGCTTTCCGGAGTTATCTCAACTTTGGAGAGAATATTTGCTAATGGATTTGAAGGAGCAGATGGGGTTCCCAGGACAGGAGTCTTCAGGCCACTGGTGAGAGCTGAGGGGCTGGTCGGGGTCCCTGGTGAAGGTCTCGAGGCGGGACTCACACCTGGGGCAGGAGCACAAACCACTCACCTGAGCTGCTCTGGCAACACATGTGACTCAGCTCCCCACAGGCACAACCAGACCTCTGAGAGCAGTAACTCCCTCATGTTTATTTTGAGATAATTAAAGGTTTAAATGATCACCCAGCTCCGTTAGTGCCCACAGCCCGGCTCAGCACTCACCTGTACTCTTCATCACCGACGTCAAACTGCTCAGGATGGAGCTGATCTTGGCCAGGTCCACGTTGGCCAGGTTGGGTAAGGCAAGTGCTGGTGCCAGAGGGATGGGAGCCGTGCTCACCACCTTTGGAGCTGGGGGTGTTGGAGGGGCTGGTGTGGCCACTGTCCCCGAGGCTGTGGCAGCCACAGCAGCTGATGGCACTGCTTTGGGGACACTCTCAGTCTTGGCAGGGGCTGGGGCTGGAGCAGCCTGTTTGTCCTTCCTCTCCTCCACTGCAGCAGAGAGGGGAAAACAAAAGCAGAAAAGTCACTCAGACCCCTCAAAAAGACTCAGGGAACATCAATTCTGATTCCCACAGATGTAAAAACAACTTTGATAAGTGTTTTGGGAGATGGAAGTGATCACAGTGGAACTGGGACTTCCCTGCCAGGAGATTTCAAACCCTACAGCTCCAGRCCAGGCTTTGTGCCTCCTCCACATCCCAAATGAAGCTGGAAAAGACTGGTTTCTTCTTTAATTCCCACAGCACAATCACATACCAATGATTTTAGACGTATCATCCTCCACATCAGAGAGCTCCATGTCTTCCACATCCCGATTATCTGTTGCAGGCTCTGGAGAAACCATCTTGCGTGCTCCAGCTGCTGGAGAGCGGGTGCTGTTCTCCTCCCCCATGCCCTGGAAAGGGGACTCAGAGCCCGTTGGAGATGGAGCATCCATGCTGGGAGAAGGGACAGGAGACTCCTCGGGATCAGGAAGGGTTGCTTTCAGCTGGTCCAGCTTTTTCTTCAGGTTGCTCACTCGGTTAGCAAARGTTTTATAGGCCTAAGGAAGGAAGGACACTGGTCTGGGGATCTTTCATGCCTCAGTCACTTCCTTAAGGAAGCAACACAAAGCCTGAGAAAACCAATTCCAAATCCCTGGACCCTGCAGTGGTAACAACTCAGCTTCTCCATGGGACTCACAGGGCAACAACCACAAAAAGTGGGGAGGATAAAACCTTTTTCCACGGAATTAAAACAATTTTCATAACCCCCCCCCCCCCATATTTTAACAAATGTGTTCAGCCCATCTGAGGCTTTTGGCAGGTTCTGGAGGGTGCTAGTTGTTTTTCCAACACTTTACTTCTGTCCTTTCTTTGCTCATCTAATTCTCACATAAATCCCAAGTTTTCAGAATTGAGGATTTGTCACACTAACTGTAATTTTGCCCTGTTTAAGAATCTAGAGTGTATCCAACATTCCAGCAACACACAAACTGAGCTCCAAACTGCTGCTACATTTTGAGAGCATATCCTTGTCTTACCCAAAGCCTCTTTGGAAACCTCTTTGCTTAAACCAACCCCACAAACTTTTTCATTTGGGAATGGAGAGATGAYGCATTTTCCAYGCTCTGAGGTGCTGTTCCACCTGTYGAGGATCCAGAAAAGTCACACTTACATTTGCCACCACCTTGACTTCTTTGTACTGTGCCTCGTAGAAGATCCCGGCGTTCTCCAGCGCCTCGGTGAGTGAGGGGCCGTTCTTCACTTGCTTGTCCAAACCATTYACAAATTCCTCCAGCTTTGAACTTGCCTCTTCAAACTCCTTGGAGAACTTCTTCCCTCCTGTTTTATCTGCAGGGAGATGAACACCATGGAAATGAGGCAAACCACAGAAATGTGGCCTCAATGGCAGCACTCAGGATATTGGGACAGTGGAGCTGCACAATCCCAAACCACCCTGGTCATCCACTGGGATCTGGCAAAGGATGACCAGGGCCTGGTTGCTGGCAGAGTTTTGGTTTTCAGACAGTCATTTGCTTAGTCTGAGCTCTGCACCTGAAAGTTTCCAAAGAAATTAAACTAACCAAGATTTTTGGCTTCTGATCGCTAAATTCTTAACATCACRCTGAAATTCTGGCATTTTCCAGATATAAATTCTGGCATTTCCCATCTTGACAGAACTGAGCAGCTCCCACAACACCTTCAGTGCCCRCAGGGCTTTACCTTTCAAGCACTTGAGTGTCTCAGTGCTGCACACATCCACCCTCATAGTGGAAAGCTGCTTCTCCTTCAGCTCTATCTGATCCTCCGAGCGTTTGTARAACAGCAGCTCATCAATGAGGGACTGGGGCTGGAAAAAAGCAAACAGGAAAAGCCTCCTCATCACATTCCAGGGAAGAGAAGCCCTGCCTCTGCTCTGCTTCCAGACTGCTTCCAAGCAAGAGCTAACCCAGGAACCACGTGGAGCCTGTGATTTTTAACCTCAGATTTCACAATGAGCAAACCTGGGCTGAGCAGGAGCTACAAATCCACAAATCTCCTGGTTATAAGCAGGGACAGATCTTTTTTTATTTACTCCCCATTTCACTCTACAGGTGCCATGAATKTGTCCCACTCTGTCAGGGGACTGAWTTTARACCAATTTCTTGCCACCAACTCCTCAGCCATCTCAAACTCCTCCTCACAAGGATGTCCTGAGCTTGCCCAGACCCTCCCCGTGTCAGCCCCAATGTTACAGGTGGCTCTTGGGCCTGGGGTCACCCCACATGCAAACCCCAAGGTGGGGATCAGTGCCATGAGTCACTTCCACTCACAGACTTACTCGGAATTCAGCAACAATCTTGGACTTCAGAGCAGCTTTGGGGTTGGTGGAGGCTGTGGGGAAAAAGGAAAATTGTGAAGAAATTAAGGAACTGCATCCCCATGGAAAGTCAGTCACAAAAGGCAGCCTAATAAAAGATATTTGAAGATCATTTCATGTGTTGCCCATCACATCCTCCCCTCCATGCAGGTGTCCCTCAGTGCTCCAGGCTCCTGGCAGCTCATGGGGACATGGACAGGCACAGCTGGATTGGGACTGAGCTCAAAAAGTGACACTGCTGCTGTTTAACATGCTCTGAACACTTCCTGGGCACACCTTTTCCTCAGGAAGTCAGGTCCCTGCAAGGTCAATCTAACAGCTTTATCCAAGGAGTTACAGCTCTCTGCAAGGAAGGGAATGTTATTCCCAAAGTGCCAGACCTGGAGCTGCCATGGAGCCCAGGTTTCCTGTGGGTAGAGCTTCCCTAGGGCCCTTCCTAGGTCTGACCATGCTCAGAGCTTTAACAACTCTCACACCTGGTTACAGGGGTTGGGGGGATGAATCCTGCTGGTAAGAGACTGAATCCATCAGATTTAGGACAAAACAGGAGAAACAGGAAAGAAGAAATGAGCTGATGAGAAGCAAAGCACTAAACCCTCCATCCACGCTGGATACAGCCCAGTTCTGTCTGGGAAAGCAGCTTCTGGTTTGTTAAGCCCAGGAATAAACACTCCCAAATCTTTTTATCTTCTGCTGTCACCACCTGATGTCCCACATGTCACACATCACACCTGGTGTCCCATGGCCATACCTGATGTCCCACATGTCACACCTGACATGTCACCACCTCTGTGGGGACCACCTTGGTGTTGGTGCAACGTGAGATCATTAAGGTCACTCTGTTAAAATAAATTCTCTCCTGCTGGTCTGGGTTCTGGACTGTCACATGTCACATCCTGTCCCTGCACTGCCAGCTRCAGGTTRCTCCTCCCAGCCCAGCCTGCTGGGGCAGTTCCTGAGCATGAAGGGAATGTCCATCTCCTCCTCCTCCTCTCTGTCTTCTCTCCATCTCTGACCAGTCTAAGAGCAGTTTCCAAGAGGTTCCACCAGCTCCTTCCTCTCCTGTCCACAACCTCTGCTCTCATCTCTTATTTTTGCCTCATTTCTTTTCTTTCCAAAGTCTTTTTTTCTATCAACACCTCCTTGGTGTGCACATCTTGGGGCCCTTGTGAGCCTGCAGGCTCAGCTGGCTCAGCCCATGCTGGGCTCAGCCCTTCTGCTCCTTGAGCAGCCAATTTCTTCATTAGTGCACAGAGTTCACAGTGGTTCCTTACTTTGTGATTTCTTCCACGGCTTATTCGGTTTGTTCAGAGACTCTTTCAGCTGCTTCTGAGTTTTGAAAGTGGTACCTGGAAAAACATTTCATTTTTGGCAGTCTGGTATTATGGGATTCCTGTCAAAATCTGGTTTTTGGTGCCATACAGTTGCACGGTGAAAGAGTGAACAGAAATTTGTTTTAAAATACCTCGACCAACTTCCTTAGAGGAGCTGCTGGATGCCCAAGAGAACCTCAGTTTACTCAGGAATGCAGCAACCTGGGGGTGGTCTGCCATTTTTAAATCAAGTTTCTGTTTGCCCTTACACTAAGGCAGTTCAAAAAATCACAGTAAAAAAGGAAAACACATGGAAATCTAAAAATGAAACTCTTTAGGAAGGCTGTAATGGAATCAGCATCAAACAGACAACTGCTGCTCATTGGGAAAGCAGCCACAATACCTGATTTACCTGGAACCTCACAGACCTGTTTGCAAGTCCCAGAAATGAGCCATTTCAGAGCAAAAAGCACAAAGGTCACTTCTCAGCATGCAACACCCAGCTCAAGCCTGTCCTCGTGCCACAGCCCGACCCAAGACACCACATTCCTCCTGCTGTGATGGCRACTGACCCTCAGACCACACCTGAGGGCTTCCTGAGCACCTGCAGCTCTTCATGATGGGAGGAAAGCCAAAACCTGGACTGATTTCCACTGCTAATTCCTTGTTTTAACCAACTSCACGTGTTTCTTCCCTAAGGACTTGAGGATTCTTCACCCTCCAGCTTTGCTCCTGCCTCTTCCTACCCCACAACCACCAGACTATGAATGAACAGGACAAGGAGGTAGAGCCAGAGCACCCTGGTCAGGATGTGTAGGATCATTTCAGCCTCATGTTTTCTGTTTGCTCTCAGCTGGAGCAGTTCCAGCTCATGGGAAAGAATTCACAGCTGCCTTAAGAAAGGTACAAAAGAGGTGAAGCAGGAGAATCCAGCGCTGCTCACGTCCCACACTTGGTTATGTTACAGCCTGTGCCAGGTGCAAATGCCCCTCATTCCCCTCAGTGACCCCAGACTATTTCTACAATTTCAGTGAGCTCACGTGGCAGTTTGTAAGGTGAGAAATGCAAAGGGTAAGGAACTTACTCAGTGCTTCTTTCAGTGCCAGAATGGTTTCCTCAGGGTACACGTTTCTGTCCTCCCAGATTTTGAAGATTCTTTCGATGGATTTGGAAACTGATGGATCCCTGCAAGAGAAGAGTTCTTTACTCCCTGACTGCAGGACACTGCTGTGAGGTTTCCCTCCTCACCCCACAGGATAATTTGACCCAAACCACRCCCCCTGTGCAAATTAAAACCCAGCTCATGCCCACACATGGCTGTTCCAACAGAATCCTTGAAGTTCTGCTGGTTTTTCTAGAGAGTTGGAGATGTCAGAAGAAAAATTCCCCCTTTTTTGAGACACTCAGCCTCCCAACAGCCCGTTAGTTCATTACTCACTTCACTAATGAAGCAGCCTCAGGAAGCACCTCTGCAAAGGTGTCCCGAAAAACAATGGCATTTTTCCTCTTGCAGTTCTGTATGACATCATTGGCCAAGTAAAAAAGGTTCAGCCGATGAGGAAAAGCAGCTGAGGACAAAAGAAAATTGAGAGTCAGCATCAGACACAAGTACCACAACAGCCACACCTTGATGCCAGTACTTCAGCACTGCTTTTGGGAAAGTTTCAGAGTTTCCAAGGTCCAGCAGGCAAACCTTGAGGACTACAGAGYACATCTTTAATTWACAAATGATCTTTAGACTCKCCCAGCTGTGCTTGCTCCTRMGACCCTCCTGATGTTCAAAAGCTCRAAACTGAGTTACTTCATCAAATCCCTTCCTTCAGGGGTGGGTGGGTAAACTTAGGAAACTCATTCACATGCAAATGATGGTAATGAGCTCCTTCATTTCATTAAAGGACACTGCCAAGGATTAAACTAGAGGAGCAGTGCCAAAAGGTGTGTTGTCACCTCTCACCTGCCCATGTCACCCCTGGCTGCAACCAGAATCCTTTTTTATCTACAGATCCCTCAATTCTCTTATCCTGCTTCATTTTCCAGTTGTCCCTCCTTTGGTAAAGCCATTTCCCACAGCATGGCTGCACCTTGCAGCTCTCCTGGTCTCCAGGATTCCTCTCAGGAAGCTCAGCATCCTTCCTGGTCCAGAGCCCTGAGTGAGGAGCTCACCCCTCACTCACAACCTGAAAAAGCTCCCAGCAGAAACACTCCTGTTTCTGGAATMCCCTCCCAGCACCAGGATCAC
This sequence comes from Sporophila hypoxantha, assembly GCA_002167245.1. Taxonomy (NCBI): domain Eukaryota; kingdom Metazoa; phylum Chordata; class Aves; order Passeriformes; family Thraupidae; genus Sporophila; species Sporophila hypoxantha. Next base: position 276,805 of record NDFG01000076.1, read on the forward strand.
AAGTGAACAAAGTTCAAAAAGAAGATCCTGRACAGAAAATCCTCCTCTGAGGGGAAGCAGAGCTGAGGACACAAGAAAAGGCTTAGCTCAGATGGGTTCTCCTCTCAGAGGTTGATGTCCTTAAGCCTCTCTGAGCCTCTGCCAGCAGCACTGGGCTCTCCTGGCACTGAGCCCTCTAGCATCACTCCAGACTGGGCTGAGGAAGGGCACAGGGACAGAGCCCTCAGGAAGTCCCTTGCTCCTGAAGCCCTTGGGAAGCTCTGCTCCTTTAAAGCCCTTGGGAAGTTCTTGCTCCTAACAGCCCTGTCGCTTGCACTGTCCCCTCCCAGGACACACACAGCACAACGTCTGACAGTCACTGCCAGCAACTGCTCACCCCAACCTGCATGGAGCCCAGAGTCCCACATCCAGGAGGAGCTTTTATCCTGACCCTTCTTCCTGTGCCACTGTCACCTCAAGAGCCCCATTTCAGAGAGCTTTTGTGCCTGGCCCTTGCTCCTATGCACTGCCACCTCATGGAACCCCAGTTTCAGGAAGCTTTTTGTCCTGACCCTGCTCCTCTGGCCATGGCCACCTCATGGGCCCCAGTTCTCACATCCAGGAGGGGCTTTGTCCCTGACCTTCTCCTCTGGCCATGTCACTCTGGACCCCGTTCAGGAGCTTTGTCCTGACCCTGTTCCTTGCCACTGCCACTCATGGAGCCCCAGTTCTCACTTCCCAGGAGGGGCTTTTGTCCTGACCCTGCTCCTATGCACTGCCACCTCAACAGAGCTCCAGCTCCATATCCAAGAGAAGATTTTCCAGCACAGACTCAGCAAGCGAGGATTTATGGAGCAGAACACTGTTTGCTCACAACCTGTGCCCTGAGATGCTGACAGGACAGGCTGAGGTGGGTTTTCTGGAGCACACAGTGCTCTGCTCTGCTCTGCCCGAGGGCTGGGAATTCAACTGCGAGCAGGGCTGCACTCCTGCCTGCTGCTCCAAAAACAATCTGCAGCCAGCTTTCCCAAAATGCCAGCCTCATAATCTCTCAGATCATCATCCCATTGGAATGGGGCTTCTGTGATTTAGTTAAACCCTGTGCTTGACAGCCAATTCTCCTGCTGCTTGCTTGGATGCTCCCTCCATCCAGAGCATTTCACCGCAGAAACAAAAATGATTCCAATCTTAATAACATAAAATAGATTTCAAAGAATTATAAACCTTTGATTCAAAGAATTATTAAACTTTGATTTAAATGATCCAGCATCTACACAGGCAGAAGGAAATCTGGAGCAGGGCTCCAGTCTGATGCTGACCATACAGAGAGCACCACTTGTCCAGAGCAAAGTTAGAGCCACAAGTTATAACCAAAATACACCCACATCACACAGGCAGGAATGCGGGTCCACAGGAAGGCTATGGACATGATCCACAGAGAAACCAAGTGTTTCTGGGTGCATGGGCTGTATCCAGTGGGTGAAACAGCTCCCTCAGCTCTTAAAGCGTGAGGAAATGTGGGCAAAGAGGAAACTGCAGAGCTGAGCCCACTCCACCAGGCACAATGGACACCAAGAAAAATGGGCATTTCAGAGCCTATGGATGTGTTCAACTCACACTTAAACACTCAGACCAAACCTCCTGCAGGGACACGCAGATTCCATCAGGAATTTCCAAAGGTGAAGATACAGAAGGATGTCCTTGCAGGAACATTCCTTTGGGAAGCTCTGGCTGGACCAGCATGGCTCAGAAGCAAGATGCCAAAGCAACAGCAACATGGCAAAATAGCAGCACCCCTGTTTTTCCTGAAAATACAACAATTCTGTGCCCCAGGAACCCAAACCCCACCACATTCCCCCTCACCACGAGGATCTGATGTGTCCGTAAGAGCTTTGGAGTTCAACATTTAAATYCTCAGAAATGAACTCAGAGCCACCTGTACTTGCTGTGGCTGGGACAGGGACTTCCCAGTCAGAACTGTGAGGTCCTTGGGGCAGAGGATGAAGGGAAAAGCAGGGAAAAAAACCCTATGGAAGCAGGGAATAATCAAACAATCAGGGGTCAGGGCATGGCAGCATCACAGCTGCTGTCAAGGARTGGGTGAGCAGGATAAGATGGTGAAGGAGGGACCTGGATAAAAGGAGGGGTGTGGAGGTGACATCCTCACAAGGGCTGTGAAGGGAAACCTTGAAAGAATCCCACAAAATCCAACAAGAATTCCAAGCTGGGGCCAAGGGCTCAGGGCAGGAGCTGGGGCAGAACCAGGGCATGGAGGATCTGCAGGTGGGAACAGCTCAGTGGCTTTTGATGAGCTTGGGAAGGGGGAAGGAGGGATGGAGGAGCAATGAGGGCCTCAGAAGAGCCAGGACAACTGTGAGAAGGCCACATCCAGAGGAGCTGGCACATCCCAAGGAGAGATGGGCTGGATTTTCTTGGAGCAGAAGGGGAAGAGCCCCAAGGATGATGCCACAGTGCCAAGGGGTGTCCAGGGGAGGAGGATTTCCAGGAGAGGTGGCAGTGACAGCAAGGCAAGAGGAGCCAGGGCACTTCCTCCAAAGRTCTCACCTTCCTCTCCTTAATTCCACAGAGCACAGACAAAACAGATCAAACTCTGGGCAAAGAGGATCTCCTGCATTCTGCAGTAGTGCCTTGAGAGTGAACCCCAACTCTCCCAAATTTTCCAAAAGGTTCAGCACACAACAGACCAGCACTTTGGGATGGGAATGTTATCTCCATGTTCCTACCAAGCAAAGCTTCCTTGAACTCCCACAAGAAGAGTCAAACCTTCCCACGGCAGCGGAGATAACACTGCTGTGCTGAGCCTCTTGCCAACAGCAACCTTCTCCCTCCAGGTCAGGGACACATCCTGARGGGCACTGCAAACCCCAGAACTGGCACCCAGACTGTCCATGCCCACCCCAGGCTGCTCCAGGCACAGAAACAGCTCCTTGAGCCCCCAAAGTGCTGCTTTAGGAGATCACGGAGCACAAAGGTGCCACCACTGAGGTGCACACCAGCATGTTGTGTTCCTCCAAGGATGACAAGGTGATGCACACACGACAAGAGGGAACCTCTTCAAAGTAAAAGGGACAGATTTAGGAGAGGTGTCAGYAAGGAATTCTTGCCTTTGAGACCCTGGCACAGGTAGCAGGGAACAGCCGTGCCTGCCCTATCCCTGCAAYGGTCCAAGGCCAGGRTTGGAACAACCTGGGCTAGTGGAAGATGTCCKTGCCCATAGCACTAGCCGAGCTTTTAGCTTTTCCAACCCAATGACGAGCCCGACCCTGCCCCGCTGCCGGTCCCCGAGTGCCCYGTGCGGGCTCGCCGCCGATGGCGGGGCCCCGTTCCGCCCCGGCCGCCCCCCGGCCCCGCACTCACAGCGGCGCAGCCACTTCATCCAGTGGTACACGATGGTGCTGTGGTGCCGCTTGTTCTCCAGGCACCACGAGGAGAGGCCCTGGATCGACTCCATCGTGTTGGTCACCGCCTGCAGCTTCCTGTCGAGCGAGGCCTCGAGCGCGCCGGCCGCGGACGAGGCGGCGGCGGCCGAGGAGGAGGAGGAGGACGAGGAGGCCCGGCCGCCGCCTCCGCCGCCCGCCGCCATCTTCCCGCGCTGCTCGCGGCCGGGCCGCGCGGGGGGCGGCGGGGCGGCGCCTCACGGGGCCCAGGGAGGGGGGGCCCGGGGGGATCGAGGGGGCCCGGGGGGTGCTCGAGCGGTGCGAGGCGGTCCCGGCCTGGGGTTGGGGGGAAAGGCTCGGCCCGGGCGGGTGCAAGAGGCGGTGGCGGCCCGGAGGGATCGCGGGGGGGGACCCCGGGTAGCGGCCGGGCGGTGCCGGTAGGCGGTGCCGGTACCCGAGGCGGTGCTCGTACGGAGGCGGTCACGGCCGGCCCCCCCGCGCGCGCGCCCGCCCCCCGCGCCATTTTGTGACTCCCGCAACACGGCGGACGGCGCACGCGCACGCCCCGCCCCCTCCCGCCGCGCCTGCGCGCGCGCGCCCGCCCCGCCCGGCAAGATGGCGGCGCCCCCACAAGCCGTTTGCCCCCCCTTCTGTCCGTGAGGGGGCGGAGCGGCGCGGAGCATAAAACGCGGTTTTATGCCGTAAATCCCGAATCACTGAGCTGGAAAACACTTCTGAGCCAACGTGACCGATTCGGCAAGTTTGAGAGAACTGCTGTGTGAACCACATCCAGTCGTTCCTAAGACAGAACCAGGGATGGGGATTCGAAGAATTCTAATGTCCAACCTGAACATGGCCGGACCTCCCTCAGCACAGCTTGGGGAAGAGGGGAAGCGGCTCCTGCCCCCCTCACAAAGTCAAACACAYCAGCATTGACATCCTTGTCAATTGCCCCTGTGAAAAATGCATCTTTTATGATTGGCTTTTCGCAAATATTGAAATTAATATTATATGTGTTGTGTTCGAAAGTAATGCTGTATTAATTCTCTTAAGTAGRGTGTTACATATAGTTTTAGGTTACAACAAAATGTTAAAATAGAAACTATGCTATGTAGYATACTTTTTTCCTAAYGAAAGGACTTGCCCTGAGATAGCAGCCACACGACACCTAAATCTTTCAGAGAAAGAGAATTTATTGCTCCATTATCAGGAGAAACGAACTTCTTCCCACCTTGCTTGGGCAGYACGATGTCGTCAGGATTATGAGGAAGAAGTTGATGATGACCAGACAGAATCCTGTATTTGAATGGAATTTATGCATCATGTATGAGGTGTATGAATATGCAACAGGCTATTGTTTTMAAGGGTTAATCCTCTGGTAARGTGGGTCCTTTTTTGGGCTTATGCTGGCCAGAAAAAGGTACCATTGTCTCATATTGTCCTAATTCAAACTGTCCAAATTATTGTCACTCTAATTGTATTACTATTTTTATAACCATTTTATTACTATTAAACTTTAAAAATTTTTTAAAAAATCAAGTGATTGGCATTTTCCACACCCCCCCCCCCTTGACCCAAAACCACGCAACGGCGATTTGTTTTAAAAAATATGTCTTTAATAGGGGTGCTGAGGAGAGCGATGGGAGCTGTGTGGCTCAGGGGCTGTGGGGCAGGAGCAGCCATGGCAGGCTCAGTCCGTGGACTCGAGCACGGACTCGCTGAGCGCCAGGTCCCAGTAGTGCTCGGCGCTGTGCTTCTTGAAGTGCTCCCGCGCCATGTTCTCCGTGGGGCACTGCTTGAACTTCATCTCGCCGAAGCTGCGATCCTTCGCCGTGCCCTGGTGGGAGATAAGGGGGGTGAGGTGTCACCCCAATTCCCCACCCGGCTCCAGGGGATGTGGGGAACACGGCAAGATGTGTTTTTATTTAGGTTACAGCTCAAGGAATGGGATGGAAAAGTTGGATCCCACCTCAGCCCCATCCTGGTGTGTGGAACCTTTAAACCACAACTCACCTCCCAAACCAGAGAGCATTTGTTTGTTTTCTTAACGGACTCCTCGTCAGACTCATCGTCATCTGGAAAAACCCCACAATAAAGCTCATTTAGCCCCTGAGGTGGAGCAGGACTCCCCCCCTCTCCCAGCAGCACAGCATCTCTCACCCTCTCCCTTTGTGTTTGACGTCTGCTCGTCCCACTTTATTCGATGCAGCATAAGACGTTTGAATTTCTTCTGTGCTTTCGGGCCTGTGGAAGAATCAAGACTCAACATTCTCAGAYAATCTCTTAACCTGCAGCTAGCAAAGGTTCCCTTCCTCATGGAATGATTTGGGTTTTCTGACTGGATTACTGCATCATTAACAATGTAATTAAGGGAGTTTCTAATTGCCTCCTCACTTCCTTGTCCTTCCCTAACCCCGTCACCAATTTCCATAGCAATTCSTGCTGGAGGCAAGCTCCACAATGCTCTGTGGTGACCCAAGCCTGCCTAGATGTCCTCACCTCCTTCTACCACCACCACATTGACATCTTTGTGCAGAACCACCACTCCTGTGAGGTACAGCTGCCCAGCATTCGCCTCGATTTTGAATTTTTTTGCTGGATTGCTCAAGTTTCGAACCCTAAGGAAAAGATGAAAAAAAAAATCAAATATTTGTGAAAAACCAGAACTGAGAGGTCCCTCTGCCCCCCAAGCTCACCTGTGAGATCCCTCTGAGCTCACTCACCTGTACACAGCTATGTGAACTCCCTGGGAAACATCTTCCTTGAGCTTTTTCACCTTCTTGGCTTTCCGCTGCTCTGCCGTGAGCTTCCTTGCTGCYTTTGCCTCCTCGTGAGCCCTGGAAACAAACAGCACTGATAAGACTGATCCTAAACAAAACACCAGCACTGAATCTACCCAAAATTGTCCCAAAATGTCACAGTACAAGATGCCACCTACTTCTGTCTCTTGGCCATCTGTGCTCGGACGTGAGCTTCCACCTTTGTTGGGTCCTGCACAGCTTCTGTGCCCAGCACCCGCATCAGGTTGGAAATCCTCACTGCAAGGGAATGGAAGAGGTGCTGGAAGGGCTTCTGTTGGAGAGAGGCTCCCACTGGACAGCTTTTTCCCACCAGAACAATTGCAAAAACATAAACCCCAGTGTCTGTGTGGARTTCAGATCCCTGCAATCCCAAAGCCTGCCCAGGGCCTGGCTGTCACTCACCTTTGGGCTCTGGTGGTGGCATCAGGCCCAGCCTGACCTTCTCCTGCAGCTCCTTCTGGGCTTCTCGCCGTGTCTGGCGCCGTAATTTCTTCTGCTCTTTCTTTGTTAAATACACACCCAGGGTCACCGGCGTGTCACTGTCCACTGGAGGGAAATGAGACCATCAGGAARGTGCCTGGAGGATCCAGGGGGACACAGGCAGTGCCACACAGAGGGGATGGGGCTGCTGGGTGCCCCCAAGCCAGGGCCATACCCGGGGGGTTGAGCTGGGCTGGGTGCTCCACCAGGTTGGTGATCCCAAAATATTCATCTTTCTTTGAGGTCGTGCCACCTTTTCTAGAAAGGAGAGAYTTGGGCATCATGGCAGAATTGCCAGCATGAATTCCTGCACAAATCCCAACCCAGAGCTCAATGGGCTGAAGGAGAKCCACGGTGGTGTTAATGTACAGGTGTCTCKCCCCATTMTGGGGTTCAGAAGCAGGGCCCCACATCCATCGTGAACACAACTTGTTGCAGAATGCTCATGCTTGGAAATAAAACCAAACTTCCCCAACTRTGGGCTAAAATATTCTCCAACTCCACAGCAGCTGCCTACTACAGCCCCCAGAGAAACTTTGGGAGCAAACCCAGTGCCTGGATTCTGGAGATGGAATTTGATGCTCAAGCACAAACATTTGGCCTGATTTCCCACATGCTTCCCACCGTGCAGCTCCTGAATTCCTGCTGCAGCAGAACCATCAACACCTGGAAATACTCACAAATCCAGGCCATTGGGGATGATGTAGGAGTCCCACCACTCAATCTCTGGGATTTCCCCCTCCTTCAGCTCCTTCTTAGGGGTGATCAGAGCCAATTTGGTGGAAGTGTGAATCCCAGTTTTCCTGGCAGCCTGGGAGATCTCTGCCTGCAGCTTTTCTAGCTGAGCCTGAGAAGGAAAATGGAACAGAAAGGTCYTTCCAAAACAGCAGAAGCTCTGTGAAGAGCTGAACACAAATCACCTGCTGATTTATCTGGGTCCTCAAACAATCTGAAGCAGAGAGAAACCACACAGCACATGATGGTGTGAGGGGAAGCTCCCAAGACTGCCAAAACTCTGCTCTTGTTCTTGAGCCTTTTAGGACCATGGAACATTCCCAAAGGAACAATCCCTCTAGGAACTGTATCCCTAAATCTCCCTCTAGGGATTCTATCCCTGGACTTTTTCTCTCCCCTTCTCCCCAAGAACTTGGAYCATTTTAACAAAATTCCTTTAAATCTCCACTTCTGAGTTGGTCACTCAGCCAGAGAGAGATCTGTTCTCTTGGGAACTTTCAATGTTTTGTCAAAAAAAGGAGATTTTGCCCTTCAATAGATGAAGACAGTGGTGAGAAAACCCCTTGCTGACTTGGGCACACACCATCCCAACAAAACCACGGTTTTTAAGAACAAGCTTCAGGTGATTTGACTGGGAAACTTCTGAATCAAAGCCAGCCCAAGAGAGGAGAATCCCCTCCTACCCAAGACCTCTGATACCTTTGTTCTCAACCTTTGGGCAATTTTCTCAAATTTGCCTTTTTCATGGAACTTAAAGGTGCGTTTCTGCCGCTGGGCCGGGGTTATGGAGACCCGAGGYTCAAAGTATGTGTTTGATTCCATATCTTCTGAGGGCTTTTCCTTCAGCTGCTGCTTGAACTGCTCTCTCTTCACTGCTCTGATGTTGGCCTTCAGGGTGGGCATGCGGTGGGTGAGCTCGATCTCCTTCCCGCTGGCATCCACTGTCCGGCCCTGCTCATCCAGGATCAGAGGTGTTGGCTTGGTCTGATCCTTCAGCTCCACTTTCCTGGGGGGCAGGACAAGATATGTTCTATTTAAATGTGAATACAGCACTAAATCAAAGGAAATTTGAGCTTATTTTCACGGTTTCTGTATTTTTACAGCTCATCTGTACTGCCAAGAAGAGACTCCAACCTTGGAGGAAAGACTCCAATCTCAACCAAGAGAGGAGGAATCTCCATTTCACCTCTTTTAATAAAAAATTTGTTCCTTCAGCAGCAGTTAAAGCCATTGCTGGGGAARCAGCAGCACTGGAGAAGTGTCACTGTCATATTTTCTGAAAAATCRCTTCGCCAGGATTTCTTCTCCTGGGAAGCTGAGAAGCCTCAAAGAAAAATGAAAACAAYAWTTATCTGATTTGCTTCTCCTGTGTTTTGCTGCTTTGGAATGTGGTWTGGAGATTGTTTGATTGGTTTCARGTGAATRGTTTTTCCTTAATGACCAATGAAGAGAGAATCACYAGTTTTCATTATCATTCTTTGTAGCCTTCTGTATGTATCCTTTATTCTTTAGTATAGTTTTAGTATAGCATTCTTTTATATAATAGAATATTAATAARAATATAAAATAATAAATTAGCCTTTTAAGAACARGGAGTCAGATTCACTCATCTCTCCCRTRGTTGGGGTTGTCTGTAAATTCACCAGAGAAGCCTTTGGGGTTCACCCTGGTACTCACGGCGGCGCGATGCCCATGGCGTGCAGGTTGGCCAGCCCCACCATGTTGGCATTGCCAATGAGCCCTGGTTTCAGTGCCAGCTGAGCCTGGATCCTGGCCTGCAGCTCTGCAGCTTTCCTGGCTTTCTCAATGGCATCGTTCATGAACGTGGCTGCCTGAGAGGGCTGGATGGTGTTGCCGATGGGGAGCCGCTCCGATTGGGACGAAGAAGAAATTTTGGGCTGTTGAAAGAGAAGGAAGTTTTGATCCATACTTGTTCCAGCAGACCCAGGCAAATATATCACAGCTGAAACAGGGGCCAGGGATGTGTGGGATTTGCCTGTTACCTGTGGTGTTGGAGGACTGATGAAACTCAGCTGTTTTTTCCTCTCCTCAATCTGTCGRGTGGCTGCCTCCATCATCTGTTTGATCTGTAGGAAAAAACAYACAGTGAGTTTTCCTTTGCTCTGTTTGGGATACAAGTTAGGATAAGCTCTACACTCTGTGGGGACACAGCCCAGRTAAGACAGACCTGGAGTTTAGTCAGCATCCCTGGGCTCTCTGATGGTGGGCCTGGAATGACTTCAGGCTCATCCTCAACCTCCTCGAACCGTGGGATGCGCCGTTTCTTGACACCAGAGGATTCCTTGGACACCTCAGAGTCATCACCAAACACATCCTAACGTAAGGAAACAGCAGAAAGCTGTGGTTAGAACAAAATGTTCTCCTCCCAGAGCAGGATTTGAGATGAGAAACCACCAGCATGTCTCAGCTCCGGCTCRGTAACGCAGAATTCCAGGGGTGGCACGTGCAGGCTGAGCCCAAGCCCAGCCTGGGCCCTGCTCCCCCACCAGAGAAACACCAATGAAGTCCATGCAAGAGGAGGAGACATCACAGGGATGAGCCTGCCTAACAGCACCACTGCTCCCCTGGCTGCTCAGAGGGGGGAACTGGCACTGAGGAGATGTGGAAAGACAGAAAAAGCCTGCCCAGAGCTGATCTGACRGGGATAAAAAAACATTTCCATGTCTTCCACCAATTTGAGAGGGTTTGYTGAAGGAATTTGTGCRGTCCTATCAKYCAAAAGGAGGWTGTGGCTCTGTTCCCAGGGAGTGTTGGGACACCTGCAGCATTCCCTCACACTCCAGAGAAGCAAAGCTCAGAGAGCACATGGAGCAATGGCCCCTCTGKTGGGCTTTCAACAGCCTCAGGTCACCAAACAAAAGGCACAGCACATTTTCCACAGAGCTCTGGTCAGGCCCTGTGGATTCCATCACCAGTGCCTGGTTTGTGTGTGGAAACCTGGATATAGTGTGTGTGTGTCAAGGTGTTATTTGAAAAGAAAATATACACACCGGTTGGGAGCGTTAGTTGCAATCCCTTCTTCACTACAACGGTTCATATCCTACAAGGACACTTCCTCAGCCACACAGGTACTTCTTGGAAAACCTACAAGTTCAAGAGAAAGGACTTGCCCATAGTATAAAGTGTGGAAACTTTACGTTCAGTTCCTGACCTTCCCAAGCCATGACCTACCCCAGAGTGAACCGAGGAGCGGCAGCTGGCCCTGGGAATCAGCAKTGCCCGACACCATGGGGACAACAGGAGCCAGGAGAAATCCCTGGCCACAGCCTGTGCTGGGGTCAGTCAGTCTGAGAGTTCTGCCATGGCCTGACCACCTCAGAGACCGGTTTGTGTTCCTGCAGGGTCCAGACYGACCCAGAGCGCGATGGATGAGTTCCCAGAGATGGGATTGCAGAGAGAAGAGCGAGGATTTGGCAGGAGGAACATCTCTCTCCATGCCAGGAGCCAAGAGAAGAAGGAGCAGTTCCTGCTGTTGCTGCCCAACCCAGCTTCTGGCTCAGRCAGGAACACCAGCAGTGCTCAGGCCAGACATTCCTGTGGCTTCACTGGGGAAGGGTGCCCTGCTGCAGCCCCAGCCCTGCTCCTGCTGCCATCATCAGATCCTTGGACCAGTGAAAGATCCCTCTGCCAGTGCCAGATCCCTGCAGCCATCACAGATACCTCTGGCATCTTGCCCAGATCCTTGCTTCCATCACAGATCTCTGCTGCCATCACCAGATCCCTGCTGCCATCACAGATCCCTCTGCCAGTGCCAGATCCTCTGCCATCACAGATCTAGCTGCATCACAGATCCCTCTGCCAGTGAGAGATCCTGCTGCCATCACAGATCCCTCTGCCCTCACGCAGATTGTGCATCAAGAATCCCTGCTGCCATCACCAGATCCCTCTGCCATCAACCAGATCTCTGCAGTCAGATCCCTGCTGCTCACCAGTCCCTGCGCCATCACCAGATCCCCTCTGCCAGTGCATGATCACTGCTGCCATCAACCAAGATCCCTCTGGCCAGTGCCAGATTCAACTTGCTGCCATCACCAGATCCCTGCAGCCATCGACAGATTCCCTGCTTCCATCACCAGATCCTCTGGCATCACAGATCCTGCTGCCATCAGCAGATCCCTCTGGCATCACAGATCCCTCTGCCATCACCAGATCCTGCTGCCATACAGATCCTCTGCCAGTGCACGATCCCCTGCTTCATCACAGATCCTCTGCCAGTCCAGATCCCTGCTTCAATCACAGATCCTCTGCAGCTGAGAAGATCCTGTGCCATCAGCAGATCCCTCCTGCCCTCACTAATCCCTGCTGCCATCAGAATCCCTCTGCATCACAGATCCTCTGCCAGATTGTTGCTTCCCCAGCAGGCCTGTCACCAACACTCCCTGCCATCACCAAGTGGTGGCACTGCCACTGTCCCCACCTCTGCCATGCCCAGGGGAGRACCTGGACCTCCAGCCCTGCTRAACCCTCACACTCCCARAGCCCCAGGGASCAGCTCAGCACCCACTGCCATGGAGGGAAGAAAAMAATTCCTGGAGAGAAATGAGGAGTCCCAAAGAGATGCAGATCCTGAACAGGACGCCTCTGGCTCACTGAGGTTCAGTGCTGACTGCAYGTGTTGGGGAAACCCAGACTGCCCTAAAATAGGAACCTCAGGAAGAGTYAAAGGAACATCACTGTGAGCAGGAGCAGCACGGAGAGGGCCTGTCAGACTTGGCAGAGTGATGGCAAAATGGAATTCTACAGGATGCTGAGAAAAGTCCTCAAGAGAAGAAAGGAAGTGAAAACAGCCTTGGATGCACCTTTCACCATCCCAGGCAAGGGAGAAACAGCAGAGCAATGGAATCTCAGCTGGAATCAAACCTGTGCTAGGACAGGAGTTGCCAAAAACCACCTATTGTTGATTCTGGGTGGAGAAAGGGAATGAGAACCCCCCAGATCATCCACCACAGAGCCCCAGGTGCTGTGTCAGGGCACAGGGAGCAATGGGACATCACTGGGAGCAGCTGTCCCAGGCTCCAAATGAAAATCCAAGCACAAGGAGCACTGAGAAGAAGAGAGATGGATCCCCATGGATTCACTCCAGCAGCCTCACAGAAAGCCAAAGCCAGGCTTCCAGCTCAGCTTTGGGAAAGAGAACCACAAGGTAAAGGCTCCCACACTTCACCATGGAGAGGAGTCATTTCTCTTGAACATTCCAAGCTGTACCTCTCTGGAAGAGGAGAGTGTGCCAGAGCACCAGTGCTGCCTGCAGGCCACCCAACCACAGGAATAAACCAATCAATAATTAATAATCAATYATCAATAATCACCTTGAGCTCCCGTTTCCTGTTGCGGTCGCTGTTGGATTTGGAGTGCCGGGAGCTCCGTCCTTCCTCCACTGCCTCYAAGAGTTTGTCTACAAATCTCAGGGTGGAATCATCCAGGAAGGGTTTGAGGTGGTCTGGAAAAGAGGAAAATCCCATCAGTGCACAATTCTGAGCTCGAGGTGGGCAACAGGATGGAGAACCCACAGAGATTCCTTGGGAAATGGAAACCACTTAAATTTAAGAGTAATTCAAGTTTATAAACTTTAGGTGTGATTTAATTTAAGTTTGATTCAAGTCTACAAACACAGGGAGGCCTGGAAGCCTCTGGGATCTGTGGATTGTGTTGTCAGGAACTTTAAACCAAGGGGTTAAGGCAGAAGCAAAGCAGGGCTGTAATGGGCAAAAAAAGCACCTTAGTTAAATTACCATTTCCAGTCCCTTGAATAAAGAATTAATTTTTACTTGTTGTATTTTTTAACACATCCCAAGGCCTCCAGGTGAGTCTGGCCTGACAGATTTTCCCCTCCTCACCTCATGGAGGCTGAAAGATCACTCTGTGCCCTGCCCGCTTCCATCCTGGTGAGTTTTGGGGCTGTTTTCATCATCATTTCTTGAATAAGGAATTTTTACTTACTGAACTTTTTGAACACATCCCCAAAGCTCCAGCTGAGTCTGGCCTGACAGATTTTCCGCCTCCTACACATCAATGGAGGCTGAAAGAACCACCCTGTGCGCCGCTGCCTCCATCCTGGGCTGAGCGTCATTGGTGGCTGTTTTCCATACATTTCCTTTGAATCAAGGACTATTAATTTCTGTACTTCCTGAACTTTTGAACACCATCCCAAAGCCACTCCAGCTGAAGTCTCGGCCTGACGACTTTTCCCTCCTAACACCTCATGGAGGCCTGAACCAGAACCACACTGTGGCCGCCTGTCCCTCCGTTCTATATCCTGGCTGAGGTTTTCGGAGGCTGTATTTCCCATCACCATTTCTCTTGAATAAGGAATTTTTTTTAGCTTCCTGAATTTGTTGAACACATCCAAGCTTCCCGCTGGTCATCGACATTGATGGAATTTCCTGACTCACACTCCACAGAGGCTGAAAGACCACCCTTACCCCCTGTCCCACTCATCCTTGGTGAGGGTTTTGTGGGCTGTTTCCAATTACATTTCTTGAATAAGGAATTTTTAACTATACTGGATTTTTTGAACACAATCCCCAAAGCCTACGACTGAGTACTGGTCTTGACAGATTTTCCCCTCCTCAACCTGACGAGAACTGCCTGTACCTCTCCCCTCCACCCTGATGAGGTTTATGGGATGTTTTCCAAGCCCAGCTCTGAACATACCAGCTGCTTTTTTCTTGTCCATGCCTTGCCCACGCAGTTTAGGCACAGCAGTGACCACGGTGGGCTCCGAGAAGCCGAGCATGTCTTTACCGTCTTTCTCGATCCATGGCTATCAGCTGACAGTTCCAGCTCCCGTTGGACAGAGACATCTCTGCTCAGGCTGCAAGGAGAAAATCAAACAGAGCCCTGGGCTTCGTCACCTCTCCAAATTCATCTCTTTGAGATGAGTTTTTGGAGAAATGTGTCGGCGCTGAGGAAGCTTCGCTACTGTAAGTGGCGTTAAAATCGGTAAGGCGGTGTTTGGAAAACAGAAAATAATAATCAATTTAATAAAAGCAAATACAAACTCTGTTAGAGAAAAAACTCGGAGCTTGAGGGCTCTTGAAGACGCTCTTGTTCTTAGTAAAACTACCCCACAAAGAGCATTTGTTCTCTTCTTTTACTATTAATTGTTTAGGTGAGACTTTTTGGCTTCTGTCAATTGGCTTGTCTTTAAGTTTGAGTGAAGTCCCTAAAATCTTATTGTGTCCAATTTTCTATCCTTAAGTTTGAGGTGACAGTCCCTAAACAATTTTAATTTTATCCAATTTCCTATCCTTAAGTTTTGAGGTGAAGTCCCTAAAATCTTATTCTGTCCAATTCCTATCTTAAGTTTGAGTTGAAGTCCTAAAATCTTATTCTGTCCAATTTTCTATCCTTAAGTTTGAGGTGAAGTCCCTAAAGTCTTATGAATGGTCCCTTTCACCTAACTGAAGAAAGAAACTTTTAGCGCTTTTTCCCTTTTTTAGGAGATAAATGATGATTTAGTCACTTTGTCAAGAGGAGCACTGTCTACAATCAACTCCCTCAGGATCAGCTCCATGGGTGGGAAAAAACTTTTTTGGGCTAAAATGAGGCAAACCCATGAAGGAGGAGGTCTGAGCCCCTCAAATCCCTCCATGGGGCTGGGAAAGAGAGAAGCACTGTGGAGGGAACATGTGGGACAGGAGAACCCCTTTGCTTCTCAGTGACCCACAAAACAACCGAGCCCTTTCCCCAAGGTTCAGCCCAACCTGGGCTGGTTTCTGACACTCACATCCCCCTCCCAGTCTGGCTGTGGCTTTGAACTGGGCCTAATAGGATTTGGGGAAATCTCCTTAGGGCTGAGCTGGAGCTCGGCACAAGGTGGGGCTGAAATGGACCCCTGGGAGAGCTGGAATGGGTCTGGAGGTCAGGAATCCTCTTGGGATGGGAATTGGGGGTCAGTTTATCCTTCCTGGGATTGGAACGGGTCTGGGGTTCATTATCAGGCTGGGAATGGGGTCTGGGGTACAGGAAATCCTTTCCTGGGAGTGGAATGGGTCTGGGTCTAGGAATCTTCCTGGGATTGGGATGGGGTCCAGGTATCCATCGGGAAATGGATCTTGTGGGTCAGTTATCCATGCTGGGATGGGGTCTGGGGTCAGGACCCATCCTGGGAATGGGTCTGGGTAGGATCCATTTCTGGAAGCTGGGATGGGGCTCGGAATCATCTGGCGATTGGGATGGGGTCTGGGGTCATTAATCCCTTCCTGGGACTGCGGGTCCGGGGTCATTGTCCTAACACAGCCCCTGGTTCCAGGTCCATGAGCAGGTCCCAGG
>NDFG01000076.1:292517-356168 GCA_002167245.1 Sporophila hypoxantha
ACCATTTCCTTGAATAAGGAATTTTTACTTACTGGATTTTTGAACACATCCCAAAGCCTCCGYCTGAGTCTGGTCTGACAGATTTTCCCRTCCTCACCTGAGAGAACTGCCCTGTACCTCTRCCCCTCCACCCTGATGAGGTTTTGGGATGTTTTCCAAGCCCAGCTCTGAACATACCAGCTGCTTTTTTCTTGTCCATGCCCTTGCCCACGCAGTTGAGGGCAGCAGTGACCACGGTGGGCTCCGAGAAGCCGAGCACTCGTTTCACCGTCTTCTCGATCCATGGCTTCAGCTCGTCCAGCTCCCGCTTGGACAGAGACATCTCTGCTCAGGCTGCAAGGAGAAACATCAAACAGAGCCCTGGGCTTCGTCACCTCATCCAAATCATCTCTTTGAGATGAGTTTTTGGAGAAATGTGTCYCGCTTGAGGYAGCTTCGCTACTGTAYGTGGCGTAAAATCGGTAGGCGGTGTTGGAAAACAGAAATAATAATAAATKAMTTTAATAAAAGGCAAAATAACAAAGCTCTTTAGAGAAAAAACTCGAGCTTGAGGCTCTTGAAAAGGCTCTTGCTCTTAGTAAAACACCCCACAAGAGCAATTTGTTCTCTTCTTTTACTTATTAATTGTTTAGGTGAGACCTTTTGGCTTCTGTCCAATTGGCTGTCTTTAAGTTTGAGGTGAAGTCCCTAAAATCTTATTGTGTCCAATTTCCTATCCTTAAGTTTGAGGTGAAGTCCCTAAAATCTTATTTTATCCAATTTCCTATCCTTAAGTTTGAGGTGAAGTCCCTAAAATCTTATTCTGTCCAATTTCCTATCCTTAAGTTTGAGGTGAAGTTCCTAAAATCTTATTCTGTCCAATTTTCTATCCTTAAGTTTGAGGTGAAGTCCCTAAAGTCTTATGAAGTGTCCTTTCACCTAACTGAAGAAAGAAACTTTTAGGCCTTTTTCCTTTTTTAGGAGATAAATGATGATTTAGTCACTTTGTCAAGAGGAGGCACATTCCTACAATCAACTCCTCCCTCAGGATCAGCTCCATGGCTGGGAAAAACTTTTTTGGGCTAAAATGAGGCAAACCCCATGAGGAGGAAGGTCTGAGCCCCTCAAATCCCTTCATGGGGTTGGGAAAGAGAGAAGCACTGTGAGGGGAACATGTGGGACAGGAGAACCCCTCCTTGCTCTCAGTGACCCCACAAAACAACCTGAGCCRCTTCCCCAAGGTGCAGCCCCAAACCTGGGCTGGTTTCTGACACTCACATCCCCTCCCAGTCTGGGCTGTGGCTTTGAACTGGGCCCTAATAGGATTTGGGGAAATCTCCTTAGGGCTGAGCTGGAGCTCGGCACCAAGGTGGGGCTGAATGGACACTGGAGAGGCTGGAATGGGTCTGGAGGTCAGGAATCCTCTTGGGACTGGGAATGGGGTCAGTTATCCTTCCTGGGATTGGAAGGGGTCTGGGTCAGTTATCATTAGCTGGAGAATGGGGTCTGGGGTCAGGAATCCTTCCTGGGATGGAATGGTCTGGGTCAGGAATCTTCCTGGGATTGGGATGGGGTCAGTATCCATCGGGGAATGGGTCTGGGGTCAGTTATCCATGCTGGATGGGGTCTGGGGTCAGGATCCATCCTGGGAATGGGGTCTGGGGTAGGAATCATTTCTGGAAGCTGGGATGGGGTCGGATCACCTGGGAATTGGGACTGGGGTCTGGGGTCATTATCCCTTCGTGGACTGCGGTCCGGGGTTCAGTCCTAACACAGCCCCTGGTTCCAGGTCCATGAGCAGTCCCAGGAGGTGACTGCTGCTCCCTGCAGAGCCTGGAAACCTCTGCAGATTCTGCTTTTCCTGCAGTTTCCTTACAGCCAGGTTCAAACACAGCCCAAACCCGGATCCTGGCGTTTTCCCCCACGAGTTCGGAGCCTGCAGAGGCTGAGGAGAAGCAGGACTAACAAATGACAGCCCCGAGACACCGACAGCACTGAGCACGTCCGTAATAAACCACAAAATTCGTGTAATTAGAGCCGGGTCAGCCTCCACCAGAGCTGAGCTACCGGGGAAGCAGCAGCTTCACTTCACGGCAGTTCCCGTGTCACACCGGGACAGCGGAGCCACCGTYGGGAGGGGACACAACCCCCGGAACCGGCATCGGGATCAATGAACGCGGCCGAGCACCGCCTCACACGGACAGACAGACGGAGCTCCGGAGACACGGAGCTCCCACCGACCCCGCTCCCGCAGGGCCCGGCATCCCCCGGTGCCGCGGAGCTCCGCCCGGGGCCCGGCCCGGCCCCCTCAGCGCGGCGCGCCGGGCCCGGGGCTACCTCAACCACCGCCTCGCTCCCTCCTTCTCGGCACCCCGCCCTCTTCCCTCGTTCCCTGCAAACCCTCCGAGGCCCCCCAGTTTCCCTCACCGGCGCCGTTCCCTCACGCCGCTCCCGGTCCCGGCCCGGCGGCCCCTGACGGTGACGGCGCGTCGGGGCGGAAGCGGAAACGCGCGCACGYCGCGTGCGCGGCCGGGGGCGCGCGGGGACCGCCGGGAAGGCGGGAGCTCTGAGGGGCGCGCGCGCTGAGCCCCGCCCATAGCCCCGCCCACCAACCACGCCCCTTTCCCCTCACGCCTTCATTAACCAAACTCAATTAAAACAATCAGAGCCAGAGGGTTTTTATTGGGGCAGGAKCCCCCTCAGCAGCCCGGCCACGGGTCCTGGCGGGCGCTCCTGGCCAGGAAGGCGATCCTGCGCGCCATCTCGGCGCAGTACACCCGGCGGCACGCCTCGAACGCCCGCCGCCGCCGCGCCSGGGTCGGCTTCTCGTAGTAGCGGGAGCGCCGCACCGCGTCGGCCACGCCGTCCTGCGCCAGGATCCTGCGGGAGGGGAGAGGAAACAGCGGTGACAGCGGCAGGGAAGGATCTGAGATGAGCCAGCCCACACTGCCACCCCTGGGCACGGCCCGGTCCGGTCCCCCTGCGGACCCTCGGCTCCTTCTCCTCGCCGTCCATCCATGAGGGGAGCGAGAAGGTGAAGGAACCCCCCGAGCTCTGTTTCAGGTGGGATCTACGAAGGTCTGTGAGCAGACAGCTCAGCGATGGCGCCGCCTCCTCCTGKGCTTCCCGAGGAATATTCTTTTATTTCACTCTGCTCGCACCCAATCCCAGCGGGCGGCAGGACGTGCAGCTTATGGGAGAGGCCCGGCACAACCCTCCTGTCACTTCCTACTCCAGAAATTCTGGTTCTGAACCCAGTGCATGAAGGAATTGGAGCCCCTCCGGACCCCCGGTTTTCCCGGTCCTCACCTGTTGAGGACGCCGTACGCCGCCTCCACGTTCCCGTTCTGCACCATCACCGTGCGGCCCACGAAGCGCAGGTGGTTCGCCATGGCTGCGGGATGGGGCCGGTGGAACCGGGCGGCCCCGGGGCTCGGAGGAGCCGCTCCCTCCTCCCCGCGCCCCGGCACACGGCAGGGAACCCCCGGGAACGGAGAGGGGCCGGTGCTTCCCGCCCCGCTCCCGGGGACACCGAGGGACCGAAGGGAGCCCGAAGGGAACGCGGCAGGGACCCCTCGCCCCACGAGCGGCCTCTCCCCGCCCCCGGTAGGATCCCGGTCCCGACTGACCCCGGTGAAGCCGCGGCCGCTCCGCGCCGGTACCGGAAGCGGCTGAACGGCGGAACTTCCCGTTGGTAGGGATTTCGGACTTACCTGGGATCTTTCCGCGGGGGTGGGGGGGGGGGGGGCGGACTAGAGCGCGCGGACCGTGCGGGATCTGTGCGGCTTCCCGGCGCCTCTCGGGGTCCCACAGCGATGGGGACAGAGGGCACCAAGGGCGGCTCTCGAGCCCCCCCCCCCCGGGACAGGAACGCCGCGAGCACAGAGGACACGACACCGGCTGGCCCCGGCCGCTCCCGCGGCGTTTATTGCTTCCAGCAGGGCCGGCTCCGGGSCCTCCCCACTCGGGGGGGGTCCCCACGCTCCCTCCCAGCCGCCGGGGGAAGGCACAAGCCCGGGAGGGCCCGGTCCCCGCGGGGAGGGGGCTCCGCTCCGGCCAAGGCACGCGGCCGCCCCGGGGTTGGGGCTTCTGGAGGGGTTCGGTGCCCCTTCCCCACCGGTCAGTCCCGCCCGCCCGCGGGTCTCACTGACCACCGGTAAAAAAGAAACAAATCAAAAAAAGGCAAAACCYAGAAATGCAGACGAGATCTAACCCCCCCCCCCGAGGCGGGGGGGGCGTCACACGTCCGGCGCCGGGGGGGACTCGGGGGGTCCCCGCTGCTGCAACGTCCCCGCGGGGCTGGCCAGGGGGAGCTCCCCGGGCAGGCGGCGGCACCGGGGAGCCCCGGCGGCACCGGCGGGAGGGCGGCGGCGCGGGGGAGCCGCGGGAGGAGCCGAGTCCAGCGCGGGTTTGGGGCCGACGTGGGGGAACCAGAGGCGCAGCATGGCCTCRACCTGCAGCAGCGTGCCCAGGTAGCGAGCACTGCGGGGAGAGAGCTCCTGTCACCCTCTGCGGAGGGGGGACACCCCCGTGCCCGCCCCCCACCCCCCCGGGGGACACTCACCCCATTTCTGGCTTCTGCAGGACCCCAATGATCCGCTGGAGCCGGTCCATGGCCACGCTCTGCTGGAAGCTGCTCAGCCCTGGGGAGGCCCGAAATGGGGTGAATTCTCTCCAAAGGGAAAGAGGCACCTCGGGGGTGGGGGAACGAGGGTGTGGGGGGCACCCACCTCTGTCGTARCGGCCCCGCCGCAGCCCCTCCAGCAGCTCCGTCAGCGGCCGGATGAAGCCCCGCAGCTCCCGGCACTGCCAGCAGGAGGAGGAGGAGGGGGAGGTGACTGCGCTGCAGCCACAATGGGGAGGGGGTCTCATGTACCCCCTCACCCCCCAAACCCTGCTTGTCCCCACCCACCCATTTCAGGTGGGGAAACTGAGGCAGACCCAGCTTTTCTAGGGGAGCAAGCCTTCCCCCACCTCCCATGTTTGGCGGTGCCCCTTTATTTTCTGTCAAAACCTCACCTTTTGTGCCAAAAGCTCACCTTTTGGGCAAAGAGGCGATCGCCATCGCTGGGAGGGACATCTCCGCCCTCTCCTTTCCGCGGGCGCTTCCCCCCGCGGGGGGACGGCGGCGATTCGGGGGTCGCCCGCTCCAGCCCCCCCGGGCGCTTGCGGCTCCGCTCTGCTTTGGGGGGGCTCCGGGGGGAGCTGCCGGCCTCGGCCCCGCTGTCAGAGGCAGGAGAGCCGCAGGAGCAGGCGCGGGTGGGGGGCTCCATGGCGGGGGTGGCCGCCCCGGGGGAGCCTCTCGCTGCGTTCAGCTCCAGCCGAGGCTGCCTGGGGGACGGAGGGAGGGAAACACCGGGGGGGGATATCGGACAAAAATGGAAGACGAGCAAGGAACTGCCTTGTTCTSCCGTGGGGGTGTCATCCCCACAGCCCCAGTGCTGCCTCACATGGGGGAGCAGATTGGGCATCTCCTGAGGCAGGGTGGGGGTGCAGGGACCCAGCTGGCACTGGGACCCTTCACCCAGGACCACCCCCAGTCCCAGGCCCCTCTCCCCCCTCCATCCCCGCCGCCCCTCCCCCAGGACCGGATCCCCTGGCAGGAGCCCCCACTCATGATCAGACCCCAGGAACCTCCCCCCCCGCCACCCGTCCCCGGTCGACCCCGGATCCCACCTGCTCCCGCCTGCACCTGCGGTTTGTGCCGCTGGTCCTCGGTGGCGCTGTTCCGTCCTATGCCCCAGTGCCGCTAGTCACCGTTCCGGTATCAGCTGTCCCGTTGCCGGTGTCACGATGTCCCCGTTTCCCGAGGCCGGTGTCAGATGTCCCCGGGCGAGGCTGCGGCGGATGGCCGTCCGGTTCCCCTGTGCCGGTGCCGCTGTCTCCGGTGTCCCGCCGTCTCTTCTGTCCGGTGCGGTCGCCCCGCCCGCGGGCGGCCCACGCGGACACCGTGCGCGGCCGCCCGTGCCTCCTGGCGGGCCCGCCGCCGGCCCGTCCTATTGTTGTTCGCGGCCGGGGAGGCCCCCCCCACTTCTTATCCTATTGGGCTCGCTGCGCGCAACGGAAACGCTGATTGGCCGAGAGGCGGGGCTCTGGCACGCCTCCCTGCGCGGCCGATTTCGGGGCAACGCGGCACCGGCACCGCCTTCCCGTTTCTACTGCACCAATGGGCGACGGTCCCCGGCGCGCGGCTCGGCCAAAGGGCGTGCGGGAACACGCCCCCTTCCGTTACTATATGGGCAGGGGACGGCGCGCGTGGGCCCCCACGTGGGGGAGGAGGGACCTTGTGGACGTCACGCTCGCGGGCGTGGGCTTCCCGGAGAACAGGGCGTGGCCTCGCCGTGGAGGGGCGGGGCTCTGGGACGCGTTGCGGGGATTTCCCGGGGGCTCCCCCGAGCGCCCCCAACCCCCCCCCCAAATATTCCCCCCAAAATCCCTCCCAGATCAGAGCCCCAGCCCGGCTCTCCCGCAGGAAAGCTCAGGTGAGCCCCAACCCCTCCCCACGACCCTCCACAAGGCCCAGGGGCCCCCCAAACCCTCAGAGCCCCCCAGAGCCGCATACACCCCAACCCTACAAACCCCTCACCCCATACACCCCAATCCTACAAACCCCTCACCCCGAAATCCCCAATCCTACAAACCCCTCTCCCCGCAATTCCAGCGCTCGCGGCCCCATCCCCACCCTCCCCTCACCCCGACACCCCGGGCATGGCCCCTCCTGCCCTCCCCGTCCCCCCGGGGGGGCCCGTCCCCCTGGCTGGGTATTTAGGGCCGGCCCGGTGGCTCCCGGCCCCCCTTGCCCCCCGCCATGCTGAGGGTGCTGCTGCTCCTGGGGGGCCTGGCCCCCGCCCTGCCCGCTGGTGAGTCCCCCCGGGGTGCCCCCCACAYATCCCGCTTTGGGGTGCACCCCCAGCCCCCCTCAGCTGCCCCCATGTGGGGCCAGGGGGCTCAGCCGAGCCCCCACCCCAAATCCTCCTCTCTCCCCAGCAGGTCCCCARTGGACGTACGAGGGTGAGTGGGACCCCACGGAGGGACCCCCCCATTTATCCCCCCATGAGCTGAGGGGCTCCCCAGAAGGTGCATGGGGAGGTGGATGGGTGACAGCCCCCCCTAATCTGGGTCCCCCAAATGGGAAGGAGATGGGCAGATCCCCCCTTTACTACCCCCTATACATCTGTGCCCCCCAAATGGGCACCCACCTGACTCCCCTGGGCCCGGCGGGGGTGAATGGGTGCTGCCCCCCATTTTCCCCCTCCTGCCCCCTCCCCTTGCCCCCCTCGCTCCAATGGTCCCTTTGTGCTCCTTTACATAAGGTTCCTGTTGCCAAATCCAATTAGGATCCGGCCTTGGCCAAATCCCGCTAAGCCCCATCCCGGGGGGACCCATGGGTGCCCCCCCGGCCCTGCGGGCTCGGCTTTGTCCCCGCTCTCCCGCCTGGAAAAAAATGTCCCGAGCAGATTAACGAGGCCCTCGGGAATGTCACCAGCGTCCGGCTTCGGGGGGCATTTGGGGTCACGGGGTGAAGATTGGGGGGTCCCACAGGGGTTTTGGTGCCCCCCAGGTCCCCACGGGCAGCAGCACTGGCACGAGGGACACCCGGAGTGCGGGGGCCGAGCTCAGTCCCCCATCGATATCGCGACATCGCGGGCACAGCCCGACCCGTCCCTGCCGCCGCTGCTGCCCGAGGGCTACGAGCARCCCGAAACCCCGCAGCTGAGCCTCGCCAACAACGGCCACACCGGTGAGCACCGCGGAGGGAGAACCGGGCGGTTCCCGGTGCGCCAGCCCCGCTGACCCCCGTGTCCCACAGCCGTGCTGGCGCTGCCGCCGTCCCTGCGGCTCCGGGGGCTGCCCCGAACCTTCGCTGCCGTTCAGCTCCATTTCCACTGGGGCCGGCCCGGTAASGCCGCTGGAGCCGAGCACCTGCTGGACGGGCACCGTGCCCCCGCCGAGGTACAGCTCCAGAAATGGGTCTGGGGGCGGGAAACGGGGTGGGAAAGGAGGACGGAGCAGGTTTGGGGTCAGGAAACGGCGTGGGAATTGTGTGGGAAATGGTTGTGGGAAAAGGCATGGGGGAACAGCGTGGGAAATGGGTTTGCACAGCGGGAATTTGCTGCAGGGAGTGGAAAAAGGGGTCCTGGGGAGGGAAATGGGTGCGGGGATGTGAAATGAGTGCGGGGAGGGGATGGGGTTGCGGGAAAAAAGGTGTGGAAAATGGGAGTGGGACCAGGGCCGGGCACTGCGGGGTTGGAGCCGGGCCAGGGGTTGGGGTGGCAGAGTGGGGGCTCAGGGGGGTTGGGTTGGCTCAGAGGGGTTGGGGTGTCAAGGGTGGGTCTTCAGGGGGGTCAGCGTGTCAGGGTGGGGGTGCTCAGGTTCAGGGTGGGGGTACCTCAGGGTGTTCAGGGTGTCAGGGTGGGGTCTGCAGGGGTCCCCGGTGCGCAGGATGCCCGTGTGTGCATTGTTCGACAACCGAGCGTTTCGCCGATGCACGCGGCGCAGCAGCACCCGGGCGGGCTGCCGTGCTCCGGCGTCTCCTGGAGGTTACGGACCCCAACCCCACCCACCACCACCCGCGCTTCCACAGCCCTCATCTGACCGCTCCTCGTTCTCCCCAGGTGGGCGATGACCCCCACCCCGCCTATGACATTACATCTGAAGCCATCTCGGCAGCATCCGCTACGCAGGTGAGGAGAGGGAGGGCGGAACCCCAAATCCCCCACCCAGCACGCCCCAAATTGCTTCCCCCTCACAGGGCAGACGGCGGCCATCCCCTCCTTCAGCATCCGGGAGCTGCTGCCCGAGCACCTGGAGCGCTACTACCGCTACAACGGCTCCCTGACCACCCCGCCCTGCTCCCAGAGCGTCCTCTGGAGCCTCCTCCCGCAGCCCGTCCGCATCAGCCGTGCCCAGGTAGGAGCTGCTCTGCGGGGAGACCCCCGCGTTTGGGGGACGCGTCCCCCCAGTGCTGCCCCTTTCCCTTTCCCTTTCCCTTTCCCTTTCCCTTTCCCTTTCCCTTTCCCTTTCCCTTCCCTTCCCAACCAGCTGGAGCAGCTCCAGGGAAGCCTTTACTCCACGGAGGAGGGCGAGCAGGAGGAGCCGCAGCTCCTGGTGGACAATTTCCGAGCTCCACAGGAGCTGAACCAGCGCTTGGTGCTCTCGTCCTTCCCCAGGGGTGAGCAGAGGGGTGGGAAGGGRCCCTGCACCCCTCACACGGCTCCTGGAGCCCTGGGTGGGCACAAAGAGCTGGATCTGAGCCCGGTTTTTCCCTTGCAGAGCCTGAGGGATATTCCACAGGTATTCCAGGTGGGAGGTTGGGCTGGGCGGGGTCACACCTGGACCCCCCTGACTCCTCCCCGGGTGTCACACAGGTGAGGTCATCGCCATCATCTTCGGCACCGTCGCCGGCTGCATCGGCCTCTTCCTCGCCGTCCACTTTGGGGCCAAGAGGATGCGGTGAGACCCCCCCAGAGCCCTCAGAGGGACCCCCAGAGCCCTCAGAGGGACCCCAGAGCTCTGTGCAGAGACCCCCCCCCGCCTCATGCTGGTTTTTACCCCGGCAGGGCGAGGAGGGGGCAGGCACAGGACGTGGTGTTCAAAGCCTCCTCCCGCCGCTCGCCCATGGACGCTGGACACTCCCGCTGACCCCTGACCCGGGCTGGGCTGGGAGGAGCCGGCCCACCCAGCCCCACTGCAAATAAAACCCTTTCCTCCTCCTGGTGGCTCTTTGTGAGGAGGGAAGCGGCGCCTTTGAGGGGCTTTGGGGCTGGATCCCATCACCCCCAAAAAACCAGAACCCCCCGGGTGCCCCCCAGGGCTGGAGCAGAGCAAAATGAGGGGAGCGACCCCTCTCCCCCCTTCCCTTCTCCACAGCAGCCACAGTGTCCTGTGTTTTTGTAAAAGGGTTTTACTCTTCATCAAAAAAAATAACTTARCCCCCTGGGAGCTGAACAGGGGTGAGAAGGGCAGAGCATCCCAGCCCRGGTGTCCCCCACACCCAGAGCATCACCAGGGGTGGGGACCCCCCCAGGGTGACAAACACAGGGAAATGGGGGGGTCTTGCCCTGATTTCCCCCAGGGCATCTGGCCCACCTTGGCCTTCCCCAGAGGCTCAAACTGAGGGAAAGCTGTTAAAGAGAATCTGGGAACAAAGGGAAGAGGGTGGTGGTCAGACCCCAAATTCCCCAGGAGCACCAGTCAGACCCCAAAGGCCTCCAGGAACTGGGCAGACACAAATTCCCCTGGAGCAGGAGGGGTGAAGGCTTTCACAGGAGTGTCTGGCTGTGGGGCCACYGCTCCCTCACCCCTCAGGAGGCACCTGCAGTGCTGAGTACAGCATGGCCTGGCCCTCAGGCTCCTGCTTACCTGGGGAAAAAGGGGCATTTGTGAATTTGGGGGTGATTTAGGGGTTTGTGGCAGCCCCCATTCAACAAGACTCATCCACCCCCCATCCCAGCAGCTCTGATCCCCTCCCCAGCCCCCAAAAGTGACACCCTACCCACTCCCCCTTACATGAGAGGCACTTGAGGACATTGTGGAAGGAGCCACCAGCYGTGCTGAAGGCCCAGAGGCCAGTGCAGAGCGTGAGGATGAAYATGGGGCCCAGGCTGGCCTCGTACCACGGGTTCAGGAAGGTCTGGGGAGGACACAGAGAGGCAGCTCACACCTTCCTGAGCGCTCCAAGGGCAGCAAAAGAAGTGCCTAGCCCTGTGGAAACCCAGCTCAAACTCCTGCTGAGCTGTGTGCCCCCAAATCTTCCACATAGCCCCCAAATCCTTCACTGACCTCCTCCAGCCTGGGCACCCCAAAGAGCTGGGGGTGCCCAGGGGTATAACTCACCCCACAGCCCCAGGCAGGGAGTGAGGGGGAGTGGGTGGGGGTTCCTGTGTCCCCAAATCCCTCACTGACCTCCAGCCTGGTATAACTCACCCCACAGCCCCAGGCAGGGAGTSAGGGGGGGTGGSTGGGGGTTCCTGTGCCCCCCAGGACTCACCAGCCCCGAGGTGAGCAGGTGGCTGCCCACCACCAGCCCCAGGCCCCCGGCYCGGCGCCGCTCACAGGCGTCGAAGAAGATGATGCCCCAAAAGGTGTGGAGCAGCACCAGGGCCATGGTGAGGAAGGCTGTGGGGAGAGACACAGAGCCTCAGAGCCTTCCTCCTCCTCCTCCTCTTCCTCTGTGCCATGGCCCTGGCCTCACCAGAGGTGATGAAGAAGTACGGGGAGTCCCCGTGGATCCCGACGGTGCCCGGCCCCGCAGAGTCGGCCAGGATGTTGGTGATGGAGAAAAGGCCACTGCTGATGCCAAAGGAGAGCCCGGACACTGTGGGGGAGCCGGGGTCAGGGGAGTGCCCACAGCCCTGGAGAGCTCAGGGAAGGGCAGGAGAGGTGGATGCAGCACCCGGGGCTCTGCTCACCGTAAGCCGTGCGCCGCAGGGAGAGCGGGGAGCGCCCGTCCTTGCTGAGGGATGCCAGCCCTTCATCGGCCTTCCTGCTCCGCCAGAGAGACAGAGAGAGTGAGCTCCAGTCCAGGGAGAGGGGAAGGGAGAGAGTGAGCTCCATCTGAGTGAGCTCCAATCCAGGGAGAGGGGAAGGGAGAGAGTGAGCTCCAATCCAGGGAGAGGGGAAGGGAGAGAGTGAGCTCCATCTGAGTGAGCTCCAATCCAGGGAGAGGGGAAGGGAGAGAGTGAGCTCCATCCCAGGGAGAAGGGAAGGGAGAGAGTGAGCTCCATCTGAGTGAGCTCCAATCCAGGGAGAGAGTGAGCCCCAGCCCAGGGAGAGGGGAAGGGAGAGAGTGAGCCCCAATACAGGGAGAGTGTGAACTCCATCCCAGGGAGAGGGGAAATGGAGAGTGTGAGCCCCATCCCAGGGAGAACATGAGCCTCATCCCAGGGAGTTCGTGAACCCCATCCCAGAAGAGGGGAAGGGAGATCACAAGCCCCATCTGAGAGAGCCCCATCCCAGAGAGAAGGGAAGGGAGAGTGTGAGCCCCATCACAAGGAGAGGGGAAAGGGAGAACATGAGCCCCATCCCTGAGAGCATAAACCCAATCCCAGGGAGTGTGAGCCCCTTCCAAGAGGGTGAGCCCCATTTGAGAGAGAGCGTGAGCCCCATCCCAGGGAGAGCCGCGGTGAGAGGAGAAGCTCCGCTCCTTCCCGGGGTTTAACAAGGAAAACACTTTGTGGCGTTCCTCGGGACACAGCGCCCCAAATCTGCTCTGGCTTCCTCAAGCCCGGGGACACCCCAGCCCCCGGCACAGCCCCCGGCGGGCTCTTACTTGAGCATTTTGAAGCAGGCGAAGCGGCAGAGCTCCTGCAGCAGCACGGCGGCYGCGGCTCCGAGCGGCAGCAGCGCCGCGTCCTCCCGCCCGCTGAGCTGCACCCACACGGKCCAGAGCAGCGAGGCCGCCAGCAGCGACAGCAGCCAGAAAAACGCCCTGAGGGCAAACGGGACACCGGGATGGCACCGCGGGCACCGGCACCAGGCCGAGCCGCCCGGTACCGGGACCCGCAGCGGCCTCAGCGCTGCTGCCAATCGCTCCGGAGCTGCCCCCGCGCCTCAGGGCTCCTCACTCCGCCACAGCTCCCTCAGCCGCCCCGGGCACCAGCAGCGCCCCGGTGTCCCCCGGAGCCGTCCCGGAGCACCCCCAAAGGATCTCTCAGACCCCGCCACGGCTCCCTCGGCCCCCGGCCCCGCTCACCCCGCCAACAGCACGATGAGGAGCAGCGGCTCCGCCGCCACCGTGAGCAGCACGAGCGCGGCCGCGGGCCCGAGCGCGATGGCGGCGCAGCCCAGCAGCACCGCGGCGGCCATGGCGGCACCAACAGCGCCCTCTGGCGGCCCGGAGGACCCGCCACGGCCATGGGGGGGTAGGACCAGTCCCGGGACAGGGGGGGGACACTCGGGACAGGGGGGACACCTGGGGACACCTGGCATGGCCTGGGCCCGGGGTCACCTGTCTGCAGGGTCACCTGTCTGCAGGGTCGCCTGTCCACAGGGTCACCTGAAGGGTCACCTGTCTGCAGGGTCACCTGTCCACAGGGTCACCTGCAAGGTCATCTGTCTGCAGGGTCACCTGTCCCCATCTTCTCTTCTCTTCTCTTCTCTTCTCTTCTCTTCTCTTCTCTTCTCTTCTCTTCTCTTCTCTTCTCTTCTCTTCTCTTCTCTTCTCTTCTCTTCTCTTCCCTTCCCTTCCCTTCTCCCTTCCCTTCCCTCCTCCTCCTTCCCTTCCCTTTCCCTTCCCTTCCTTCCCTTCCCTTCCCTTTCCCTTCCTTCCCTTTCCCTTCGCTGTCCCTTCCCTTCTTCCCTCTCTCCTCTCTCTTTAGCATTTTTCTCTATTCAAGCCCCTCACTCTCCATCCCATTCCTGATTCCCCACCCCCAGCCTGCTGCTGTTTACAAGGAGCTGGAAGAGCAGGAAAACTTTATTAGACTAAAAAATTCCATCAGCCAGCAAGAAACAGCCTGGCGGCTCCAGAAGCCCCTCCTCAGTCTATTCCAACCTCCCTCTGGATGACGGTGCCAACAGTGGAGCGGCTGGCATGGAAAATAGAAGTTTTTGCATCCATCTTCCGTCTCCTCGAGGAAAAACTCCAAACATGTCCCCTGCGCCTCTTCCGCAGAGATCCTCGCGAATGCCATCTCCTGGGCCACGAGGCATTGTTCAGGGAAGAAATCAGAGTCACTGCCTGCGTGATTAATTTCGCCTCCTTGTATTTGCTTCGCCTATTAAGAGCTGGAAATTACACAGCACTATCCGAGCCTGCTGGCTTCAGCTGCACCTTCCTCTTGGGACTGACCCCCCTGCCACAGCACCAGGCTCTGGGTGCCCAGAGCATCCTGGGATGGATCCTCTCAGCACACGCAGAACAGGAGCCTCCTTCTTGCTTTTTTTTTTCTCCTTTTCTTCCTTTTTCCCTCTGTTGGTTCACATGTTGAGTTTTTCCCTCAGGAAAGTGTGCTGCTCCTTGATGCTCTGTTGTTGTGTTTATATTGGCCAAAAACAATAACAACGACAACGCCTTTTTTAATAATTTCCCACAAATACTACAATACAATGAATCAATCAAGTATAGAAATATAAGCAAAATAGGATTTGGGGAATAGGAAACGAGGTTTTGGGATGGGAGATGGAAAAGCCCTTCGTCTGCCTCCTTCTGGTGGTTGTAATGGGTTTGGTTCTGTGTTCGCAATGTAGAAACCAGTAAGAAAAGGCAAAGGCAGAAAAAAAAAAAACCAAAAACAAAAACGAAGGAAAACAGAACAGTTTCTTTTCCATCAGAAACACAATTCCAGGAGCTGCACCTGGATGCAGGATGCTCTTGGAAGTTCCACTCGGTCCCAAGCCAGGGAAGAGCAGCTGTTGTCCTCTTTTGGTACTTCATGACACATTTTATCCACGTCCCTTTCTTTTAATGGATTCTCCAAGTTTTCCCCATTTTTGCAAGTTTTAGACCAGTTCTGGAGTCATTCCCAGCCCTGAGCCAACAAATCCCACTGAATTCAGCTCCCACGCCAAGGGTTTGTCCATTCAACCCCATCTGATAAGCCAGAACCATCCTCAGGGATCTTCCTCGCCCCTTCCCTCCCCATTCCTTTAATCCCAGGATATTTTAACCCTTCCCTGCTCCCCCAGTGCCRCCTGGCTGAGCTGCTGGCCCCAGCCCTGCTGGGATTCTTCACAACGAGTTCAGATTTCTGCTTGGGTTGGGATTTTTTGAGTTTCGTTGTTATTGTTGAGGAGGAGGGAGAGGAGGGTCTTGTGGAGAGGAGGATTTGAAGAGATTCACTTCCTGCTCAGCATTCCTGGGCGTTTAACCCTTTGCCAAACATCTCCCTYCAGATGYGGGAAGCTCCTTCTGRAAAGCACAGGGAGGCTCAGAAGCAGCTTTGGGATGTGCTGGAAAAATTCATCATTTGGGTCAACTCTTGATAGGGAAAAAAGTCTGCTTTGGGGAATTTGGGCTTAAAATTGATTAGAATCCTTCAAATCTACAGAAATCTTTGGTTTAAAATCAACAAGAGGCGAGAGGAGCTTTGAGGCCAATCCCAACCCTTTCCATGATTCCACGGCCCTGCACCCCAAACAGGAGCTCCTCCTGTACTATGCGAGATTCATCTTGCTCTTTCCTGGCTTTCTAACCTTCATCTTTAAAAGTCACCGAAATATTGATTTTACAGCTCTGTCTCTTTCGCTTCCCTTTTCCTTCCTCCTCTGGTCTGCACCCATTTCCACCTGGATCCRGCCCACTCCTCGCAGGAGCTCTGCCATCACCTTCTCCCCAGGGTGTTTTTACCCACTATGAAATAAAATAAATCTTTGACCGTTCATGTTTCTTCCTCCTGATGAAGAAACTGAGGCACGGGAAGGGGAAATGAAGCCAAGATACAAAAAAATCCCCCAAGATTTTACGGGAAGTCGGGAGTCYCTCTGGCTCCCAGTCAGCATCTCTGCCTTSTCTCCCTGAAGAATTCGCTATTTATAGCTCTGCTTTGCTCCGTTAGAACATAATCAAAACCATCCTCTCTCCATATGAGAACTCATCCAGCGGCACTGACCCTCCCTAGGGGGAAAACTTCCCAAGATTTGCAATTCAGCCGTCCGAAAACGCCTCTGCAACGGGAAACTGGGAAAAACTTCCACCGCACGGTTCACGCTCAGCCCGGGGCTGCTCCGGCACAACCCCGGCTCCCTCCCCCGCTACCGAGGAGGTTTTTTGGGCACAACCCGGGCTCCCTCCCCCGCTGCCGAGGAGCTTTGCTCGGCTCAACCCCCCCCGAGTCATTTCCTGCTTTCTCGGGGACCGAAAAGTCCCACGGAGCAYGAGCGGAGCCGCTCCGGCAGCCAGCGGAGGACGATGAACTTCTGCATCGCGGTGCTCCTGGTGCTTCAGTCCTTGCCGGGTAAATCAATTCCACGAGGTTTTTTTTTCCAGGGTTTTCTAAGGGCAATTTGATTTTTAGCTCGCTGCTTTGATTATTTGATTTTATTATTAATAATGTATTATTATTATCTCACACTCCGGGGATGTTGTGGGGCAGTTGAGGGGGGAGGAATCTGGAGGCTGAGAGATCTTGGGGGGATTTTCTTGGAGAAAGGGAAAAAAACCAGCGGGAATACACAATTTATATTACTGAAAGTTTCATAAAACCTCTGCTTGGAGAACAGTGGGATAGTGAACGTTTCCCACATTGTGTTCAAATCATTTGCAAACTCCAGCTGGGAGCTATTAGGAGATACAGAGAAAAAAACCCCAACAGGATTTCCTGAGAGTTCTGTGGGCACTTTGAGATGGGGAAGAACAGAATCAGGGTATTGAGGGAGGAAAACCCCAATGTGGATCTGCTTAGGGATGAGCACGATATTCCCCCATCTCTGGGAAGGTGAGATTCAGAGCAGCACCAGCTGAGGGGAACTGGAAACTGCAGCTCTTCCTCTTTCTTTTGAATTTTCTCCTGCTCTTCACCGAAGGCACAGATTTAAGCATGAAACATCAGCGAGGGGATTCCCAGCTGGAAGCTCTTTTGTTCTCTGTTATTCTTAGTGGGGCTGCAGTGTAAATAAGGAGTGACTTTCTGGGAAAGCTCCCCCAGAGCTCAGCGCTGCTGGAGCACAGCCAYAGGAGCGTGGGAAGGAGCAGGATGGGGACCAGGTCCCAATTTCAGCCCAAATTTCCCCAAAAGCTCAGGATGGAGTGGGAGAGGTRGAGGTGTGAGGCTGTGCTGTGTCCCTCCTGRAGAGCTCCAATCTCAGCTTGGAATGTTCAGCCTCAGGCAGTGTTTTCAGAGAWTTCCCTAATGAGGATTTGGGATTTGGGAAACGTAAATTTTGGGATCTAGGCTTCCCCCCAAGGCTTTGCCAGTGCTGAGAAAGTCAGGGATATGAGAGGAAGAAATGGGAGGGTTTGGAGAGGGATCAGGAGCTACAGCTGGCCCTGGGCATGACTGACAGCATCACTCCAAATATTGATGGTGTAACTTATAATGACAATATTAATAATGATCTTGTTTGTGACTAAAAATTAGTATTAAACTATAAAAATATCTTATTATTCCATACCTGCCATTCTCATGAGTATCATAATGAATCTGTGACTATTAGAACATTAATATTCCCAATTCATTTYCTTTAAAAAAATCCTCCCAAAACCCAAGAAAACACCCAGAACCTTATATTTGGAATAGGGAATGAGCCACTCCCTCCAACTGTGACAATGTCTCATGGGTCAGAATTTATTTCTAGTGGCTCAGCCCTAAGAAAACATCAGGGTCCCTTGTGAGCCCTTGCAGGCAAAGGCACTGGAGCAGCTGGATCCTGGAGGAGAGGCTCATCCCAGGGGAGCAGCTGGATCCTGGAGGAGAGCCTCATCCCAGGGGAGATCCAGCCCAGAGCCAGAGGCTCCATCCCCACCACTGCATCTCTCATTTCCACCACATCCACACCCAAAAATGAAGGAAAATCCCAGCTCTGACCTCCCACACCTTTAGCTGGGATCTAATTCTGGGTCAGGTTGTAAATCCAACAGTCCCACAGGAAAGGGGTTTTGCRCAAAGCACCAATAAATCAATGAAGCTTCCCATGACCCCACAGCTCAGCCTCATGGTGATCCCTTGGTTGTTCCTTTGCTTTCAGGGAAGGCGGAGGTCGAAGATGAGGAGGAGATCGCACCGGATTTATTTGAATACATGACTCATTTAAGTGAGAAATGCCTTTTTTTTTTTTTTAAAAAAGCATTTTTACCATTTTCCACAAGCCACAGGAGAGAGTTGGTATAACCAGGGCTGGGAAGGGATTTATCTGAGTTGTGCAGATTAATTTGAGTTACACAGGGGGGAAAAGCTGGGTGATCACAACMCAGGATATGGGGGAGGGACTCATGCCACCCCATGCTGGACAGGAGTCCCCAGTCCCCTTAGTGRCACCTCACCTGGAGCTGTTTCCATTCCAGGTAATTACTATTATTCCACAGAAGATTATTACTATGACAACACCACAGCAACCCCTGCCACGTACGTGTACGAGTTTGATTCATACGAGGTGAGTTGGTATTCCCCTAAAAAACAGATTTTCCTCACCCAAATCTCTGCCACAAGGATGAATAAATGGATTAAACCTGCTGATTTTTAGACCACAGAACAAATGAAGTGAGTTGGAGTAGAGTGTCCATGGACAGCAATCATGGGATGGTTTGAGTTGGGATTTATTTCTCCAGTTTGCACAAAACAATGAGAAATTCCTTGCTTTCCCAATTAAATACCAGCAAAGCCATCCCAAGGAGGGATCTCTCTCATAGGAGTTAATCCTGTGCTGTGATACACCAGGTTATTTCTTTTTTTCTCCACATGCAGACAAACGTCACTGGAGACATGGATTATGAGAAGTTTTTTGCAGAATGGAATGCCACCATTGAGGTTTCAGGATTACCAGACACAAATGCTCCAGGGGATGCTAAGGAAACTCCAGGAGATGCTAAGGACACTCCAGGGGATGCTAAGGGCACTCCAGGGGATGCTAAGGACACTCCAGGGGATGCTAAGGACACTCAGGTGGGTGCTGTCAGCTCAGGAGCTCTGCCACAGCCTTTTAGCACATAGGACTTTCTGACTGATTTTTTTTCCTTGGCTCACCAGGATTTTCAGGGGTCATRGGGATCATCCCTGCAGGGCCACCTCACCCTCATCATCCTCCTCAGCTTCCTGGGTCTCCTGCTATGACCCCCAGACTCCTCCTCCAAAGGTACTCTGGGATTTCAACACTCTCAAAGTGTGTCCTTTAACCCAGGGAAATCCAATTCTTTCTGAAGCAGCAACTTTCCAAAACAATGGGAAGATAAGAAGCCCTTGCAGGCAGATAACAGCCCATCCAGCTGTGACCCCAGTGATGGCCTGGAGAGGCTTTCCAGGGCGTTTTCCCAATGACCTTGGCATTCAGTGGGACCTTCACTGCTGTGAGCAACCAAACACCCTGGGATCCACAAAACCCTGAGATGGTTTGGGTTGGGATGAACCTCACAGACCAGCTGGTTCCACCTTCCTGCCCAGGTTCCTCCAAAGCTCCATCCCACCTGGCCAAGCTTTCCCCACTGGAGCTCTCCAACATCCCAGGAATGCTCCAAGCCCTGTCCCACCACACTCTGCTCACCTTTTTCCCTRGTTCCAGACTTTGTGGCTGGGATGGTGACCAGGACATTGTCAGGTGTTGATGATGAAATCCTCTCCACGAGGTGTTGTCTCTGTTCCAGAACTGCTGAGATTTTGTGTCTGAAGGTTTTGGTGAGAGCAACTCAGCAACCCTTCAGTCCTTTCCTGTTTCCTCGGATTCTGATGTAAATAAGAACCTCTGCCAATAAAATCCCCAACACCTGGTGRATGGTCTCTCATGGTAAATAATCCAGAACTGGAATAACAAATGCAAACAATGTGTGCAGTGCTTGTCTCATCAAAAAGATCTTCTCAAGCCTCTAAACCCAGCCAGGYGCTTCCAACTTTGTTTCTTCCAGAACTGCTTATTTTCCAGAAACACCCACAATATCTGGGAGAAGATGGACCAGAAAACCTCCTACCACCCCAACCCRGCCATGGAGAGCAAACCATCACAGAAATGTGTGGTTTTGGTCAGGAAATCAGAGTTAAATTCCTTTTTGGGGAAGAAAAAAGTGCAATCCCACACTCGGCYCCTATGTTGCTTTTCCTTGGGAGAGTTAACAGAAAAGAGAGATGGAAAACTGGCCCAGGTGTACCCAGGACAAAAGAGGTTGAGTCAAGGGATGTTGAGTCAAGGCAACAGGAGACTCACAAATCCCCAGAGCCCTCGGATCCCTCCTGACACCTCCCAGATCCCGGGGGAATCTCCTGAGCTGCCAGGGCAGGTACGACTCCTCCCACCCACCTCAGAGCAGCGGGGCCAGCCCAGCATTCCCAGGATATCCAGGCCCCCAGGCTTGGAAAGAAGAAAACTTTTGTTTCCTACAAAGGCTCAGAGCGAGATCGGATGCGCTGCCTGGCAGTGCCACCTCCTGGCTTTGTGCTGCCATAAAGGCGGATCGAGAAAAGCCAAGAACGCCCCGGAAAATGATTCAGGATCACACAGCACTGAGATTTCCAACCCTGGAGTGAAGTAAAAAGCAATTAAAGGAAAAGAAAAGATGTGGATGAAGGTTATGAGTTTATTTCTACAAACCATCCCTCTAATGCAGATACAGAAAATAAAGCAGTTTGTTGTAACCTGACCTAACTATAAATTYAATCACTCCCAGAGCAAATCCTCAAACCAAATCCTCACCTTCCAGCGGTGTTTTGGGACAGCAATGTCCAAACACACCATGGATGGACAGCTGGACATGTCCTCTCTGRTCCCAAAACTGGAAATATTCACCCAAACCTCCCAAAATGACACCATCCTCCTGGCTCTTTCACAAGTTCCTTTCCTAGGTTTACCCTTTTCCCCGCACTCAGAGGGTGGTGGTTCCATGGCCACTCTCCATGAGCAGCCACCCAGCTCTCCTGGCAAACCCCTGGGATAAGCAGCTTTAACACAAAGAAGATTTTCCCTGCAGTTGTGAGAACCTTTCCCAGTTACCTCCCGGTAGGAAGCAAGCAGAAGGCTCTCTAGGTCTCTGGTGTTTTCCAASAACTCCTTATCAAACCATCCCGGGGAAATATTTTCTCCATGGAGTTTACAGAAAGCTGGAACAAACCTGAGATTCCCATGTTGGGTTGTTGGTTTTTGTTTTTTGGTTTTTTTTTTTCATTCTGTCACCATGCTGCCAAAATGTTTCCGGTTATTTGTGTCTCCAAAGTTAAAAGAGTCAATATGTAAATATTTAGAACTGCTTGTCCCAGAATTGTCCCGCCTGGGCATGAGGGATATCAGTGGCTCACAGGCTCTTTTCAAGGATCATTTTCRAGGAGAAAAGCTTCAATAGAGAAACATTCATTAATTATTAATTTTAAATAGGAAAAGAATTTCCATAGGGATATAAATCCTGTCTATTCACCTGGGGAGATCTAAATTACATATATCAAACTAGAGGGAAATATAAATCCCATCTATCCACCCCAAGGGGGTTATAAATCCCATATATGCAACCCGAGGGGGATACAAATCCCATGTATCCACACASAGTGGGATATGAGCCTCATATATCCCCCTTGAGCAGCTCAGATTTTAGGAATTGTGCTATTCCCCAGATGTATGAACCTCCCTCCCCTCCCTGATGCGCTGGCAGCGCTGCCGTCGCACAAATTAACCAAAAATAACACAAATACGCAAAAGCCGCAGTACCCTATGGTGAGTGAGACCCCGGAGCCCACTCGTGACACCGGCTGTGTGAGGGGATGTGCCAAACCCCGAAGGGTCCCGTCCACACAGGACCGGGAGTGCGAACCGTCCCGGGGCCCCCCGCGGAACACGGAGRTCCGGGGGCGGCCCCTCGGGCAGACCCTTCCCGAGGCCGCGACCCCCGCCCGCCCCAAAGCCGCGACCTCCGGCCCGACCCCGCAGTGGCAGCGACCCCCTCAGAATCTCGACCCTCAGCTCGATGCGGCCCCCACAGAGCCGCGACCCCCGATCCCCTCTTATCCCAGAGCCGGGGCCCCCTCAGAGCCGCGGCCCCCTCAGAACCTCGGCCCCCCTCAGAGCTGCGACCCCCTCAGAGCCACGACCCCCGACCCCCGCCCACCCCAGAGCTGCGATCCCCTCAAAGCCGTGAACCCCTCGGATCTGAGACCCCCTCAGAGCCGCGACCCTCTCAGAGTCGCGAGCCCTTCAGAGCTGCAGCGCCCTCACAGCCGCGACCCCTGACTCCCGCACACACCAGAGCCGCGACCCCCTCAGAACCTCGACCCCCTCAGAGCCGCGACCCTCTCAGAGTCGCGAGCCCTTCAGAGCTGCAGCGCCCTCACAGCCGCGACCCCTGACTCCCGCCCACACCAGAGCCGCGATCCCCTCAGAACCACGACCCCCTCAGAGCCGTGACCCCCTGAGAATCTCGACCCCCAGCTCGGTGCGGCCCCCACAGAACCGCAACCCCCGACCCGCGCCCACCCCTCAGAGTCACGACCCCCTCAGAGCCGCGACCCTCAGAGTCGGGGCCCCGACCCCCGCCCACCCCAGAGCCGCGGCCCCCGCCCCGGCCCCGCCCCCTTAGGGCCGCCCCCGGCCCCGGCCCCGCCCCTCCCGCTCAGGGCGCGCCACCCGCCGGCCCCCGCGCGCGAGCACAAACCCCGCCCCCGCGCGTCCTGACGGGCAGCGCGCTCGACCAATAGCGCGGCGTCCCCCGCGCCAATGGCCGCGCGGCGCGAAGAAGCCCCGCCCCGGGGCGGGGCGTGGCCYGGGGGGGCGCCATGCGCCGTGTCATGGAGGCGCAGTGTGCGGGCGGCCATTGACGGTGCCGGAGCTGCTGCGGAGCGGCGCGGCCGGGGCGGCCCCGGCGACCCCCGACCCACTCCCGGCGCGCTCCCGGCGCCCGCCGCAGCCGCAGCGACCCTCGCGGCCGCTCTCGGCCACCCTCCCTCGCCAGTGCGGAACCGCGGGAGGGGGGGCAATGGAGATGAAGAAGCGCATCAACCTGGAGTTGCGGAACCGGGCCCCCGAGAAGGTGAGGGGCGGCGGGGCCGGTGGGGCGCGCTCCCCCCGCCCCGTGGGGCCGTCGCTGCTGCCTCGGGCCGCGCAGGCCCGGCGGCACCGCTGCCGAATCTGGGTCAGCCGTGGCGCAGGGCCCGGCGGGGCGCGGGCGGCGCTTCCGGCGCGGCCCCGGGACCCGCGGCTCCCCCTCATTCCCCCTCTGCCTCCTCTCTCGGGGTGCCCCGAAGTTCCRGGGGGGCGCGGCGGCCTCGGCTTCCCCCGACGTTAATCCGCCGCTTRCCCCGGCCGCAGTAAACAGGTCACGGCGGCGGCCCCGGCCGCGGCCCGTCGCTCATCCCGGCGCCTTTAATTAGTATAATTAACGTTCTTTCCCGCGCCCGCCGCCCCGTGGGGGGTCCCCATACCCGTCCCGCTTCCCCCTCCCCGCGCTTCCAACTTTCTATTTCTTAGGAAAGAGCCAAAAAAAAAAAAAAAAAAAAAAAGCCCCGAGCCGCTGGCGAGGCGGGAGCGCACGTGCGCGGCGGGCCCCGCGCTGCCCCCGCCGCCTCCCGGGGCTCCCGAGCATCGCTCCCCGCTTGGCCCCGGGGAAATCCCCTCCCGGTTCGCCCCAAGAGTAAAGTCTTGAGACTTTCGCTTTCCCTGACCCGGCACACGTGGGGATTCTGGGGGGAAAAACTGCAGGAAAGTGTTGGTTTAACGCGCCCGGRGGTGTTTGCGGGTGGCAGGTACTCGGAGAGGCCTCGTCGCGCTGCCAGCTGGGGATGAAGCTGGGAACCTCCCTCTCCTCCCGGCWGCTTGGCTTAAAATTTGGTGTCTGTATGGAATAATGGGCGTCTTTTAATGAAAAAATTAAGTAATAGTGGGAAGCTGGCCTCGTGGTGCTAGGCGTCGGCAGCACTCCCAAAATTTTGTTAGTGTGCAGGGAAAAGAAGTCACCTTGTGCCTGTCCTTTACCAAGTGGATGTTCCACTCTAGATAAAATAATTRAAAATTAATTGGCTGCTTCTTGTGGTTGCTTCTACAAGTATGCGACCTGTATTGATTATTGAGTGGCTTGGGCACAAGGAAATTATTTATTTGGGGCTTCATTAACCTCTAGGAACCTCTGGGAAAATAATGTGGAGTCAGAAGGTTTTAGGTTCAGAGAGAAYCTCGTTTTATGAGTTTGGTTATGCACAYTTCAATGATGAGACCTTAGAAGTCAGKAGTTGGTTGGCTGCAGTGCTTCTGTGGGGAGCTGTACGATGGAGTTTTGGGGTCAGGTGGCCGTTTTTGCAAAGTTTAATGCCTGCTTAGAGAACAGGAAATCACTGCATAATTTTTTAAATTAGGTGAATGTTGGCGATTTCAGGGCAGAAATCTGCTCTGATTTGATATGAAGCCCCAACCCTGCAGGRYCTGCCCTGTCCCTGGGGTGGGTTTCAGGTGAATTTGCTGCTGTGACACCCACGTGTGCCTGGCTCTCCTGATTGCAGGTGACAGAGTTGGTGCTCGATAACTGCCGCTCCAGCAACGGSGAGATCGAAGGGCTCAATGACTCATTTAAGGAGCTCCAGTTTCTCAGCATGGCCAACGTTGAGCTGACATCCCTGGCCAAGCTGCCCACGTTGAGCAAGCTCCGGAAGGTGGGTACCTTTGGGCTGGCASAGCCATGGTTGCACCTTTCAGCACTCAGGGTTGGACTCCTGTGGTGCTGAAAGTGCTTTGTGGGCGTCTAAAATGTATTTTTAAGAACTGAAATTTATTTGGGTGTTTCTAGTTAATTATGGTGAGCTGGGTTTGGTTTTTGGTCAGGGATTCTTGGGGCAGTAACTGCTTGGATGTTGTGAAGGTCCAGCTATGCCTTGGTAGGAGYTTCTTGGGTCACTCAATGAACTCCATTCCTGGTAACTTAAAACTGAGGTACCCAAACCCATGAGATTTAAGGAGCAGTTTATAATTCTCAATTTAAAGGAACTTTTTGACAGCTAAAYCTTGTTACCTTGAGTGAATCTTCAAAAGTGATTACGTTCTTCAAGGGAGAACAATTAACAATGATGCAGCTGATTCTGAGACTGAAAATCTCTTTGTTAATTCCTTTTTTTTCRTGTCCAATAGCTGGAGTTGAGCGACAATGTCATTTCTGGAGGCCTGGAGGTCCTTGCAGAGAGATGTCCTAATCTCACATATCTAAATCTAAGTGGCAACAAAATCAAAGATCTTGGCACTGTGGAAGCTCTTGTGAGTATGAAATAGGAGGGGCTCTGGGGAGATGTAATAAATACTATTTTTTATCAAGAACACTTCATATTTTTGCAATGGATTGATAAAATCTCGTGGTTGATAGACTCAGTGCCATGGTTATAGGACAGCATGTGGAACCCCACTGCTGGAAAATGGGATGGGATGTCCCAAATCAGAGATGGTTGGGCTTGTTTTGTCTTTGAAGAAAAAGTGGCCAAGGTGTGTGGTGCTGATTCCTCTGGGCTTGTTGGTTAAAGTGTTTGTCTGCTGAGTTTTCATTAAACTGGGAAGTGACTCAGACAGGAGTGGGACAGTGAGGCAGAGGAGGGAGCTGCCAGTGGTGATCCATTCACCCATTTTTCTGGATGATTGGGGTTTTATCACCAAAACCCTCTAATATTAAGGATTCCCACAGGGTTTCTGCCCAAAWCTGGGCTCTGCACACATAACCCAGCCCCCAAGGTTGGGAGTTATTCCACACAAGTGCCTTTGGTGGGGATTTGGCTGCTGCCAGCAACTTGGACTGAATTTAGAGGGAGAAAAATTCTGGCTAGAAATGAGATCAGGATAAAGTAAATTCTGTTATTCTTGGGTTGTRACCCTGCTGTATCTGGGAGCACCACGGAAAAAAAAAAAAAACAAATATTTTCATTTATTTTCAGCAAAATCTGAAGAATTTGAAGAGTCTTGACCTGTTCAACTGTGAGATTACAAACCTTGAGGACTACAGGGACAGCATCTTTGAGCTGCTCCAGCAGATCACATACCTGGATGGGTTTGATCAGGAGGACAACGAGGCACCAGACTCAGAAGATGATGATGATGGTAACTTCCTGAAACAAACTGGGGGCAGGAATGGGATGCTGGAATAAAGATCTCCATGTAGTTCAGGGTTTTCCTGAGCACACAAGTGCAATTCTGCTCTTGCTCCTGAAGAGCAGAGGCCAGAGTGTGTTTGGTATTAATAACAAAAACAGGTTCCAGTCCTGCAGAAGCCACCTGGGCTTAAGGGAATTGGACTAAAGATACTTTTGCAAAGACACAAATATTCTTGTTGCCAGCAGTAAAGCTCTTTGTGCCACTGAGTGATACAGAGCAAGGGGACATGCACACTGTTTTGAATAAAAAATTAGAATTTTACAGGGTTTTGTAATGGTTTCAGGCCCCTGCTTTAGTATAATACAAATTTTAGTTCCAAAAGCACACCTAGTTCCTTTTGGTCCCAGCTTGGTTGCAGTCCTTAAGGGGGCTGTTAGGGCTGGCAGGATTTTGTATTTGTAGCTGCTTCAGACATCAAAAAATTTGCCTGAAGCTTGTGATGGAAAAACACTGGGAGTCTTTCTTAGAGAAAAAATGACAAAATTTAACTTGGTTACAATCATGGTCGTTTCCCATGTGTTGCCTGGATTTAGAAAATAATAAAAATCTCCAAATCCTTCAGGAGYAAAACTATTAGGGCCAGCCCAGCCTGCTATACTCAGAGAGGAGAGAATGGAACTGAACTTGTGGTCTTATATCTGTGTTCTTCACTGCAGAGGGGGATGAAGATGATGATGATGATGAGAATGAAGCTGGGCCTCCAGGAGAATATGAAGAAGAAGATGATGAAGARGATGGAGCTTCAGATTTGGGTGAAGGTGAAGAGGAGGAGGAAGTTGGTCTTTCATACCTGATGAAAGAAGAAATTCAGGTAAAGTTTGTAAATGCTGCCAAGTGCAGGAAGCAAAGAGAAGCTCCTGTGGGGTTCTGTGGTTACAGAAAACAGTTCTGGTACAGTTCCCAGAGAACAGAAAACAGGCACCTTTCAGGAGGTGATGAGTAGAGTTCTTGTAGCTATAAACTGATCACASAAATTACAGGACAGCAGTGAAGCCCTGGGTCCTGCTCAGGTCCTCCCCTCCTGCAGGGAACGTGCTTGGGGTGGGGTTTGTGCCCCAAAGCAGCCCCCCCAATTTGGGATTGAAGGGGATTTGGGATCCTGTGCCCAGCCACTGCTGGTTCTTTGATAAGAGTTTGCTTCCTGCCAGGGAGTTCATGTGGAGTGGGTTTAATTCCAATATTCCAAGGGCCACTATCAGAGGTTTGTTTCCCCATTTTGACTTGTCACACTCCCCTGTGTACAAAATTCCACCAAGCAGAGGGATATAAAAACAAGACTTGGGTTTGTTGAATTCTCTGGAGCTGATTGTTAATTCATTTACATTCCTCATCTATCAGCTTTAGAACAAGACAAAAAAAAACTAACACAAAAACTCATTTGTTTTCACAGAGTTATGCACCTTTTCCTCCAGGCCCTTACTGTGGGTTCAAAAACAATCTAGAGCTGCTGGCATCTCTCTCACTGTTAATTTTTCAATAACTTTGAGCTGGCCTAAAGAAGTGAAGAGTGGGGAAAATCAAAGAAATGAACCTCTGGGGCTGACTGATGCCCTGGTGGAGAAATTGCAGGGAATTCCTGGATTTCTGCTTGGGATCATTGTGGAAACAAGACTTCAATAAACAGAAATTGTAAAAATATCTCCCAATTTTTGTACAGGATGAAGAGGATGATGAT
This sequence comes from Sporophila hypoxantha, assembly GCA_002167245.1. Lineage (NCBI taxonomy): Eukaryota > Metazoa > Chordata > Aves > Passeriformes > Thraupidae > Sporophila > Sporophila hypoxantha. Next base: position 319,852 of record NDFG01000076.1, read on the forward strand.
GACTACGTTGAAGGAGGTGATGAGGAGGAAGAAGGTAAGTGCTCAAGGATTGAAGTTGTGACTGAAATAATCAATTCTCTAGAATTGTCTTTGTGGGTTTGGGGCATGCACGCTAACACAAAAAATCAAGTAAAAGTGAGGAAGAAACAACAGTTTTCTGAAAGGAAAGGCACTGCCTGCTGTGCAGTTGGAATTGTTCTTTGATGTGGAGAGGAGTGGGGCTCTGCTGTGCATCTTGTTATTTACATACATTGGAAATATCCCTCAAGTGCACCAGAGTCTCCTCTGGCAGCCAGGAGCAGCTGGAGCTTTCCCTTTATCCAGCTTCTCCATAAGCAATTCTGGGACAAAGTTCTGTTTGCAAGAAGTGGCTTACTGCAGTATTTTTTAATAAGTTTTTTCATTAAAAAATCCACYTCTTTGTAAAGACAAATCCCAGAATTTCTCCCCAGCTGAGCTCCCATCTCCTCCCCATGCTGGGCTCAGTGGAGCAGGTTTGGGAGCTGGATTTTCCACTTGCAAAACCAGTATTTCTGAAGGAGCAATGTGAATTCTTCACTCAGTACAAATCCTGGAGTCAGGATGGGCCACTGGCCAGGGAGTGGCTGCTGGGCAATGAATGGACTGGCTGGGGCAGCATTGCACTGCGGGCTCCCACCAGCAGAGAGCACAGCACACCACCCTGGGCATCAGAAAAAACCAGGGATGTTGCCACAAGTCTATCTCTACCACCTCACACACAGGCGCGCGAGCGAGCAGAAACAGTGTATATGATCCAACACGAGGCGAAAAGGGAGACCCTGCAAAGTAGCCCCTGTGGTCTATACGACGAAAAACAGAGATATTTCCAACAGCACAGCACCCAATCAGCCCTTGGGCACAGAAAAACCAGAGATATTCCACAGCACAGCACCAAATCAGCCCTTGGACACAGAAAAACTGGATATTCATCCACAAAACAGCCCTTGGCGAGAGCAGAAAAACAGGGCATATTCCATAACAGAGCACAAGCCCACCCAGCAAACCAGCCTTGGGCACAGAAAAACTGGGATATCACACAAGCACGCACAAATCTATGTCCCTCTGGCTATCTGAAAAACAAGGGAATGTTTGTGCGATTCCTGGCTGGAGTGGTGCTCTGGCAGACAATCCAGAGGATGTTCTGGGACCTGGCCACACGAAATCCCCACGGATGTTGTGCAGATCTGGCTGGAATCTTCGTGGGACGCTCTTGCCGCAACAGAAAATCGCAGTGGATTTCTGTGAGGGAGAGTCGCTGGCTGGGGCTGTTCCACAGCCACAGCACCCAAAATCCAGGCCTTTCGGCCATAAAAATCCAAGGATGTTTCTGCTGATCCTAGGGCTGGGATGCTTCTGGCCCTTGGTTCCAGAAATCCTAATCAGGGGACGACGGATGTTGTGCGTGCTTAGGGCTGGGATGTCTGGCCTGTGTCTACATGAAATCCTAAGGCATTTTGGTAGGATCGCTGGCGGGATGTTACTGGCGCGCTTTGCCACAGAAAACCAATTTGTGCAGGAATCCTGGTGGATGTTCTGGCCGTGTTGGGCACAGAAATCCCAAGGGATTTTGTGTAGGATGCCTGGGCTTCGGGATGTTTCTGGGCCCTTTTGCAAACAGAAATCCCAGGGATCTTGTGCAGGATCTTGGTCTCGAATGTTCCACAGCACAGCACCCAAATCCAGCTCTTTGCCATAGAAAATTCAGAGATCTTGTGCAGGATCCTGGGCTGGGATGTTCCACAGCACAGCACCCAAATCCAGCTCTTTGCCATAGAAAATTCAGGGATCTTGTGCAGGATCCTGGGCCGGGATGTTCCACAGCACAGCACCCAAATCCAGCTCTTTGGCACAGAAAATTCAGGGATCTTGTGCAGGATTCTGGGCTGGGCTGTTCCATCAGGAACACACCTGCACCCCATACACACTTCCCCATTCCCTTCCCCTCCTATTCTCTGTGGGCAGASCATAATGAGCTGTGTGTGTCCCTCTCTCCTTAGCAGAGGGTGTCCGAGGGGAGAAGAGGAAACGAGAGCCCGAGGATGAAGGCGAGGAAGAGGAGGATTAATTTGCAGGACCAGACTCTCCAGTTGAGAAAGACGCAATAGTGATTATGCAGCTCTGTATGTCCATGTACCATAGATGTCCTGACAGAAATCCTATGTTAACTTTTTATAGCAGAAGTGTGGTTTTACTATTCCTGCCCCTTTTATCATTCCAGATAAGCTCTGATAGCCCATAGGGAACCTTCTGTAGAGAACAATTTTCAATCCTATAATCACTGAAGCCATTGGCAAATTCCCCCCACCAGACTTTTCTTTGGAGCTCTTTAATTTCGTACAATCTTGCTGTGTTGGTCATTGTTAGCCCTGAATCCAACCCCATGTCCCATGGGTTTAATATTGGGAYTTTTCATTCAGGATTTTAAAGTTTTTATGCTTCAAAAGCTGAACTGAAAAGTGCTCTACAGTGAATTCCCCACTCTTTCTTAAATCAGTTGACTCTAGGCCAAGTTTTCCATGGATTCAACTGGAAACCCCCAACTAGATGACACCCATGTTTCAGTTTTTTTAAAAGGTGACTCCTGTGATTTTTTTTTTTTTTTTTTAAAGCTCCTCTCTATTTTGGGTATTCCAGGGTAAAGCCTCAGTGGGTTTCAGAAGATGTTTTTGTTTTCCTGCTTGCTCCAATGTTCAGTGTTTGGAGTATTCACTAGATTCCTTCAAGAGTGTATTTTGGCAAACTGAAAGAATTGTGATCCTTACAGGGTTGCAATCCATAAATTTTCCCCCAAGTCCATTGTCACTGCAGGTATTAACAAAGCAATTAATGTGTAGTTTTAAACCTTTTTGCCAGAAATCTTTGTTAAARTTTCACTCACTTTGCTCTTGCATTGTCATTCTGGGAATTCTGCACCACTCATGGCTATAAAATGTATAAAATAGATGAAATATGCATTTCTGATGCAGAAGTGAACGGGTAACTCCTCCAAGCGTGTTGTTTTCCACCCCCCCAGCTTTTCTAGAACTGTTGAAGGGAAGAATGAACCCAAGTTGGCCCTTCTCTGCACTTCACCTCTTAAACTGTTTAAATCTGGCTGTAAAACACTCAMTTTGTGTGTAACAGTTGGGAATATTTGGGGGTTTATATTYAGTGGCTGCAGAGAGAGCATMAGGGATGTGCAGAGAAGCTTTTTATCTAGCAGCCTTTATAATTCCTAATCTACCCTAATGTATCATCCTTTCCTGTTGGAAACAAATTTTCACTTCCAGCATTCCTCCTTCAGGCGTGACCTGGGTTTCACACAGCGTAGTGGTGGTGTCACACTGACTGACATCAGTCTCACATAGGTCCTGAACCAAATATCACACACAGCTTTATTGCAGAGACTTATTTTTGTATCTGTCCTGGCTGCCAGAAACTGGGGAGAGCCTGCAGGTGGGAGGAGGGAGATTCCTGGGTCTAAGAGAGTCAGTCCCTCATCACCTGGTTCCCTGTGGGATGTCCCMTAGGAATTTCAGTGTGACCTCCAGCTCTTGGGTGGAGTTTAGATCATGCAGGGTTGAAGTTCTGCAAAGCCCCACTCACTCCCTGTTCTCTTATACACATCTAGATGTGTATAAGAGACAGGGTTTAGATCATGCAGGGTTGAAGTTCTGCAAAGCCCCACTCACTCCCTGTGTGTGTGGTTTTATTCACCCCCCTAACTAGAGCCTTAACTCTGGGTTTCTCCTGAACCTTCCCAGCCTCAAAGCGGAGTCTGGTGGTACACACTGGGGAACAACTGACTCCTCYGGCTTTGTGCTTTTTAAAGGATATCTCTAAAGACACTAGAAAAGCTGTGGTGAAACTTCCTTTGCAGCCACAACCAAGTCCTGTGTTTGTGATGAGTCCTGGCTGGGTCAGTGCATGGTTGTCATGTCCTGAAGGCTCTGGGCGAGGCACTCACTCCGTGCTCAGCTTTGAGAGAAAAAATGTTTTTTCCCATCCTTTTGCTTCTTGTCCTTAGATTGAAACTTGTTATTTATAAGTGTGTACGTTAGAGCACCTCCATGTCAGGGTTTTACTTAAATGTTACTGATGCAGAAAAAATTAGTTTTAAATGGAAGAAGAAAAAAAAAAAAAGAGTCTATTTTGATGGATTAAAATAATGTGGGTAGTGGGCTTGTTTGGATAAGCAAGACCAGAGCTCTGAGGGGTGACAGCCTTTCCCTAGGCCAGACTTCCCACTTCCCAAACAGCCACAGTTCCACCACGTGGAACCTGAGCCCCTCACAAACCCAAGAATCTGTCCCAGTGTCACCATCCCCGGTCCRGTGTCCTCCGCTCGGCATGCAGCAACAGCGTTTTTTAACGAGGAATTCAGAGCCTCCAGATAACTTTTGAAACTTTTTTGCTTGGTGGGTGGTCTTTTCATGCAAATACGTCAGGGTGGGTTTTATATTTTGTAGAGGTTTTGTCCTATTTTAATGCTCTTTGTATGGCAGTCTGTATATAGTGTGGTTTGGTTCCTTCTCCGACTCTTTCCTGAAACTTTGGAGTAACTGATTTTGTGCAACTGTGTTTTGAATAAAGCCATGACAGTGTTAAATTAAAGACAACAGCCCTGCAGCACTCTTCTGGTAACTTTTAGTTGTAACAAAACATGTTTCCTCCCCATGTGTGCTGTAAATTTTAAATTAAAAAGTTTTCYAACCGAATTATTTCAAATAAATTGAGACTATTGTATTGGATTACTTCTCGGGGTGTGTCCACCTGTGGGAAGGAARGGAGTAAGGGAATTTTCTTCCTGGTTCTGGAAATCTGCAGAATGGTGTGTGTTTCTGGGGATGGAACTCGGACTTMTACTTGAGTCCTTGGTAACATTTGAGGAAGGATGTTCTGGAAAACCTGAATGGTTCCCTGAGTGTTTCCAGGTGAGTTTAACACAGATGTCATAGACATCAGAGTCTGGGCAAGTCCTGAGATTTGCTTTTCACAGGTCCTGCCTTGTGCCCGGCAGCCTGAGCTAAGTCTGGTGCTGWAATGTTCCTCACACAAGAACAATGTTTTAAAATAAACCCTGCTGCTCCTCCCGAGCTACAGAAAGCATTGTTTTATCTTGGGATTAGTCCAGCATTCCTGGCAAAWATCCCTTGGATGCACTTGAGAAAGCCCTTGGCAAACAGGCTTTTCTGCTGCTGGATGAGCAATTAGGCAAGAAATGGGTGGRGACATTCTGGGATATTTTATTTAGTTTTAAAGGGTGGAGAAGAATTGCTGTTCCAGCTGAAGCCCCACGTCTCTACCCTCTGCACCCATTTCCCACTGGATTTGGGGCCAAACAGAACCTAAGTTTTGGGATGACTTTAAATAAATTAAATCCATCTTTTGGGGCTGCAGGTGGGTGAAATAAAACCAGGCTGTCACGCAGTACTTTGTTGGCAAAGGACAAAGCTCCAGTGGTGTGTGGGCACATCTTGAAAGCCAGGAAAAACCTGCTGTGTGGCTGCTGGGTTCCTCACCTCCTCACGATGAGGAACTTGCTCTCCCTGCCCCAACCTCTGTTTTACACAGCTCACCTGCTGCCACAACGCCAGGCACCTGTCGCTCCTGGTGTCTTCAGGTGGAATTGGGCAGGGACRGAGGGATGTGGCCGCTACCCGCGGTCCAGCAGCGCCCTAGCCCTGCACAGCCCCCCCGCCCTCCATTTTGTTGCAGTGAGGGGAAGCCGTGCCGGCGGGCGGCTTCCTCCATCCTGCTCCTTCCTCCTCCTCCTTCTCCTCCCGGGGCTTTTGTCCTGTTGTGCCCCTTCTCGCTCCCTCCCCGGCCCTTATCTCCCCCTCCCAGTGCTGCTGCTTCCCCTCCTTTTCCTTCCTCAGGGCTCGGGCCGCCATTCCCCCAGCCCGGGCACCCTCCTGAGGGGGCGCGCGAGCCCCCGAGCGCGGGAAACCGCGACCCACGGGGTTCTCCGGCTGCGGCCAGCAGGGGCCGAGCCGCGACCCCGCCGCTGATTGGCTGAGATTTGCCGCAGTTCCGCCCCTCCGCCTTCCCGCCACCCGCGCGCGCGGCGCCCCGCCCACGGCCCCTCAGGCCCCTCACGGCGGCGGTGAGGGAGAAGCTGCTCCTAAAAGTCTCATTTCCACTCCCAAAACAGCTTCTGCTCSCACCCGAAATGCCCCATTTCCACCCCAAAGCCTTCAGGAGAGGCTTTTCCCCTCAGGTTGTGTGAACTTTATTGCGGTGATGGAAAACAGCGCGGTTCAGAGGCCAAGCGGAGAAAAAAACCCGAAAATACAAATCGTGATCCTGAAGGTGGCTGTCAACGTCGCGTTAGGAAGGGTAAATTCAGCCAGGATTTGGCACAAATGTATAGGGTGAAAATAGGAAGAAATTCCTCATAAAATTCTTCAGGTTGTTTAATTAAGCCCAGTAGCAAGGGYATTCCAAAGTGTGTGTTTTCAAGCAGCTCCTGCTGTCATGTGGTTCTTAATGTCCCCCAAATTGCTGCTGCTTTRGCAGGGCAATGTGGCATTTGCAAATTCCAAGGCAAATCTTCCCCTTATTCAATTACATCCCTACATCCCATTGCCCATTTCCAGGTTKATTCAACCCAGCCACKGTACMGAKGGSATTTGGGYTTATTTTTGTGACCAAGGTGSCRGGGTCAGGGGAGTGAAGGTCTGGGGCTCCCYCAGATCAGACTTRCACAAAAGAGAGGGTTTTTTGGTATGAAATATGACCAAGAATTCCTAGAACTATCTCWTGCCATTCCTGCACTTTCCATAATGACCAGTTAGCCTTTTCACCSCTTTATTCTCCCTCAAATTAAATTAATTTTAAAAACCTCATGCTGCCGAGGATATAAACCCCAAGGTTCTCTCAATGCCTAACCCGCAGGCAGCTCACTTTCAGCTTTACTCATCTATATTTTTATGTGAGAATAGGGAAGCCAGCATTCTCGTGGAATCCCATGAATTCAGGAATTTGGCCTTGGAGAAAACTGTAAAATCCTTTGAACTGCTTGATGGAGTAATGAGAAATCTCAGAATGAAAACTGCCCCATTTTCCAGCAAACAGAGCTGTTGTTGATTTTGGCAGCAGAGCAGCTGTATGCTAAAAATACACCAGTTTCACTGGTCATACCCATTGCAAAGGTCTGAAGCAAAGAACGAGATCTGAATTTATGAGGCAAAAAACGATGCTTGAATTATTTTTATCCATTTCTGAGCCTCTCAGTTGTGCCAGGGGTTGCAGTGTCACGTTAGATGTGCACACTCGTATTCTCCATTTGCTCATCGATCACTGGCACAAATGGAAAGTCAGGAATGCAGCTCCCCCAGGGTACCAAAACCCATGGGATGGGACAGAGAGAGTCAGGGACAGCAGCTGCGTGAAGCAGGACATGGAAAAATGTCCCTCTGCAGAGCCTGGGGCTGGGAAATTCCTGTTGGGGAGCACTCCTCTGGTTTTAAACTTTAAAATTACAGTTCATAGTATGCTTGGTTTCTGCTTTGAGTGTGTCTCYTTAYAAAAATAATTAAAAAATGACCCCCYAAAATAGCCAAGGAAAGTCCTCCCTATTGCTTCTAATTTAATTGGCACAAATGAGGGAGAATCCAAAAATAAATGTTTGGCCACAACAGCAAACCAGCAGAAAACCACAGGACACATMAAAGCTGGGAACTCCTGGCACTGAGAAAAGAATRCTGTTCTAGGAACAAAATGACCCCAGAGTGTGGGTTCATATTGGAAAATGAGCTGATCTCTCCTATGTGAATGTAGCATGTTCACACAGGGTGTTTGAGGGGCATTTCCTTCTAGTCTAGTGTTAATTTAAATAAAACAATCTGGTGCTGACTGAGGAGCAGCCAGCCAGAGCTCCCCAGCATTGCTTTGGTGAAGCACTGATATCTTCTGGCCATTTGTGAGGGGCTTGGTCACATCCTTGTCCCTGGGAATGTTGAGGACATGCAGGAATSATGTTTAATCAGGAATCTGAGGCTGGAAGGGAGCTCCTGGCTAATGGTGAATTGAAGCTAAGGCATCCCTGCAGCAAATGCCTCTCTGTGCTCATTTCAGAATCACATCTGTGTCTCTCAGCTTCATCACCATGATGAGTCATAATTATTCTGCTTTAAAGTGTGTGCTGTGGTGTTTCTTCTACGCCCCGTGTGTTTTGAGTGAGCTCCCATGTCACAGCAAAACCCAGTTGGAGTGAATGGGGTAATTTGTGTTCCTGGAAACCAAGAACATCTTCAGTCTGTTCTTTCATCAGCATCACTGTCAGGGGATCCACACCAAAAGCTGGAGGATCAGCCTTGGGAATTCAAGTCTTGCCCTGTTTTGTGTAAGTCAGGAATGTATTTAAGGATGTAATTGAGTGCTGACTTTTTAATGCCAAACACTGGTTGTGCTCACACCCACCCTGTAGTCCTGCTGCAGTCGTGCAGCTCCAAAAGCTTCTGCTGTTCAGTTCTGGGTTTGAGGTGTGCTTTGAAGCACAGACTTGTGGAGATGAGAATGTTTTCWCTGATGATCTGCTGAGGGCTATTTCCATCTCAGTCATGCAGAGCTGGGGGGGTGGAAGGCTGCTTGTTGATGAAATCTCTTACATTAACATACTACACAAATTAATGAGGTTATTCCTGAGAGAGCCCTTTATTTCCCACAATCATCCAGAGATCCTCCTCATTCACATCCCTGCACAGACCACATCACTCTGCAAAAGCAACAGGAGGAATGGAAGGAGGAGGAATATTCACCTCTCTCTGCTCTGAGGTTCTGGAGGCTTCAATTGCTGCAGAATTTCTATATGGATATTAAATATTCTCACTACAAAGAAAACTCCCAGATCAAAAAGCATTTCCTAGAASAAAGTGAGGAATCCCAGAGAAAACAGGAATAATCAAATGCCCACAAACTAGTTAAATTTGGGAATTCTCATGTGCATCCCAATGCAAGTTTTTGAAGTGCTTTAGTAAACTTCCCAAATCACTCTTTCTCCAACACARGTGGATTTCTAAAAATGTGCTTCCAGTGTGAATCAAACAGGTKTGGACCAAAGTTAGGGCTGCCTGGTTGGGGTGGCACTCGGGTTTGGTTTGCTGTTCTTGGATGTGTTTTCCTGTCAATCCGTGCTCCTCCTTCCCACGAGGGAAGGGAAATACTTCAATAATTGCAGTTCCACGGTCGGCTGCTCCGTAGGAACGCATTCCCGGATCCTCCCGGTGAGCTCGGGATTGCAGGAGCCCTGGAGCGGGAGAACGAGCACTAGAGGGCACAGCGCGACCAGCAACGAGGGGGAGGCAGAGCGCGGCTGTGTCTGAGCTGCCTTCCACCCCTGAGAGCCCAAGTGACTCCTTAAAATGGCATCTTTGAGAAGGTGCTGGGAGACAAAGCCCTGCAGAAGTTGTGGTGCGCTGGGATTATCAAGAACATGCAGGTAGAAGAGTGAAACGAATTTTGTTAAGCACAGGAAGGAGTCAAAGACAGAAAATACAGAAAATCTGTGGTTGGAATTGGCTGAACTTGGTGGGTTTATGCTGTTCTTTGCACTGGATACCGTGGAAGTTTGGTGATGACAAACTTTSCTGATTTATTTCTGATCCCTCTTGCTGCCTCCCAAGAAACCAAGATTTCCTGATATGATTTGATTTCTAGAAACCTGYAAGGAAAAATGCCAGGAGGAATAGCTCTTCCATTTCCTTCTGATTTCATTTCCCTACATCTCCAGTAACATCAATAATTTTATAAGTGATATAAAACATTTCCAGAGAGCATGAAGCCCTCAGGATCCTCTGCCCAAACAAACTCCTTCCTTCCCTCTCTGTGTTTCAGTGAGGCTGCTCAAGCAGCCTCATTGTTTGGATAATTCAGGGTGCCAGATGGCTGTAAATATGTTCACAATCCTCCTTACCCTGCTCCCTCCTCCCTGGCACCCTCACTGCTCTACCCAGTACTGAGCACCTGCTCTGTTCCCATTTGGAGTCTCCCTTCTCCCCTCTGGAGCTCAATTGGCACTGCTGCTTTGTATTTTCCCTTGAKATGAAAATCTTAGGGAATGTTTTGTGCCAGGGAATATTGAATATTTCCTTCACTGTCACTTGCACCATCAGTTAATTGAAAAGGTGGTATCAGCTTCCTTCCTGCAGGAATTCTGTCCCTGACACAGGAGGGTGCAGCTCACCTGCTGGGAACTGCAAGGGAGGAGCAGCTTCTTCCTATTTTGAGCACTTGCTCACCCTTGGCATGGGGTGAGGGCACACAGAACAGGGTGATTCATCCCAAATCATGCCCCAAGGACCTGGCAGAGCATTTGAGCAACCAGCCCTGTTCTTCCTGCCTCACAGGCTCTGGATTCATTGTTACACTCTGATCCTGTTATTCCATAACTCAGGAGGGCCCAAATCCTGGGGGCTGAGCCCCTGAGATAACTTTTCRGTGTAATGAAACATTCTCAAACTGCTGAGCAGTAAGAAAATTACAGAAAGTGTTTCAATGYCACTGTAAAAAGGGAAGTTGGTTTTAAAACATCTGAAAATGCAGGCAGTGAGGTTTTGGGAAGTGAGGAATAACTGAGGTCAKGAGCTGCCTGAGGAAKGCTGCAGCAGCACAGACTCAGGTCACGGGAAGGATGAAGAAACAAAAATTCAGCCAGATTCATCTGTGGTTTTGCTSTCATTGATGAGCTGGTGGGTGAACTCTTCCCTGGAAGGCAGGAGGGAGCAGATGGCAGCAAGCAAATATCTGACTTGAGCAAGGAGAGAGAAACYGATTTTCCAAAGGATCTATTTGACATACAGAGGACACATGTTATTTTTATGAGCCAGGCCTCTGATTTATTGAACTTTACCAGTTTGTGTCCTGCCAGCAGACCTAAGCTGAGTGACCCTGTGACCTATAAAGGACAAGAGAGGCAGGAGGAATTCTGAGCAGGCTTTTCCAGGAGCTGTCAGTGTTCTGAATGCCACCTCACGATTTCTGGGAAGCATGACTCCCAGCTAGCTCTGCAGAAAGGTAGACAGTGCTCAGATTATTTATAGCAGCAAGTGGGCTGGGAGGAGAAACACTGGGCTGCACAGAGAGGGAGGCTGCTCTGGAGAAGGCCAGGAGTGTCTGATGGTGCAGCACAAATCACAGAAGCCCTGGCAAGTGGAGCTGGGCTTGGGGGCAGTTAATGGAGTGCAGGAGAGCTCTGGGTAGTGCCAGGGACAGGCTGGGTGCACACAGATTGCTCTCAYCTTTTCTTCATCCTCTTCCATCCTCCCACCTCCCACAAGCCCCATCCAACCTGGCCTTGGGCACTTCAGAGATCCACAGCTTCTCTGGGCACCCTGTGCCAGGGCCTCCCCACCCTCCCAGGGAACAATTCCTTCCCAAAATCCCATCCAAACCTCCTCTCTTTCAGTTTGAAGTCATTCATGACTCAGCCCATTTGTTGAGAGTCCTTTAAATAATGATGTMCACATCTCCACTGGCTCATTGCAGTCTGTGCCAGACCTTTGCCTGCTGTCCAGTGTCAGCCTGTGAGGCACAGATTCCTCCAGCTCTGAATGGTTCCCTCTGTGCTTCTGTCCTACKTGTATGGGCTCTTTATTCCAACCCTCAGCCCCAGGGCAGGGGTTTGGAAGGAGAAATCACCATTTCAGTGCAGAACTCCCAAACCACTGGTGTCAGGAGGGGGCTGAGCTCTGCCCTTTGAACTCTAGCTGGTCTGGCCTCTCCCAAGCATTCCCAAATGTTAAAAAGATTTTTAAAATCCTCTCTTGCCTCTGAGCTGGGTTGATTTGTATCAAAACAGAGCAATAAATTTTCAAACARATTACAAATTAAGGAAGTGGAAGAATCACTGTAGTTTTCAGTCCCTCAGGACATTTTATAGATTCAAACAAATCAACAGAGTGTGAAAGCAGAGATTTGATATTCCTGGGCCAGGCTCAGGAAACATTTCCAACAGGAAGGAATTCACCTTTTCAGTGGTGTCACTTTACCAGGTGTTGTGTCAAACCAGCCCCTCTGGCCATTCAGGGAGAGGAGTGTGGGGATCTCTGAGCCTGATGAGGAACTCTCTGACAGCTCAAATTTGATTTAGGGAAAAAAAAAAAAATCCAAGGCACTGTACTGTGTATCTCACCAAAGAATTCCTTCCTAAAGAGAGGGAAGACACACAAATCTCCACATGTGCTTATTCCAGGGATCCATTTTGCACACASGTATATCTGGCATACAAAACCACTGAATTTTCCCCTTTTCTTTCCTTTTTTTAGGGAAGTGGGTCTGTTCTTGCTGAGCTTTAATTTGAAAACCCAGTTGGAACTTGTTAAARCAATAATTATTCTTGTAAATGTGGGTCAAACTATTTTATGTCTCTTCCTCTCTAGGGARTTGGAAGAAGATTTAATCCTGCAGCACTCCAAGGTAGGAAGCACCACATTTCCCATTTTATTTCAAAAGTCCAAACTGATTGTCCCATGGGGGTAAAAGCTGATGAGGGACAGGGTCAGGGTGTGAGTGAGTGGCATTTCTGGAGCTCCAGGTGTTCACCTACAGCTGCTGACACAGATGTCTAGGAAAGAATGCCCCCAGCTCTGATAACATATCAGAGTGCCTTGGGACCCCATGGAATTTATGATATTTATTATTTATTTATTTATTTATTATATTTATTTATCATTTATATTATTATTTTAAGGGTATGCTGAATTATTATTCAGTCGGATATTGGAGGGTCTATGGCTTCTCACCTTCCACCTCTAGACTTTCACTTTTTAAAGCATTTGCCTTACTGCAGAATAACAAATTAAGCAACCATTTCTGCAGTTTTCTCCATCAGTAACTCCAAGAAATCCTTCTGCACAGCAGGATAAATTGTATTTATCCACCCCCTCCTCAGCCTGAGAGCCCTCTGCCATGAGTTCAGTGCTCCTGCTCCACTTGGGAGTTAGAGGCTTTTTCCAAGGTTGGAAACTGCTGGAAAAACTGGAATATGCACCCCAATTTTATTGCTGTGAACTGCTTTGTTAGGTGTAATTCCACCCTGCAGAATAGCCCAATGCTACTGGAACAACATGAACCCATTTCTGCTTTACACCCGAGTTTTGCCACCCATCAGCAGCGTGAAAGTTTCCTCCAAGTGTAAATTCTATTTAAAGCCACCAAAAGCCTCTTAATCAGTTCCTCCTGCTTTCCAGAGGCCTCTCAGCACTGCAGAGACACTGCAGCTGCTCCTTTTGTCCCCAGAGCTGCACTGGGTGAAACTCAGGGCAGCCATGGGGCTGATCTGTGGGGCTGCATCCCAAAATGTTCTCCATGAGCAGGAACTCTCTGGGGTGGGGTCAGCTCTGTCTGAGCTTGTGGGGGTTTCTTGGGTTTTCAGCCTCTCCACTCCCAGGGTATGGGTGCTTCAATAGAATAATTTAGATTACACAATGTTTGGGACTTGGAGGGACTTTACCTCTCATCCAGGTCCACCCCTGCCATGGCAGGGACACCTTCACTATCCAGGCTGCTCCAAGCCCTGTCCAACGCTGCCTTGGACACTCAGAACTGCTCCAAGCCCTGTCACCACAGCCTGCCCTGTGCGCACACTCAGAACAATGCTCCAAGCCCTGGTCCAACCTGCCCTTGGACACTCAGAACTGCTCCAAGCCTGTCCAACCTGCCCTTGGACACTCAGCACTGCTCCAAGCGTGTCCACACCTGCCTTGGACAGTCCCACTGCTCAAACCCTGTCCAACCTGCCCTTGGACAGTCTTCAGACTCTGCTCCAAGCCCTGTCCAACCTGCCCTTGGACACTCAAACTGCTCCAAACCCTGTCCAACCCTGCCCTTGGACACTCAGAACTGCTCCAAGCCCTGTCCAACACTGCCCTTTGGACATTCCCAGGCTGCTCCAAGCCCTGTCGCAACCTGCCCTTGGACAGTCCCAGGCTGCTCCAAGCCCTGTCCAACCTGCCCTTGGACACTCCCTGACTGCTCCAAGCCCTGTCCAACCTGCCCTTGGACATTCCCAGGCTGCTCCAAGCCCTGTCCAGCCTGCCCTTGGACACTCAGAACTGCTCCAAACCCTGTTCAACCTGCCTTGAACTCCCTGACTGCTCCAAGCCCTGTCCAGCCTGCCTTGGACACTCAGAACTGCTCCAAGCCCTGTCCAGCCTGCCCTTGACACTCAGAACTGCCTCCAAGCCCTGTCCAACCTGCCCTTGGACACTCAGAACTGCTCCAAGCCCTGTCCAGCCTGCCCTTGGACACTTAGAACTGCTCCAAGCTGTGTCCAACCTGCCCTTGACACTCCCAGGCTGCTCCAAGCCCTGTCCTTCCTGCCCTTGACACTCAGAACTGCTCCAAGCCCTGTCCAACCTGCCGCTTGGACACTCAGAATGCTCCAAGCCCCTGTCCAGCCTGCCCTTGGACATTCCCAGACTGGTCCAAGCCCTGTCCAATCCTGCCCTTGGACACTGCAGAACTGCTCCAAGCCCTGTCCAACCTGCCCTTGGACAGTCTAGACTGCTCAAGCCCTGTCCAACCTGCCTTGGACAGTCTTAGGACTGCTCCAACCCTGTCCAACCTGCCCTTGGACACTCCCAGACTGCTCCAAGCCCTGTCCAACCTGCCCTTGGACATTCCAGACTGCTCCAAGCCCTGTCCAGCCTGCCCTTGGACACTCAGAACTGCTCCAAACCCTGTCCAACCTGCCCTTGGACACTCAAAGACTGTCCAAGCCTGTCCAACCTGCCCTTGGACACTCAGAACTGCTCCAACCCTGTCCAACTGCCCTTGGACACTCAGAACTGCTCCAAGTCCTGTCCAACTGCCCTTGGACACTCCCCACTGCTCCAAGCCCTGTCCAGCCTGTGGACATTCCCAGACTGCTCCAAGCCCTTCCAACTGCCCTTGACACTCCTCTGACTGCTCCAAGCCCTGTCAACCTGCCTTGACACTCAGAACTGCTCCAAAGCCCTGTCCAGCCTGCCCTTGGACACTCAGAACTGCTCCAAGCCCTGTCCAACCTGCCCTTGGACACTCAGAACTGCTCCAAACCCTGTCCACCCTGCCCTTGGACACTTCCAGACTGCTCCAAGCCCTGTCCAACCTGCCCTTGGACATTCCCAGACTGCTCCAAGCCCTGTCCAGCCTGCCTTGGACACTCAGAACTGCTCCAAGCCCTGTCCAACCTGCCCTTGGACACTCCCTGACTGCTCCAAGCCCTGTCCAACCTGCCCTTGGACATTCCAGACTGCTCCAAGGCCTGTCCAACCTGCCCTTGGACACTCAGAACTGCTCCAAGCCCTGTCCAACCTGCCCTGGACATTCCCAGGCTGCTCCAAGCCCCTGTCCAACCTGCCCTTGGACACTCCCAGGGACAGAGCCACCCCAGCTTCTCTGTGCACGCTGTTCCAGGGCTTCCCCACCTCCCCGGGAGGAATTTCCTTCCCAAGAATTCCATCCTTAAGGGTCTCTCTGTTAATTCCCTTAGAAAGGCAGAGGATGGAGGAAGAGAGGGAGGGAGGGAGGGAAGAGGGAGGGAGGAGGGGGTTTGCTTAAAGCTTGRGAAGCAGTGAGGGAGAAAATAATCCAAAAAAGGCGCTTTGGCTGGGAGGGTGGGTGGGCTCCTGAGCGCCGCGTGCAGCCGGGGATCCTCGGCCCGCGGTCCTTATTTGGCTGCGAGCGGGAGCACTCCGGGGATTGGCTGTGCTGGGAAGCAGGCAGGGAGAGCAGGAACCGAGTGCCAGCTGACGAGCACAGCACACGTTTGCCCACTCCTCAGCATGTGTTGAGCAAATTGCAGCTATTTTTATAGGAGACGCTTTGCCTACATCTTAAGAATCCAGTCCCAATCCCGTCTCCCTGGAGTGTAATGGGAAATCCCCTTCCCAGCCCCCTTTTTTCCCCCCCCGTTCGTGTTTTCAAGGCACAGTTGGGCAGAACCCAGAATTCTTGGCCATTATCAGGCTTCAGGCTTGTCTGCTGTGCACTGCCCGGCCAGGGCACTCTGTATTCCTGTAACGATCCAATGTTTTGTCTCCAGACCCTACATAATTGCCACAGTGGACAATTTCTGGGCACGGCAGACGGCTGCTGCACTGCTGGGCCAGCACGGCCCCTTTGTGCAGTGTTATTCCCGCATGGATAGAGCCACCGGCCAGGGGGCGATGCACAAAGCCACCTCTGTGCTGCCCTTGGCTTTGCAGCTCCCCGGGGCTCCCTGCACCGTGCCAGAGGCTTTGGGAGGGCAGGAGGCAGCAGGGAAACAGAGGYGGGAAAACTGAGAGGTGAGCAGAGAGGCAAGATCCCCAAAATTGTCTGTTAGAAATTCAGGGTCTCCCTGGAGAGAGCAGGGCAGGGCTGCTCAGGTGTGCASCAGCTCCTTTCAGCCCTTCCCACAGTGTGTGCTGGCTCTTCCAGAGGTCTCTGCATGGCAATGAGCATTCCAAAATCCAAGGAGAGTTGCTGGTGTGGGACTGGCACTACCTGGGATGCAGGACACAAGGGAGGTTCAGTGGTTCCTTGCAAAAAACTTTGTGAAGCAATCCAGTTCATCAACGTGTAAAGTTATCCCTGGAAGTATCACTGGAGTCTGGTTAACCCAAACTCATTGYGAAAGGTTTGGGGTTTGGTTTTATTTTTTCTTTAATTTAGAAAAATCTTGTCATCACAGGCAAGAAAGAGAGAACACTAACCACGACCAGGAATATCTCTGTGGGTTTAATATTTTTGTGGACTATTTGCCATGTAGGTAAAAGAATTAGGTTTCCTTTTAAAAAAACAAGGAACAGTTGGATGTTACCAGGAGTGAACTTGTGAGCCACAGCCATGTCCTGCTGGTGGGTGGGAAAGCTGAGCCAGCCTGTGAGCTGATGATCTGAGCTCTGCTCTGGGCTCAGCTTTCCTTCCAGCAGGGCTGATTCACATCTTGGGCAGCCCAAGCAGAGCCTGCTGCTGTCTGACTATGACACCTGAGAGAGCAAAGCAAACCTACCAAAACTGCCATTGGCTTGTGGTGTCTGGCTCCCACACACACCCCCTGACTTTTCAGCTCAAAGAAAAGGTAAAAAAAAAAAGAGAAATTAGAATGGAAAAGCCTAAACCCCTCCCAGCTGCCTGTGTGGGCTGTCAAATCCAAGGCTTTGATCCTGTGGTTGCACAGAAGGGAAGACACATCACTGCTACCTCCCACTGCTCGGGGCCAAGGTGGTTCTGTGAAGCATTCAGGATCAGGGTGGATATGGATTGTGTCACTGCTGCCCTTCTGGAGGGCTCTGTGTGCACCCCAAAATAACAGATGCCAGCCCCAAGTTTTCCAGGAGATTGTGCCAGGACAGAGCTCTGAGAGCTGCACCCAGCAAATGCCTCAATGATCAGAACTTCCCACATCTTCAGGAGAGTTCCTGGGTAATGGGGACTTCAAGCAGTGGTGGGGATGGACACCTTTTCTGACCTTTTAATGTCATTTATTTCTGAGAGGGAACAGGGCAAATGTCCTGGTGAAAGAGAGTTTGGGGCACAGCCCAGACATGAGAGCAGCAATGCCAGGGCTCATCCAGCTCCACCCCACAGGATGCTCCAGGCAGACATGGGCAGTTCCAGAAACCAGAACTTGCTCCTGTCCTTGGAGCGTGACAGGASCTGCAGTGCAAAGGGAGCTCTTACAAAGGAGGTATAAACTGCAACTGATTTATTGGAACACTGGGTTGATTCATCAGGGGATGCGATGGAGGAAAGGAAGGGTTCAAGCTTTYAGAAGCAAATTTGGGTGAGAACAGGCACCTTTTCACTCTTTTGAACACTGTAAATAATAATAATAATTAAAAAAAAGACCAGATGGCCGCCCTTCCCAGTCCCTCCCTCCCATCCCAAGGCTTGCCTTCACATCATGCTCTTCCTAAACTGCGACTGTGAGCTCTGTTTGGGCTTCGAGTCTGACTGCTGCAGCTCAAACTGTTTGTACAGGTCCCTCAGCTCTTTGATCTCCTGCAGCACCCTCTTGGCTTGGCTCCAGGTGGAGGAAGCCTCCCCCAGCAGCCTCTCAGATTCCTGCAGGATCCTTTCAGAGTCCGACTTGGAAGAAGATGATGAGGAAGAAGAGGTGGTGGTGATGGTGGTGCTGGTGTTGGAGTCCTTGGTCTTTTTCTTGCCTTCCCCGTAGCCCTTCACCTCTGTCAGCAGTTCCTGAGTTTTTTCCAGTTTCAGTGCAACCAGTTCCTGTATCCGGGTCAGCTGCTCCGGCTCTGCCGAGGCAAACTGAGCCTCCAGCCCCTTCCTCAGCACAGCCCGATGTGTGGAAGAGTCCCGTCGGGACAGGATTTCTTCCATGGAGGCACATTTATTCTTTTCTGAGTGTGAGAGCTTTTTGGGGACCTGCGGTGTGTACATGGTCCCTTTGTCAAAGGAGTCATTGCGCTGCCCGGCTCTGTCCCACGGGGTCGCCTCCTGTCGGGGGAGGCTCCCTGTCCGCCCTTTCTCCGATGATTTGGTGTTCTCCGAGTCCGAGCGGCGCCGCCCCGCGGTCAGGTGTGCCACGGATTTGTCCAGATCCACCCGGAAACTCTCCTCGCAGGTGCCGTGATCCTCCGGAGAGGCGTCTTCCTCCTGGATCAGGTCGAGGGTCAGCATTCCGTCAGAGGTTGAGGTAGATGCCTGGAGGAGCAGAAAGCAGAGCTGAGTTGGCAACCAGAATGGTTGTCCCTAATTCCAGGGGTGTCTGCACTGCAGGGAGGGAGGGGGAATGCTRCCTCACTCAGGGACAGAGCCCAGGGGTGGATTTACAGTGCAGTGGTCCACAAGAACAGAGGATGAGAGCTGKCCCAGAGCTGTCCTTATAGCGACTCTCAGCTCAGGATGGAGCCAACAACTCCACTTACAAAAATGGAACAAATTGCAGGGAATTTCACCCAAGCAAGTGTCTGGGAATTGGTTGTTACCTACCAACAACTCCACTTCAAATGGAACACTTCCAGGGGAATTTCACCCAACCTGATGACCCTGAGCTGTCCTCATGGCAACTCAGTTTCAGGATTGAGCTCCAACAACTCCACTTACAAATGGAACACTTCCAGGGAACTTGACCCAAGCAGGTGTTCTGGGATTGGTGTACCTACCAACAACTCCACTTACAAATGGAACACTTCCAGGGGAATTTCACCCAACCTGATGACCCCGAGCTGTCCTCATGGCAACTCTCAGTTCAGGATGGAGCCAACAACTCCACTTAAAAATGGAAGGAACACTTCCAGGGGAATTTCACCTGAGCTGTCCTCATGGCAACTCTCAGTTCAGGATGGAGCTCCAACAACTCCACTTACAAATGGAACAATTTCAGGGGAATTTCACCCAAGCAGGTGTCTGGGATTGGTTGTACCTACCACAGCCATGAGGTGACCCCGCGTGGGAGGGCGCCGGGAGTGCTGGATCTTGGCTCTGTCACGTGTTGGGTGGGCAAGGAAACTGTCCTCTTCCACGGTGACCTGCAGGGTGACACAGGCTGTGAGCAGGGAACAGGAGCCATTCCCAGCTCCTGGAGCTGTAAGAGAAGAGGCTGGCAGGGAATGGGGTGTGCAGTCCAGCTTTGGAAGTGACCCAGRGTTTCTCCCCTCTGTGCCATGATGGGATTACATCTGCTCGAGTCATTCCTGYCAACTGAACCTGTTTGCAAAGATTCCTGTGACAGGCTCTCCTGGAATCCATCTCTCCTGGTGTTTGCTGTGCTGCCTCCTGCTCTAAAACCTCTCCRATAGTCTGACCTTGGTTTTCCTTCACTTCAGGCTCTGTGCTGCCATCCAGGAGAGCAAAGAGCCTCCTGGCAGTGCCATGGTGCTGTAGYAAGCTGAGTGTGAATGGGAGATCTGAGACAGGTCTGAGCTGAGGAAGGGTTGCCATGAAACATTAATGTGAGAGTCAGCCCTGGAGCSAGGGCACAGCTTGTTCCAGGCAGGTTCTCCTCCCCACTGAAGGAAACTGCGTGGGGATGCTCACCCTGACCTGCCTCTGCCAGCCCACCTGGTGCTCTGAGTACACCCCAAGTCCCCAGGAGGAGGCTGAACTGCAGCTGCCCTGTTATTTTTCCTGGCAGAAGCTGCTTTGTGTAACTGGGACTTTCACACTCCCCTTGAGAAGGMGGATGAGCTCTGCTGGAGACACTTTGTGTGGATGTATCCCCAAGACAGGGCTGTTCCCAGGAGTCTCAGACCTTCASCCAGGCTGAGTCAGGGTCAATCCCACTCACCTCGTCCAAGATCCGGTTTTTAGCACGTGTGATTGCAGAGTTGAGGGCGTTAATCCAGGACTCTTTCTCTTCTGGACTCACAGCCAGGAAGATCAGATTTGGTGCCTACAAAAGAAGGAAGTCAGCTCAGTGCTGGAACTCACACAGAGACAAGCTCTGGTCAGTGTGAAGCCTTCACAGAGAAGGCAAAGCAGAGCTGAGCCTCCAGCCCTGATTTTCCCACACAGCAAACCCCCCAGGACCACCCCCATCCCTCCCTTCCCTGCCTCCCCCAGGACCATCCACATCCCTGCCCACCCCTGGAGCCACCTCTTGGGCTGGCTGCATCTGGGCAAGCCCCACATACCGTGTTTCCAGGCTGCCTGGAGTGGGCAAGGGTAAATTTACTGTGGTTCTTTTTGCTTCTACTTTTGGACTTCCTGAGCTCTTCACATTTCTCATAGTCACTCAGATCAAACATTTCCTGTATGTTTTTTTCATCTTTTACCTGCAAAACAGCAAGAAAATTTGAGCTTTGCAGATGTCAGACAGAGACTCTGCTGCTCCAGGCAGCAGGATTTCAACATGAGGGTTTTGACTTGTCTCTTCTGAAATGAGGGGCCATATTTAGAAGGATAGCAAGAAAATCACACTTTGCCAGGTTAATTCCTGCCTCTTCTACCCCCAGAGGGCAGAGGCTGCCAGGCTCAGTGTCCTTTAAAGAGTCCTTTTGAGTGACCACTTTACAAGACCTCCCATTTTCCAGGTCTGTTCCCCAACACTCTGCACTGCCACAGTGTGACAGGGACATGGGATGGATCAGTGCCACAGAGGCTCAGATGAAAGATGGAGCTTGCACAGGGTCACTGAGGCTGCAGCTCAGGGATCTAGGGGCACATAGGGGTCTGGATGCTGACCCCTGACAGTGCCATCCCTCAGGGACACTTGGAGCAAAGGGGATGTGGCAAAGCTGTCTGTACCCTTCCTCTTCATRGCTCTCCCTCAATCCCACTCCTACAGCAGGAAAGCTCTGCTCTTCCATGGGAAACACAAGGAATTAGGGTTTGCATGTCCATTACAGACACTGCAGCAGGCTCAAATCTACATCCATCTGCTTAATCCCACTCCAGCCAGTCATCCCAGGCTGCCTCAGTGGTGCAGGGTGTGTAACTCGGGTGCTGGGAAGGCAGATGGTGCTGAGCTCTGAGCCCTTGGATTTCCTGAAGGGACTCCACCCCATTTCATACATTTCCTCCACAGTRTGGGGAAGCACTGAAGGAACTCCCTATGATTCTTCCATAGAATTTAATCAAAGAGGGTGACTAAACCAGCTTCCTAACCAGGGGCATGGATAAACTGACCATCTGGCCCTGCCTAATGACAACAGCTCCCCTCTATCCTTCATCCTGACTGTGTCCCCAGGATCCACAGGACAATCACCGGCACTGCCATCCCGGAGCTGGTTCCTGCTTGTGACACATCCCCTGTGTCTGGGTGTGATAACAGAGACTGTCTGGCTGCACATCCTCCCCATGCTGCTAATCTGCTTTGATCTCTTCCCACTCCCATCCTCCAATCCACCTCTTTCCAAGAATCTCAGCTGAATTCTGCCCGACTCATTTGCAGCAGGAAAAGCTGATCCCCCTGCCAGCCCCCGGCTGTGAGCAAAGCCTTAGCTCCAGATGTTTGCTCATGTGGGTCACTGGGGCTTCCCCAGCCCTCCCCTTCCTCCTCAGAGCTCACACAGCTGGAACTCAACCTCCTGCCTGCAGGAGCATCCCCAGGAGGCTGCAGGACAGAGCAGGTGGCTTTGGTTCAGACAAACACCCTGCAGGAGCAGCTCATCCTTTAAACACCTCTGAACGACACCAGGGCTCTGACACTGCACTGGGACATGCTGAGAGCATCCTGCTCCTGTGTGTGACCCCTTATAAAATGCTTAAAATTGGGAATAAACAACATCCACAGTGGGATTCCTGGGGGAAGAGGGTCAGCAGCAGCCTGGGCTGTGGTGGCACAGAAATCCCAGGGGGCACAGGAAGAACAGTGGGTGTCTCACTCATGTAACAAAGCATCCAGTGTGCAGAGAGAGAAACTGGACAAGGAAGGTGAAAGGCAACTCCAGAGGCACTTGGAAACCTGGACAAGGAAGGTGAAAGGCAACTCCAGATGCACTTGCCAGCTCTTTTGTCCTTTGTGGGAGGCTCCTGAGGCCAAAAGGATGGAGGTGGTGGCATGAGAGGCAGCTCAGAGCAGCCTCAGAGGTAGGAGAGGCTGAGGACAGTCATGCAGCCCATTCTCTGRGAGAACAGGACAAAAGCAGCCCCTGAGGAGCCATGTGGGCAACAGAGCTGAAATCCCAGTCACTSTGTCAGTCACAGGGGGGTGACAAACCTGCAGGGTGTCACCTCCTCTATGCTCTCAGTGAGATAGGGGCCATCCAAATCAAACCTTCCAGGCTTCTCCAAAGAGGATTTGGCTGGATGTGTCCCAGCACCCAGGCTGTGCCTAGGAGGAGGAAGCAGCCTCTGCTATCAGCTCTCGGTAGGAAGGGGTGAAGCAAGAGGTTGGTGCTTGATTTTGGCAAAACCATTCCCTGCTGGGAGGTTTCCAGCAGGTCTTTCCTTCCCCACGGCTGCCAAGGSTTTAAGAATTGAGGGATCTCAAGGCCTCACCAGCAGGTGGGTTCTGCTCTCTGTGCCCTGTGGGGAGCTCAGGATTGGAAGGATTAAGGAGAATCAATCCCAGCAGGTGCTGCCCTGGCTGTCTGAGCTGGCACTGCTGAGTTGTACCCATTTGAGGCAGGCAAAACCACCTTGCCCTGCAGTTCCACCTGCCTCCTACCTGTGGCCAGGTGAGGGAAGGGAAAACTGAGGCATGGAAAAGGAATCAGAAGCATCTCTCATCCTTAGAGCACGGAACATTTCTGTGCAGCCATGAGATCARACACCCCTGGCAGCTGCCCCTGCCTGTGCCAAGGCTGACAGTGCTGACTCTGCTGGGATCCAAGGAGGGAGCTGCATTCCTTGCACTCCTTGCTCTCCTTCCCCCGCAGCTGCTGCCTGCCCAGGCTGGCCCCAGGGGCACCCAGCACTCCCTGGGCCCTGAGATGTGGGCATGTAATGGGTCAGAACACCAACCATGGCKCCCAAATCCCTTCTCCAGAGGGTCACAGCTGTTTGTGTTTCCAAAGGGCTGCTCCAGGCTCGTGGCAGTGCCCTGGCAGCAGGAGGGTCTCTGACCTGGGTTAATGAACCACCCTTGGGTCTCTCACTGATCAGAGTTTAAATTTCCTCATCAAGCTATGACCTGCAGTGACTCCAAACCTCCTGGACCCAGCTCAGGGCTGTGTTTTGTGGCCAAACCATGCACAGGTGCTCAGTCACACCTCAGTCTGGGATTTTTGGTGATGATTTGAGCAGTTTGAGCTGCAATGGGACACAGAAAAATGAGGAAGGTACAAAAAAATCACAAGACACCCATGGGACACTTGTGGGGGGTGGGTCAAGTGTGGCTCAGGATGTAACCAGAAACCTCCAGACTCTCTGTACAGCCAAATACCCAAACATGGGCAGTTTTGGGACAGACAGTTCCCCTTGTAGGGTACAAGCAAAGTTTCAGTTCCTCCAGCTGAGCAGCTCTACTTCAGCAGGGGATTGAGGCTCCTGGCTGCAGCCAGGCTGTCACTGGGACAGGGGTGCACACTGGGACTGTCCAGTCCTTGTCACAGCCAGGACTCTGCCCTTCGCTGATCAGGGGATGGTGACAGCTTCAATCCCTTCTCCAAAGAGTCACCACCAAGGCTACCAGGGACACAGGTCCCCCAGAATCACTGAATTATGGTTTTGGAGGGACAGGGACACCTTCCACTAGCCCAGATTGCTCCAAGCCCCATCCAGCCTGGCCTTGGACACTTCCAGGGATGGAGCAGCCTGTGCCAGGGAGGAATTTATTCCCAAAATCCCTTTGTGCTGTGTTRAGCAGCACTCACTGAGGGCAAACACCCCACGGAGCATTAGAGAACCGAGTATGCAAACACACCCCCAGCCCCAGCGGCACCTCCTCGAGTGCTCTCGTGCTAATTGAGCCGATGCCTTTGGTAGCAAACAAACGAAAGCTCGAGAGAAGCGTTTCCTTATCCCCCTCGCAGCCGGGCTCGGCTGTCTGGCAGCCCCCGGCTTCCTGCGAGGAAGTGCCGAGCCCGGCTGGGTCAGCTCGGCCGCTGCTCCCCGGCACAGGCAGCGACAAAGCTGGACCAGGAACAGGGAACAATTCCCAGAAATGTGCCGGGTGGGAGGGAGCGAGGGGAAAGAATGCAAGAGTGAGTTAAGAAGGTGGTGGTGGTGTGCTCAGCAGAGCTCGGCTCGCTGCAGCTCATCTCTACAGAGCTGGGTTTGGCTGATGACCAAACGCTTCATAACCAAGGATTTTGGTGTGAGTTCACGGAGTTCAGCAGCCGTGGGGGAGCGGAGTGAGCAGGGCCAGAGCCTCAAGCTCCCATTTCGGGAGGTGTCAGACAAGTCCCACAGCTTTCAAAGGGCAGCACTCTAACACCCCGTTAGCATTTTCCATCAGCTGGGCTGAAAAACTAAATTTCTTCTCCTTACAGATTCGGCTCTGCCAGGGAGAAGCCCAGGCTCCTATCAGGCATTCCCAAATTCTCCTGACAAAATGGAATAATCAGGGCTGGTCTCTGACCTGCAAGGCCAGGTCTGTCCTAGACAGAGCTGGAAAAGCACCCAGATTCCCAGGAGGAATCAGCGTGGATATTGATGGGATTTTGTAAGTCTGAATTTTGGAAATCTCCCCATTCCAGACCTCAGCCCGTGCTCAGCTCTGAGCAGTTCATCAACACCTGCCCCTAGCCAAGGGGGATCTACTTCCCAAGGGATCCTGGTATGGAACACAATTCCCTGTCCCCATGTGCTCTGGGGAGATGGGATTCACTGCCCTGCTTCCCAGATGGAGAAYTTCAGGCAAAAGTAAATAAATGTCTGGTTTGAATTCACTTAACAGAGCCGGGGAGCTTCCAGGAGCCTTGGYATTTAACCCTTTCTGCTCTGAGCTGGTGGGGAGGGCTGGGAATGTGGCTTCACCTGCAGAACCACCTCTGGAGCATGAGATGAGCTGCCAGGAAACAGCAGGTGCTGTGGGAGCAGAGCCTGGAGCCACATATTGGCCTTCCCTGGGGCCCAGGAGGGCTCCTGGCTTTGCTAAGTTGGCATCAAACCCTGCAGCACCTTCTGAGACCCCCCCAGGAACCCCTGGGGACTCCTCACAATGAGACCCCCAGGATGCCAGAGCCCCTGCCACAGGCACAGAGTGACCTCAGGGCACACCAGCAGCARYTTGTCACCTCCATGGCCAGCACAGAGTGACCTCAGGGCACACCAGCAGCACGTTGTCACCTCCATGGCCAGCACAGAGTGACCTCAGGGCACACCAGCAGCACGTTGTCACCTCCATGGCCAGCACAGAGTCACCTCAGCACYCTCCAGCAGCAGATGTCATCTCTGCTGGCCACACATTCTTCCATATAAAGCCTCAGCAGAGGCTGCTGCAGGTTATTTATGGTCCCTCACACACATAGGGCTGCCTCAGCCTCAAAATTGGTGAGGTTCTCCCTCTATGAAACACAAACAAGAGCTCCTTGTTCAGAGCAAGAGCTCCTTGTTCAGAGCAAGGCTCTGCATGGCCCCTCCAGCCTCATCCCTGTCTTGGGCTCACAGCACACCTGSATTTGATCTGTAGCTACCTGGACATCTTTTGGCTTTTCTGTGTTTCCCTCTGGCTCTGGAGCAGCCAGGAGGTTGATGGGAGCAAGCTCTGGAATGCCAGCAAGCAGCTCAGCACCACCTGGGRATRCAATCCACTTTMTAAAGCCATTTCTCTGTTGTAACTAGCCCTGACRCTCTGCCTGTGCCARATCCATAGRTCAACTAGCCCTAAATCAAATTATCCCTTCCTCTCTCCAGGTAGAGCCAGGCCAGGCATCCAACRACTAGGAAATTACCTCCATGGAGGGGGGAAACCCAGAAAGACCAGGATTTTATCCCAAATTCCCTGAGTTGGAGCAACCCCCCTSCCTGCTGTGGYCACCACTCTGCCCAGTACAGCRCTGGGATGTCAGAGATGATGGGAAGGAGGAAGGCTCTGGCCTGGGGAGTTCTCCCMGATGGATTTATGGAGACAAAAAGCACAGGGGGGGCGTGCAAGGACAGCCAGGTGCTGCCTCAGCCTGACAGTCACATCCGATTACCTCCAATGCCAACAGCACGTTAAACCCCAAAGCCCAGCCAGGAGACAGGGGCAGGGCACGTGTTACTCCAGGATGTCGATCCGGGCTGAAATTTRGTGAAAAACCCAAGAGATCGACCTGTAAATGGCTCGATTCCAGTCGGGAGAGTGGAGTTATTTCCAAACAGAGAGTGAGCAGCTGGGAACAAGGCAGTGTTGGGCTCAAGGACAGGCACAAAAAGGAAGGAGCCGGCATTGCTGTAAAGAGGTTGGAGGGGCTTAACTCTCGCTAAGTGAATCCCTTCGTGTCTCCACGCTGGGAAAATGTCTCCCAGCAGAGCTGTCTGGAGAATCGCTGTCAGAGCCGACCCCGACCCCGACCCCGGCCGGCGCCAGCCCCGGGCAGAAGAAGAAGCCCCCGAGGAACCCCCTCGGCCCGGCTGGCGCTGGGAAGGGCCGGGGCTGCGCCTTTCATATGCAAAGAGAGGAAGGGGGGATGGGAAAGGAAACTGAAACCGATCCTACCTCCTTCTCCGAGATGTAAAGCTGATCTCCCTTCAGAACCACATAACGGTTTTTCCAGATTTCCCTAAAAATGCCTTTCCCGCAAAATTTCCGCACCCAGCCGACCTTCTCCGGCTGCGCAGGTTGCTGGTTTCCATCCTGGTTCCCCTAACACAAAGCGAGAGGGAAGAAAATGGGGGAAAAAACCGCGATTATTCTTGGTTTTACACTCCTTTTCTCCCCCCACCCCGCTTCCCTCTTTGCCCAACTTTTGTCTCCCCCTCCCTCCGGCCCCTCTCTCCGCCGACGCCGGGACCGAGTCCTTCCCCGGGGTCACTCCACGGGGATTTTTGTGCAGTAGCAGCATCGGGAGGACGCTGCGAGGAGCGGGCAGGGTTCTCTCCGTGGTTATATAAGCCAGGCCGGCGTCTCTATCGCCTCATCCAACGGGCATTTACCCGTGGAAAGGGGAACAGGAGGGGGATGGGCGGAATTTAAACCAGKTGGGGTTTTATATTGCGGTGAAAARGGCATTTTGGAGCTTTTTATCAGCAATTAACCCAAGAGGTGAAATCTCRGGGTGGTTTATATCAGAGGTATCTCCGTAGGCAGCGATGGGTGCAGCACACACACAACACGGCAAAGAGCGAGGGATTGATGGTGCCTCCGGATTTTATCGTTTCCTTGTGTTCCAAGATGAAAACTGCCTGCCTACATCACCCGGTGGCTGAGGCGGCTGCGGGAGGCCGGAGGGGCACAGCAGGGCCTGGAGCAGGGTTTGGGTCTCTTTGGGGGTCTGTGCGCTTTCCGCGGGGGGAYCAGAGGCGAAGCGAAGATCCAACCCCCCCCTCCCCAAAACATCCAGGAGCCTCCCTCACCCTCCCTCTCCCCGGCCAAGAAGCGATTCTCTACTCACCCTTTTTGCAGAATTATTATTTTTTTTCATCGTTCCTCGGTGCGCTCCTAGGCGATTTTGGGGCGGGGGTCGCAGAGGGGTTCCCGCGACCTCCTGGCACGGGGGAATACCCGGGATCCGCGCTGCCTTCGCCCCGCGTGGCTCAGGGCCCCTCTCCCGTTACACGGAGCCCGGTCCGGTGCTCTGAGCCATCGCCGCCGCCGCCGCCGCCGCGTCCCCCCCCGCCGCCACCATCCCGCAGCTCGGGGGGCTGCGCTGGGCTGCGCCGGGCTCCCGAGCTCCATCTATAGCCGCACGCCCGTGACGTCGGGGTTCGCGGCACGGGGCGAATCGCAGCCCACGAGGGTTTTTCTTCTTTGTCTCTGACTCAAGCGGGGACACGGAGCCGTGGGGAAGCGGGAGAGGGGCGGGCGGTGTCTCGGATGGTGTTCCCCATCGGGGCATTGCCGCGTTCCCGGCGGTGTCGTGGGTCACCGGGAAACTTTATAGGAGAGGGAAAAGCAGCCGGGTGGTACTTGGGAGGGTTTTGTGCCCTAAAGGTGTTTTGGAAGTGGGAAAAAATCCCTCTGGGAGATTTCCTGGGGAGGGGTCGCTTCCAGGACGGAGGGTCTGACAGCCAGGATTTGGTTGGATTCAGAGCGTTGTTTCCAAAAATGAGGAAACACTCAGTGTCCTAAAAAATGCCCTTATTTGGCTTATTTTGTCTGTCTCCTTCATGTCCTGCAAGGAATAGATTGCTCCATCGTCCATCAGGGGATCAGCTTTCCAATGACAGCGTCCATCCCGTCCCTGGACATCCCCCACCCTGATTTCAAGTTGTAGTTTCACCCCAGTACTCTGGAATTAAWGCACCCAGAGTCCRAGGGATGTACTTGGAGTATTTCCAGAGCTCCTGTGAGTGTTTGTATCCCATTCTGAGCAMTGGCATTTTTGCCATGAGCTGGGGACTCGCTGCATACCTGACAACACCTGGGACAGAGACACAAATCACTCTGCACCAAATCCAGGGGTTGCCTTTTCCTCCTGTGCCTTTGCAATCCTGAACTCCACGGGGCCCAGGACCAGGATTTGCCACTTGTGTGCCTCAGTTTCCCCTTTTACCCCAAAGCTTGGTCCAGGCAGGGCTGGTGGCAGAGGGACACATGAACCACGCTGGCTGCCCAGAGCCCCCAGTGTATCCCCAGGACATCACACAACCTGCCAGTTTATTGAATGCCATTTTCCCTTCCAACTGCACTTGTCCTTCCTCACATCCTGTTTTTGGTGGCCAGGGCCTGCAGAGCACCGGCTGGTGGCCAATAGCAGATGGCACAGAGCTGGTGGCAGTGGGACAGCTCTGCTGTGCCCTTTGCATGCAGGGCCCACGCTCTTCCCAAATGTCCTCTGGTGCCAGGGAAGTTGCCCTGAAGCCACAGCAGGTAACAACACACCTGCACACATCCCTGGGAGCAGGAATTCAGCTGCACTTGGAATCCTCAGGCTGTTCTGCCAGTGAGTCACGCTGTGAAGGATGTGACCAATGATTCAGAGCTGGAAACATCAACAATCTACATGGAAGGAAGGAGATAGGAGGGAACCCATCTCCCATTTCTGTACCAGGAACAGGAGGCTGCACTTCCAGCAGTGAGGCTGCTCCCCAGTGGCACAGGTGACACGGTCAGTGCAGCTTTTCATCCCCAAAAGCCTCTCCAAGGTGTGTTTGTGTCTCTCCCTATATCCACATGCCCCCTTTGCTACCCCTGGCAGCTGTAGCTGCTCCTTGTGCTGCTCCATAACAAACAGTTGCCAAAATCGCCTCTTCTTGCAGAGCAGWTCAGCAAACRCTTGGTTTATTTATGTATTTAACACCCCCCACACAGCATTTTGCCTCTGGATATCAAGTGTGAAGCTGCTGCCTGGAAGTTTAATTAGGACACATGCTTTTCTGTGGCTCTGACAACAGTTACATCACTGGTGTCTGGGGAAGGGGCTGCTGGAGGAGGGGATGGGGCAGGGGGCTGCCCAGTATCCTCTGACAGCTCCCCTCTCTTGGGGTCTCAGGCTGTCAGACACCTGAGGCACCTTAAGGGGGAATTCTTACAGCTCTGCCTGTCCCAACAACCCAAAATTCACTAAAAATTTTGGTGCCCACCCAGTTCCACCCCTGGCTGTGGGCAGAGAACACCCCCAACACAGGCTGTGCCCCCTCCTCCCTTCCCAAAAGAGCTGCCCAGGTCCCCRCCTCCCTGCAGGGCTTTGCTCTCTCCCACATCAACAGGACTTAGTTGTGATGCCAAGATAATTCCCAGGGATTTAGGAGCTCATTTCATTTGATCTGGCTTGTTAATTCCCAATCAAGTGCTGATTAGAGGCCAGGGAGCAGAGCTGGAAACACACTTGCAGGTTCCTTGGTGTGGTCCTGGAGGGGAGCAAAAGCTCCRGTGGAGGCTCAGGCTGTAACTGCACCTTGTGGCCTTGGGAAAGGGAAAGTGGGAATCATCTAGCACACAGATTTGGCCAAAGTGGGGGATTTAATAGGATTCAACATATACAGACAACAGCAAAGGGCTCCTGTGCCCACCAGCCACACCCCCATAGCTGCTCCCCCTGCCTGGGGCTCCTCATGGGACTCATCCAGTGTGTCCTGGAAGAGCCAGGAGCTGCAGGGATTCAGGGGCTTTCCCAAACTCTCCTCAAGGTGACCATCCCAGTCCTGGAGCTGTTTGTGAGGGGACAATGAGGAGCTGCAGTGGGGGCACATCCTRGGTGTTGGGTTAGTGCCAGTTCCAGCACTCGCTGCCATTCTGGSTGTGGAGGGGAAGCTCCAGCAGCAGGGCAGGAACATCCTACTCTGCTCTGCTCTGGGAAAGCTCTGAATGTGCAAAAAAAAACCCCTCATTTCTTCAGGATTCACCGTCTGCTGGACCTTGGTGGGACTTGGGAGCTCTCAGTGCTTCGACCGCGGAATCCTGCGGCTGTGACCTCCTCCAGGAAGCTGCTGGGAAAGCTTCAGGTCAGTGGAACAAGGGCCAGAGGGGCTCATGGCACCCTGATACTCATCCCAGAGATGTCCAAGGCCTGAGGGGCTGTGATTGTCCCAAGCACAAGCCTCAGACCTGCTGGCATCACCCACCCATGGCTGGAAGCAGCTCCTCCCAAAGGCAGGAATGCTCCCAGCTGGAAGGATCCTGCCRGAGGATGGTTCCTCTGGCAATGAGACACCACGGCCATTCCCAGGCTGACTCATCCCTCAGTGTGCTGATCAGGTGATCTCAACAGCAATGCTTCAAAAAATACCCCAAAAGATAAAGAAATACAAACCAAGATATGCCACAAATCCTACAGAAATGAGATTCCCCTAAACTGGGGCTGGAYCAGCTCTTCCTGCTCAGGTTGTGAATCTTGAGGGGTTTGAAAAATAGGAAAACCCTCAAATCTCCTGCAAAACCCTGCAGCAACACCCAGCTCTGAGTGCCATCAGACACAGCTGGGAGGGGGCACAGCCAGGGCACTGCCCACGGTGGCACCAGCTCTGGCACAGGCTCTGGCACCTGGCTTTGTGTTCCAGCCTGAGCTCTCCCTCCTCCAGGTTATTTTTAGGCACTAGAACCAGGCAGAACTGAGCTCTGGCAGGGAATGACTGGTGCTTTTAGGGTCTCTGGTTCTGTGCTGTCTGGAGCAGGTTGTGCCTGTGACCAGTGACACCTCAGGGTCCCTCAGCACGGCCTCTCTGAGCACATTCCCAGTCTGGAGTGACTGAAGGAATGACACAAACTCCCACCTACCCTCCAAAAATGAGCTGCACCACAGCACAACCCCCCCAGTGCTGAGGCTGCTGCTCCAAGGACCCTGCAGATCCTGCAGGAACAGCTGAGGACCCAGCACAGGCATCTGCAGGAACCTCCACAGCTGCTCTACCCAAGCAGGGCCTGCAGATGGAACTCCCAGGAGAAATGAGCCTTGTGCAGTCAGGAGCGTCCCCAGGAGCATCCAGTGCCACCAGTGTGGCTCTAACTGGGTAACTGGGTCAGGCCCCACATCCTGGGATTAGTCCCAGCAGGTTTGTCTCAACCTGCCCAGGATGAGTCAGCCCCAGCACCAGA
Organism: Sporophila hypoxantha; assembly: GCA_002167245.1. Lineage (NCBI taxonomy): Eukaryota > Metazoa > Chordata > Aves > Passeriformes > Thraupidae > Sporophila > Sporophila hypoxantha. The sequence continues at coordinate 351,791 of NDFG01000076.1, forward strand.
TGTTCCTGGCAGCCCTTCTGATCCGATTATTGATCCTTTGTAACCCTTTCTCCTCCAAACCCTGTGGAATTGCTCTGGAATCCCTGGGAGCAGAGCAGATTCTCCATCCTTTGGGCCACCCCCTCTGGGCCCACTGATGTTGGTCCCAGTTCCAGCAGGGAGGAGGAACAATGGGAGCAGGATTTAGGTGCTTACACGACTGCTCTGTGCATTAACACCCAAATCCCCTTGTTTCTGGTGATATATCTGCCCTAATCCCACAGGAATCAGCAAGGCCATGGATTATGTGAGGGGTTGGGACACACTAAAACCTGGCTTTCCTTGTATGGATGTGCTYYGATATCCCTGATCCTAGAGCACTGTGCTGGAATCGTGGATAACAGTGGACAGGAGACAGTTTTATTGTCCTTCCATGCTCAGGGAAACRTTATCCAAGAGAAAATGGATCATTTGGGACAGGGCTGTTTCAGAACAGGCCCCTTGCTGTCCTCCCCAGGCAGGCCCAGGCCACATCCAGCCTTTCCTTTTATTTTCTTTTTTTTTCCCCCCCCAGCTTCATTCTTTGAAATGCAAATTTGGATACAGAATCCCAGCTTTTCTGTAAATAATTCAGGGYCTGCACAGCAGCAGAGCCCAAACCAGCCAGGGTGGCTCCTAGCAGCACCAATCCAAGCAGATCCCATGATGGAGCTGCAGATCCTGAGCTTCAGCAGCAGCTCAGGATTTTCCCACCATCCCACACTGAGCATTGGGAATCTGGAAAGAATTCCTGCTCTCCTGCCTGGCCAGCAGCAAGCTGTGCTGATGGGAAGCAATTCCCACTGTGGCCTGTATTCTTTCCTGGGCCCAAAGTGAGTAATTTGGGTTCAGGAAAAGTTATTTGTATTTATAAACCAGGAAAAGTTGTTTGTATTTATAAACCAGACATTTCCCACTGGGAATTCCATACTTACAGGGATCTCTGCCCACCTTCAGCAAAGCAGCTGCAGGTTCATTCAGTGCTGAATTRCCATGTGCTGCCCTGGCTTCCCAGTGTTATAAACTAGAAAAACTCTGTGGAAAACTCTCCTTGCCTGCCCTTGAACTCATGGAAATTCAAATTAAACCTCCAGCTCAGGGATCTGTCCCTGAGCCACCACAAGCAGAGCTGGCTCCAGAGCACTGACACCCGTTTCCACATGGGGATCTCCCAGGTATCCCAAARTCCTGCTGTGCCAGCAGTTCCACAGGCAGGCTCTGCAGAGGGGTGGATTTTACCTCRTGGTGTTGTGGATGGTGGTGCCCCCCAGGACGATGCGGACGCCGGGGTTGGAGCGGTTCAGGTTGAACACAGCCAGAGCCTCCTCGTAGGTGGCCCCTCCAATGAGGAACACAATGATGTCCTGAGGTCTGGGATAAAAGCACAAATCATGGAATGGTTTGGCTTGAAGGGACCTAAAAGCTCTCAGGGACAGCCAGCAGAGCAGGTGGACCCAAGCCCTGACAAACCTGGCCTTGGACAATTTCTGGGATGGAGKAGCCACAAATATTGAGTTGGGATCAGACAAAGCCAAGGATAAATCCTGCACCTTGGAGGCAGTGATCCATGATCCTGAGGGTGCCTCCTCTAGACCCTCCCTCATCCCTGTGATGTGGAGCTGAAAACAACCCACMGAATTCCCCAAAACCTCTCCTGAACTTTCACTCCAGCAGCACCACCCCGATCCCTGTGGATCCACGTGCCARGTTTAATGCATGATCTGCTGGGGCTGGGAAATCAGGATCGATTCTGGAGTCAGGCAAGGACACAGAGCTGCCTTGGAGCTCCCAGGCTGATCAGGAACTGCCAGGATTTGTGCCTCAGTTCACCTGAGGGGACATTTCCCAGCCAGCAGGGAGATGTGGGATGGTCGAGGGAAGCCAAGCAAGAGGAAGGAGGAAAGGATGGAGCCTTCCTCCATCCCAACACAAACTCAGTGTGCTYGGCACATCCTGCTTTCAAGTGAGCTGCTCCTTCCCTCTCCTGTAACCACCCTCCCAATCCCTTGGAAGGACCAACACCAGGGATTTCCTACTTGGATCACTGRATGGACAGCATGACCTGGAGCAAAGCTGCTCCTGCCTGGCTGGGACACAGACACAGAGGGAGAATGTTGGCCACTAGATGTCCATGGATCCCCACACCACTTCCACCCTGCCCAAGGGYATGTGGGAAAGCAGGGAAAACTCTCAAAAAGGTGAGATCAGTCATTTCCCAARGTGATCTGTATCAGCACTAAGCACCCAAAGCCTGTCTCCTCAGTCTGGGTTAGGTCTGCATGGCCTTCTCCAGCAGGATCCCACTTCCAGTGGGAACAGTTCTGGCTCAGGCAGTTCCCAAACATCCCAGAGCCACCTCTGCTGAGTGAGGGCTTCATCCTTCACCTGAGCCACCCAACAGAAATGGCACATCCAAGCCAGGATGAGACACACCCCAGTCCTGGGAACATTCCTGGGGATACAAGACCTCTACAATCAAGAGATTTCTGCACCAAGCCCCAGCTCTGTTCACCATCAGTCCCACCCTGCTGTGGGGACAGTGTTGGGGACAGCAGGGATGTCCCAGCTGCTGTGTCCTAGTGCAGGCTCTGCCCCAAAGGCCCCACGTACCTGTCCCGGAGTGTGTTGGGGCCCAGGTAGGGATATTGGCTGTCCTTGAGCTTCCCCTTGATGAGCTGGTCCAGGGTTTCCTGGAGCAGGGGCTGGTGCTGGGTGTACACATTCTCAATGCCCTGTGGCCAGAGAGAAGCTCTTTAGGAAGTGGCCCAGCAAGGAAGGAGGAGCAGCAGGTTCTACCCCTGAATTTAGGATTGAGAAGCTCTCCAGCAGCTCACTCCTGTTGTTKTCAGTGCAATCAGGCCCTGAAGCCACTGAGTGCATTCCTGCCAGCCCTGCTCCTCCTCTGGGCTGCAGTTTTGAGTCTGTCCCCGTTTCCCCAAGGAATCTTGGTACCTTCAGGCCTTTGAGGAACTGCTTGGTGATGGCCACGGCGTCCTTGGGGCTGAACAGGTCACTGCCTCGCACCCGCTTCCCTCCATACTCCACCACGGCAGACACCAGCTGTGCAGGGACAGGGCAGAGCCCCATCAGCCTGGCACTCCCTCCAGGCTGTGGTGAGGTGCAGACACCTCATGGGGACAAGGAGCCATGGAGATGATCCCAATGGAACCACACATGGAGGGGAGGGGGCAGAGCAGCAGCACCCCCACGCCCCCCAGCCCACCCCGACCCTCCTGCTTGAGGAGAAGCTTCATCTCCATCTCCATCGCCTGCAGCAGCTCCTCCACACGAGGTGACATCATCCCTCTCCTCCACCTCCTCCCCAGCTGCTCCTGGCACTGCTGCCTGTTCCCTCCCTGACAGCTCCTCTCCATCCCCAGCCCCTCGCTGCAGCCACTGCCGGGTGCTGCAGGAGCTGGGGAAAGTGGGGGAGGAAAAGAAGAGAGGAAGCACAGCCCAGGCCCATGGAGGTGCCACACTCCCCTCCCAGCAGACTCCTGCCATCCCTTCTTTATTAAATCCTTCATAGTATCACAGAATCACAGACTGGTCAGGAGTGGAAGGGACCTCTGGAGTCCAACCCCKATTCACTWATTCCTGGGCTGRYGGARTGGACTTCAACCCCAAACCASCTGGAGTCATTCTGCCTCATTTCCACTCATTTAGGGGATGGAAATTGAGTCACTTAAAACACCTTTTAAAGCCACACCTACAGGTGCCAGGCGAGCTCAGAGCTCTGTGCAACAACACAGCCCTGGGCTGACCCGGAGCAGGCAGGTTTCACCCCAAACAGCAGAGATTCCCCATCCTGTGGGACATTGCGGTACCTGCCCCACCCTGGGGTTACCTGGTGGTACCTGTCCCATGCCAGGGTTACCTGGTGGTACCTGCCCCCCATCCTGTGGGACATTGGGGCACCTGCCCCACCCTGGGGTTACCTGGTGGTACCTGTCCCACCCTGGGGTTACCTGGCAGTACCTGCCCCCATCCTGTGGGACACTGGGGCACCTGCCCCCCGTCCTGCCCACCCCAGGGTTACTTGGTGGTACCTGCCCCTGTCCTGCCCACCCCAGGGTTACCTGGTGGTACCTGCCCCACCCCAGGGTTTACCTGGCAGTACCTGCCCCACCCTGGGGTTACCTTGCAGTACCTGCCCCGCCCCGGGGTTACCTTGCAGTACCTGCCTCCCATCCTGCCCCACCCCAGGGTTTACCTGGTGGTACCTGCCCCCCCTCCTGCCCCACCCCAGGGTTACCTTGCGGTACCTGCCCCCCCTCCTGCCCCACCCCAGGGTTACCTGGCGGTATCTGCCCCACCCCAGGGTTTACCTGGCGGTACCTGCCCCACCCTGGGGTTACCT
>NDFG01000076.1:356179-368472 GCA_002167245.1 Sporophila hypoxantha
GAGTCACTTAAAACACCTTTTAAAGCCACACCTACAGGTGCCAGGCGAGCTCAGAGCTCTGTGCAACAACACAGCCCTGGGCTGACCCGGAGCAGACAGGTTTCATCCCAAACAGCAGAGATTCCCCCATCCTGTGGGACATTGGGGTACCTGCCCCCACCCTGGGGTTACCTGGTGGTACCTGCCCCCCATCCTGTGGGACACTGGAGCACCTGCCCCCCGTCCTGCCCACCCCAGGGTTACCTGGTGGTACCTTCCCCCCATCCTGTGGGACATTTGGGTACCTGTCCCCCATCGTGCCCCACGCCAGGGTTACCTGGTGGTACCTTCCCCCCATCCTGTGGGACATCAGGGTACCTGCCCCACCCTGGGGTTACCTGGTGGTACCTGCCCCACCCCGGGGTTACCCCACGGTACCTGCCCCCCATCCTGTGGGACATTTGGGTACCTGCCCCCCATCCTGTCCCACCCCAGGGTTACCTGGCGGTACCTGCCCCACCCCGGGGTAACCTTGCGGTACCTGCCCCCATCCTGCCCCGCCCCAGGGCTACCCCGCGGTACCTGCCCCTGTCCTGCCCCACCCCGGGGTTACCTTGCAGTACCTGCCCCCCTCCTGCCCCGCCCCGGGGTTATTTGTCCCGTCCTGCCCCACCCCGGGGTTTACCTGGTGGTACCTGCCCCGCCCCGGGGTTTACCTGGTGGTACCTGCCCCACCCCGGGGTTTACCTGGTGGTACCTGCCCCACCCCGGGGTTACCTTGCGGTACCTGCCCCACCCCGGGGTTATTTGTCCCGTCCTGCCCCGCCCCGGGGTTACCTTGCAGTACCTGCCCCCCATCCTGCCCCATCCCAGGGTTTACCTGGCGGTACCTGCCCCACCCCGGGGTTACCTTGCGGTACCTGCCCCACCCAGGGGTTACCTTGCGGTACCTGCCCCACCCCAGGGTTTACCTGGCGGTACCTGCCCCACCCCGGGGTTACCTTGTGGTACCTGTCCCGCCCCGGGGTTACCTTGCGGTACCTGTCGCTGCCGCCGCGGCCGCGCAGCTCCTCCAGCAGTGCCGGGAGGCCGCTGCTGGCGTGGCGCTCYTAGCGCAGCGCGTAGAGCATCACCAACCGCGCCGCGTCCAGCTCCGACAGCCGCGGGCTCTGCAGCAGCCGCCGCACGCTCTGCGGGACACACGGCACCGCTCAGCCCGGGGGACGTGGTGACAGAAGACACCTGCAGCGGTGTCACTGCCTTATCAGTCATTTATCGGTCACTTATCACTTCTCAGACCGGTTTCACTGCCCAGCAACTGCCACGGGCAATGCAGGAGGATGCAGTTGTGGTACAAACCCCACAGCCRGGCTCCTCAGGTGTGTCACAGGAGGATTTACAGGAGTACAAGTTGGTTTTGGGTCTTTCCGTGGAACTGGGAATTCACAACCCACCTCTGATGGGTCCTGAGCCCCTTGTGGTGCTGCAGGAGGGGGAAGTTGTGCACAGGGACTTAAGAGACACCTCCAAGCTCTACCTGGGTGTTTCCAGCTCCACCCCAAAGGTTCCACCACTATACTGGCTGTAAAAAAAAACCCAGGCAATCTCTCCAACTCCATTTCCTTTTTGGAAGGTGCAAGGCAGAGGCATCAAAGTCTCAGCAAAGCTTTGGATGTGAGATGTGGAGGAATAAACTGCACATTTGGAAGCAAAGGAGGGAAGGAGTTAAAGCATGGAAAGAGAGATCCCAGCTACAGGGAAGAGCAGGGATCTGTTATCACTCCTGATCTGCTGCTGGATTCACCACCCTGGCCCAGATGTTTGTTGGCATCTATTTAACTGATTCTGACTAAAAACAGCATKAAATCCTGGCTGTGAGGAGGATCAAGAGGAATTTCACCATTCAAGGTCAGGAATTCACCTGTGAAGGGAGAGCCAGAGCCCCAGGGAGGTTCCTGTGCTGGCAGTGCCAGGAGCAGCAGGAAGCAGAGAACAGAAAACCCATTGTCCATGCGAGGAGCTGGGATTCCAACCCTCCATTCATGCTCTGTGTCAGGGTTAATGAGAGCCCAGGGCAGGAAGAACCCAAATGTCCCAGACTGGGAGGGGGGGTGAGGCCACCAGAGATCCAACAATCCCTGAAGTGACATCAGGGGAGAACAATTCCACCCTTATTCCAGGCTCTGGCTGCTGCTTCTTGTCCCGTGGCCTTGCCCTTCTTGCTGCCATTGGGAGCTGCAGCAGGGACAGCCCAGGGTGGGGTGGCTGCAAGGACAAAGATCCCACCTACAGGGGTTTCCATTTACTTCCAAGCTGCTGCAAAACTCCCAGTGGCTCTTCAGGCACACGGCTGGAAGGAAACTGAGGCAGCATTTCTGTTCTAAAACTGCAGAAATGGTGTTTGTGTKGAGCAGGAGCAAGGTGACCCCAGAAACACCAGGATTCACCTGGCACCAGCTCTGTGCTGTGTATATTCCATCAAAAATCACAGCTCACAGRGCAGGGAGGGAGCAGACTGGGAATATTTGACTTTTAAACCACAACAACCTGAGCTGGAGACAGTGATACAGCATGAGGACCTCAGAGGCTGCTTCCAGCAAACACATTCCTGGCTGCATTCCCAGTTCCATACTCAGCCATGTAAATCCTGCCAGACACCAGCTATGGAATCCCATCCCTACACTCCCTGCTCCAGAGGGATGGGAGCACATTCCATCTCTGGGGACAGGCCAGTGTTACCCCCTCAGCCCCCACCTGCAGRTCAGAGCCACAGAGGAGGGGGAAAAACTGATCTCAAAGCTGCTGGAGATGCTTTTCSTCATTTCCCAGTCCCTCTGCTTCCCCAGTGCCATGCAAGGGTCTGTTACGTGTTGGGAATCCCCCTCCACTACTGGAAATCAAGYAATCATTTCTCAGAAGTGAGAATTGAGACTCTCCAACCCTGCTCTGAGCTGCTGTTGAACACCAGCCCAAATCCATCACCACTGACTCTGCCAGACCCTGCTCTGCTCACAMCACAAGGGGCCACACTCAGCTGTCACAGAGCCTCCCTCCTGCTTTTCCAGGCCTCTCTGCCAAAGAAATCTTGGATTTAAGAGTCTTTCTAGTGGCTTTTCTTAAAAAAATAGGTAAAGACAATTCCATGGATTCCAGCTCTTCTCCTGCCCAGCAAACACATCAGCTCCTGCATAGCATCTGAGGTTGTTTTARCCTGGTGTCTGCCAGGAACCAACTGGCTGAATATAAAGAAAGAATGTTGGATTGTGGGATGTAAGGACAGGATTTTCAAAGATGCTTCTCAAGCCAGTTATTAACCATGACTCATTCCCATCTTGAGGAGCAATTCCACACGCAGTGTCCCTCCCCACAGGGAGCTCCCACTGCCTCCCAGCATCAAATCCCCCCTCCCAAGGCAGAGATGGGATGAAATCCCCCTGATCCAGAGGCAGGATGGGTACCTGGAGGGCACTGGAATGGTCACTCTGGCAGGCCAGCTCCTGCTCCACCTCGGACACCTCCAGCAGGTTCCGCTCGGCCACGAGCCGGGACAGCTCCCCCACCACTGTCACGTGCTTGGACACCGTGCCTGACATCTTCTTGAACTGAGGGTAGTTCTCCACAAAGGCCTGTGAGGGGAAACTGAGGCAGTGGGTGCTTCCAGGGAAAAGCAGGAGAAGGTAGAAGATGGGTGCAGCCAGCCATAAATTGTACAAATTCCCAGCAATTCTCTGCAAGTGTGCAGAGGATCAGACCTTGATCCCAGYAGACCACAGGAGATTTCTGGGAGGGATGTGCTTTTTATTTACTCCTAACAATAAAGGATGGGACACAGCTGGGATGGACTRTGTCTGTACCTTCATATCTGCTATGGACTCCAGCTTCTGCTGCTCCTTTGGCTTCCTCCTCTGGAAATCCTCCATCAGGTTCTTGATGTTGGTGCCAATCTCAGCGAAGTTCAGGTACATGTTCTGTGTGGAACAAGATGGGAAGCAGAGGGAAACTCATGTGACCAAGGAAGAGCCTTGAGCAGCTGGGAGGAGGTGACTCCATCCCCCAAAATGCAGCAGGCTTTGAAACCAAACTACAAACACATTTTCTAGGARGTTATCTCACATCAGATGACACTGCTGACAGTCACAAACGGCACATCCCCACCCTGAGGGGTTCCAAAATCCCCAAAATCATGGGGAGGCTCCTTTCCTGTGGCAAAACCCCAGATGTGGGTGCTGGTGAAGCCCCCCTGGACACCTACATTGGCATAGAACTCATCGTTCTCAGCTGACAGGACGACCTCCCGCAGGTCCTTGCTGATCCCCGGCACCCGGGACAGGTCGATGCGGTTGTTGTTGATGCCCAGCAGCTCGTGGACCATGGCCTGGTACGTCCACTGCCAGGGGAAAGGGAGGCAAAGGGATGACCTTGGTGAAACACAGCACTGGGAAATCAATGGAGTTCAGCTGAAGCCAGCCAGAGCTGCTCCTGCTACCCCAGGACACGCAGCAGAGTTTGGGAGTGTGTCCCCTCAGAGCAGCCAGGGCGTTCTGATGAAAATAAAAACATCACTGGTAAATAATCAGATGGGGAGACACTMCCCCCCTCCAGGGCRATTCCASAATCATGGGATGGTRTGGGTRYGAAGGGACACTAAACCCATGGCAGGGACACCTCCCACCAGATCAGGAATTCCTGCAGGAACCTTCAAAAGAGACTGAAGAGGGATGGGGATTAACATTCCTGTTCCATCACCTCTGTTGGCCACCAAACCCCCCAACTTTCTGCCCAGGCAGGGAGAGGTCCCACAGTTCCACTGCAGAATTCCCTACATGCTCCACTGGCAGGAGCATTTCTGCACATCAGGAGTTTCTATTTTTATCCTGAGAAGTCTAAAAATAACCCATAGAGAGAACAGTGACAGCTGATCAGAGCCCTGCCGTGCCCAACACTCCATTTACATCCCCGGGAATCTCTTTGGGATAGGAAATCCTGAAACAGCAGATAATGCCTGATGCTGAACACAATCCTAAACACCACAAACCAGGTGTGGGCTGGGCTGTGACAGCCACACCCCTCTGTGACACAGATGTCARCTCCAGCTCCTGCAGAACTGGTGTTACAGCAGCTCTGGGGCTGCTGATCCCACAGAAATGAAGGGAGACCAACAGATCCTGCCAGGATCTGCAGCAGAGCACGGAACAAATAAATCCAACAGRTCCCAGCAAATCCAGCAGCCATCAATAACAGAGGGAGACTCAGCAGGGCAAGGTCARTCAACAGCCCCACAAACAACCCTTGGGAAAGGCCTTGCAAAGCACTGGGGCTCCAGAAACCACATGGAAGTGCTGGTGGCCCCATTTTCCAGGGTGCTGGGTCCATCTGCCACTGAAGTCAACACAAACAACCCCCACTCAGGTCTGGAAAACCTAGCCAGGGGATAAAAGAGGGATTTTGCAGCGATTGGAGGTGGGAAGCAACACTTTCCTCTACTACATCCAACCAWGACCTGCCAGGGGTTGAACTCCAGCTGCTGCAGGGCTCCCCAGCCTGGCACAGCTGGGTGTGACCTGCCCCAGCCTGGCACACCTGGGTGTGACTCACCTGGTTCAGGAGGGGGGTGATGGCATCGTCCGAGCGGTCCAGGATGAGGAGCAGGGGAGGGACCTCGGTGCGCCGGAAATCAAACAGCTCGTACTCCTTRGTGATCACTTGCTGTGGAGAAATGGGGGGAAAAATTGGGAAAAATCTCACTTGAACACCAGGAAAAGGCTCCCTCTCAGCGTGGACTTAGGCACAGAGGGAAGGGAGGGTGAAAGTCATTTCTGCTGCTTTGTCTGCATGGCCAGGGAGGAGGTAAAGGCTCCAGGAAACTGGGACACTGCTCCCAGGAATGCTGTACTGGGAGCAGAGTGGGACATGACCAGTGCTGGGCCTTGGAGTAACTGATGGAATTCACAGGAATTGACTGAAAACAGGTGTGGGATTTTTGGGGTCCCCAGATGAGGTGAGGAATGAGGTATCTGACTCCATATTCTTAGAAGGCTTATATTATATTATATTATATTATATTATATTATATTATATTATATTATATTATATTATATTATATTATATTATATTATATTATATCATATTATATTATTAATATATAATATATTAAATATATTATATTATAGAATGCTATACTAAACTATACTAAAGAACAGAGAAAGGATACAGACAAAAGGCTACAAAAAATGATAATGAAAACTTGTGACCTCTTCCAGAGTCCTGACACAACCTGACTGTGATTGGTCATTAAGTTAAAACAATTTACATGAAACCAATCAAARAACCACCTGTTGGATAAACAATCTCCATACCACATTCCAAAGCAGCAAAAACACCAGAGAAGCAAACGAGACAATATTGTTTTCCTTTTTCTCTGAGGCTTCTCAGCTTCCCAGGAGAAGAAATCCTGGAGAAGAGACTTTTCCAGAAAACATGACAGCGACAAACAGGTGTTTCCCTCCACATGTAAAAAACTAAGCAAGACTGAAATCATCCTAAAAGGGACAAGCTGTGGGRTGCTCTCACCTTCACACACTCGGCCAAGCGCTTTGCTGGCTCTGAGGAGAGCTGGTAGCGGATCATGGGGCACTTCTTCAGGGACAGGAGCAGAGCAGTGAGCCCCTGGGTTGTCCTGGTGAGCTGAGCCGGGTCCCAGCTGCGGCCCTGGGAGGAAAAGCTGCACCTCACATGSATGCACTGGTCCCAAACTTTCCCACATCCTTGTTTCTAAATCCTGAAGTCTCACAGGAAAGCACAGCTYTGCTGGAGCAGCAGGTACCCAGGGGCTGAACKCAAAATCTCCTTGCCAAGGCCCATTCCTCTCTGGCAGCCCCCCATCACCCCAGGTTATGAGAGGTTTGTTGTTGAAATGGCTCCCGAGGTATTAAAAGTCTTTTTTCCCAGCCCTGTGCTCGAAGAAGTGGGGATTCCTTGGTTCTGCTTTTCAAGGTCGTTTATTTTCTCTTATCTATTCCATTCTTTCTCTGACCTGCAGAGGTCTATCCAGCAGGTCAGTTTGTGGCACACTGACTGCCCTTGGGGCAGTGTTATCTTTTTATACTAAAAACTACGTGTACTTTATTTATTATTTTCCAATACCTATCACCTATGTTAGACAGTCTATCTCTATCTTAAACCAATCCAAAAGTGCCACCATCACAGCAGAAGATGGAGGCCAAGAAGAAGAAGGAGAAAGACAGGACATARCCAGATTCCTCCATCCTGCCTTCTGAACCCCCATTCTAAAAACCCCAAAATTCTACTTTTTCACCCAGGGATAAACTCACTATCATTCTACTGAAACCCTTGTGGCTTGTAACTCCTCACACAAAGCTGGTAATTGTTTCCATGGGTTAAAATGGAAGGCAAAGGTGTTTTTGACTCTGTGCCAAGGTCTCTGAGCCCCCTGCCAGGGTCTGGAGTCCTCCAGGGGAATGTCAGAGGAACAACATATTACCCAAAGCAAGAACAACTCGCCGTGTTCCTACCCGACAGCAGCCCAGCAGGTTCAGGGAGAAGACGTGTGGGTTCACTGCAATGTAGTCACCATAGAACTCCTGGAGAGAGGAACAGGACAGTTCTGTGTCTCTGACCAAGCTCCCACCACCCCCTGGACACACTGGCTCAGATCATCCTTCCTTCCTCCACCCCAAACCCTGCTGACAACTCCCCTCCACCACAGACCCCTGTCCCCAAGTGCCACATCCACARGGATCTGAACAATTCCAGGCACTGTGGCTCCATCACTGCCCTGTGCCAGGGCTGAACAACCCTTTCCATGAAGGAATTCTCCTGAATATCCAACCTAAGTCTCCCCAGCATTGCTCCAGTGCCCAGCTCTTCATCAGCACCACAAACATGGAATTAGTGACTTTGGAAAAGCCCTCTGAGACCARTGAGTCCAACTGTCCCTCCAGCACTGCCAAGGCCACCACTAACCCGTGTCCCCAAGTGCCACATCCACATGGATTMGAACRYGGCAGCACCTTGTGACTCACCAAAAACAGCAGCAGCTGTGAGAGCCCAGGGCACAGAGAAATAGAAAAGACATTTTCTGTCTTTTACCTCTTCATCCCACATTTGTATCCATCCCTCCTCCCAGCCAGGCCTGGCATGCASCAGTTGGGAACTGCTCCCAGTGTCTGGCAGCCTGGACCTTCCCTTTGCTTTTGGATCTCCCTAAAACATCCAAAACTTCACCTGGACTTCAGCCACGACCTCCTGCTCATCAGCCTCAGCCAAGGCCTTCACATCGCTCTTGCTGATGACGTTGCTGAAATCTGGGAGGAAACAGGGAAGGGACAGTGGGGTTCCATGCAGACCCTGTGGGGTGGCAGTCTGATCCCCTCTGGAGCAGGAGAGATCCCACAGAGCCCCTGTAACCCTGCAGGTGTTGGAATCCTGAGCCACCTCCCAGGGATGCTCCCAGCTCGTTCCCTGCCCATCTCCCCAGCGTCCTGCAGAGCCACAATGACATCTAGAGGCCACTTCASCCAGCTCCTGCCATCCTAGGGACTCATTCCTGGCCTGCAGGACTGCACTCCAACCCCAAAGCAGCTGGAGTCATTCTGCCTCATTCCCAAACCCYTGGAACATTCAGGACACGTGGGAAGCCCCTGCCTGCTACAGCTGGCACAGGAAGGTGCACTGAGGTGTGGAGCCTGTCCCATCCACACTGGGATGTTCCAGATTTATGGAGCTCTAGGACCCTTCCAGGGCTCTTCATACTCACAGATGAAGTAGACGCTGTACTTGGGCCTTCTCAGCTCCTGCACCAGGAGCTCCACGTTCTCCTGGATGGAAACAGCAGCAGAGAGAGCAGAGATAAGGAATACGGAATCATGYAATCCTTAGGGTTGGAAAAACCTCTGAGATCTTGGTGTCCAGCCATTTCCCCAGCACTGCCAAGGCCACCATGGACCCATGTCCCCAAGTGCCACATCCACATGGATCTGAACAATTCCAGSYARMGTGGCTCCATCACTGCCCTSTGCCAGGGCTGAACAACCCTTTCCATGAAGGAAATTTTCTGAATATCCAACCTAAACCTCCCCAGCACGATTTGAGGCCGCTTCCCCCCGCTCTGCTCCGTACCTTGGTGGGCCTCAGGAAGCAGATGGCCTTGAGGTGCTTCATGGGCTCCCTGTTGGGCGAGTCGAGGCGCTCGAAGAGATAAACCTCTCTCTGCAGGATCTCGGACTGGGTGTACACCACGCTCACGGCGCCGGTCTGCGGGCGGCACGGGGGCAGCGCCCGTCACGGCGGCGCTGGGCCAGGCTCCCGGCCCCGCCGCCCTCCGCGCTCCCGGCCCGGCCYCTCCTCACCGTCTCCCGGTCCATCAGCAGCACCTTCATACCGGGACCGCTGTCCTCGATCATTTTGGACACGTACTGCCGGACCGCCAGCACCGCGTTCATCTTGGCGAGGATGCTCCTCTACCGGGCTGCCCCTCACCCGCTTCGGCCCCGCTTCGGCTCTCTCCGGCCCCTCTTCGGGAGTTTCCGGCCCCGCTTCGGTTCTCTCCGGCCCCACTTCGGGAGTTTCCGGCCCCACTTCGGGAGTTTCCGGCCCCGCTTCGGCTCCGCCCGGCCCCGCTGCCTGCTGGGAGTTGTAGTCCGGCAGCGGGAGCGGTCCCGCAGCCCCCGGTCCTTTTCCTCCCGAGGGGACCCGAGCAGTGGAAGCGGCTCGGGAAGGCGGAGCAGTTTGKTACTGAACCCAGACGCACTTAAACTCACCCAAATTTACATTAAAACAACACAAACCCGCTCTAAATCCACCCTAAACCAAACCAAATCCACCTAAACCCACCCCAAACACTCACAAACCCCCTCCAGGTCTACCCAAACCACCCCAAATCCTCGCAGACCCACCCAAGCCCCCAGGAGGGCTCGGCACACCGAGGGTCCCCTGGGGTCCCCAAGGACAAAGGACGTGACCCGGTTCCACCGAACTGGGGATGGACSAGAGCTCCGGGACCAGCCCGGCCCCGCTAATCCCGGAGCAGGACYCTGGGATTAGGAGCTATTCCCGGCGGGACAGAGCTGACCCGGGCCGGGCACTCCCCCGCTGCCAAAGCTCTATTTATAGCGGGGATAACAATTAATTAATGAGTATGTCCTGCCTTTCACTTCCAATTAAGCGGCTSCCCCGTTCCTCTCAGAGTGAGGGACACTTTTGGCGTCTTTAATCCRTCAATTTCCTGCCGAGATTTTACTTTTCKCTTCCAAACGCTTCGAGTCTTCTTTCCTAGAGGCTGGAAATGTACAAACCCCAAAGATTTGAGTGTTTTAAATAGGGATTTACCTAGAAAAATGCAATTCCAGTTCTTGCCAGATTTTGTTTCTCATATCCAAACTGATGCCTTGAGTGTGTTGGTAGTCCTGGCCAAAGGATACACACAATAATGGTAAATGGTATAAAAAATTGGGATTTAATTGCATCTGATTGATTTCTGGCCTTATTGTTAAATGATTCAGTGTCTGGAAAGTGCTGGTTTAGTTATTGTCCAGTTTCCTTGGAAATGCTTTTGGATTTTATTTGTGAACTAACCAAARCCAGGGTGTCATCTCTTCTTTAAATGCATCTTTGTCCTTGCTCTCAGGGAAGACAAACCCCTTCTTGTTCCATTTTAATGAKATGAATCACAAACCAAACCTCTGAGGCTTCTTGGTGGGATGTTTATCCCTGGTTTGCAGGTAAAACATTTTAAGCAACTTTTATTCTTCAGAAATTTTARACTTTTCATTCCCCACAGGCTGATTGGTGGGGTGGGAGTGGTTGGAATCATGGAATTGTTTAGGCTGGAAAAGACCTCTGCATTTGCMGTAATTTTTAATTTAAGCCTTATKATTCTTTTAAACCTTAATAATTTTAATAACCTCTTTTTAACCTTAATAATTTTAACCTTCTAATTCTTGAATAAGAATGGATTCAAGTATAATTGCTGTAAATAACCCTGATTTAACCTCCCCAATAACTGCCCTGGYCCTMCCACCACMGCCCAGGCACGAGGACAGACGTTGGTCCCTAAATTGAGGCAATAGGATTGTCTGGGATTATGGCACTGCTATTTTAAGGGCTTGAATTTGGTGTTGATTATTTCAAAAGGGTTCTCCACTCCTGATTCCAAGGAGAAACGGCCAGGGCAGGCTGTGTGGGGCATTGTCCCTGTCCCCATGGCCTTGTCCTGCTTGTGGCTCTGGAGGGAGCAGCAGCACCAAGGCCTCTCCCGGCTCCTCGGGGGTAAATTCACCACAAAATCCTTTAGCTCGGTCTGGGAATGTTTCTAACTGGAGCTGTCGGGAATGAGATGGGATTTTTTGATTATTTAACARTGTGCTGACCCCTGGGCATGGCTCCTGCAGGAGCAGGTGGGCGACAGGGCGAGATGGAATGGGCAGGGATCACTGTGGAGAGCAGGGATACACTGAGGAGAGCAGGAACATTGCAGAGCACAGAGATCACTGTGGAGAGCAGGGACACTGTGGAAACTGGGGATCACGTGGAGAAACTGGATCACTGTGGAGAACTGGGATCACTGTGGGGAAGCAGGGGTCAATGTGGAGAGCAGGGGTCAATGTTGGAGACAGGGGTCAATGTGGAGAGCAGGGGTCAATGTGGAGAACTGGGATCGCTGTGGAGAAAACTGGGACTCACTGAGGTTCAGACTGGGATCACTGAGGAGAGCAAGGAACATTCCAGAGCACAGGGATCACTGGGTGTGAAAGAGCAGGAGATCAACTGTGGAGAGCAGGATCACTGTGGGAGAGCAGGAACATTCCAGAGCACCGCGACATCACTGTGGAGAATGGGATCACTGTGAGAGAGCAGGGATCACTGTGGAGAACTGGAGATCACTCGAGGAGAGCAGGCACATTGCAGTCAGCTTCACACACATCGGGGTATCACTTTGAGAGAAACTGGGTGGAGTTTGCCCTTGTTGCATCTTCTGGAAGTTTTCCCATCACGTTGTTAGGCCATGCTCAAGCTTCGCTTCACTTCACTATATTGACTGCCTATCTCCTCGGAGAACTGGGATTGCTGTTTGAGAACTGGGTACACAGTGAATCCCATTTTGCTCCGACCATCCCCAGTTTTCAGTCCAACAAAGGGGTAAACCCTGCACTCTTTCTCCCAAACAGTTGAACCCCAACTTAGGCCTGCGTCACACATCAAACTTGTACCCGCTGTGTGCTGTACCGCACACTTTAGGCGCACTCCACTCTGGAGCAAACAAGGATCACTGTGAGAACTAGGAAACAATTCCATTG
>NDFG01000076.1:383292-399112 GCA_002167245.1 Sporophila hypoxantha
AAATGATAATTATATATATATAATATATAAGAATAATTGATTTATTTCATTATATTAATTTATTCCTTAAGTTGACAAGAATAAACCTCCACCACCTTTTGAAGATGACACAATTGGTTGAGCTCGGCGTGCAATTGTTTCCCTAATTTTTCCGTTGTTTAGTGTACAGCATGAGTGTTGTTATTCCACACAGAATGACCGGAGCCATTAATTTTTGGGGGAAGGTTCATGTAATTCCCAACTTCGATTCCCAGCTGGGCACGATGTTGCATCCAGGGAGTGCTCTTGGTGCTCTCCATCCCCAGGTTGATGCCCAGGAGCGATCAGGTGCCGTGACCCCTCTGGCCTTGGCTATGGACATCGTCCTGTCCGACTTTGTTCAGCTCAACGGGGCAGAGCCTGGTGCTGGCCAGAGACCTCTTGAAGGTATGGAAACGGGAATTCATCATGGAAATGCCCGAGGTGGGAGGAAAAAAAGTGAGGGAGCTGGGGGCTAATAGTTTCCAGCAAAAATGTTTAGGAAGTGCCTCAGTTCTGTGGTGGGTGAGTTGAGGTGCTGCTCCACTGGAATGGGGGAAATGGGATAATTCTTGCCGGGGACAACAAATGGGGAAAATTCCTCATGAGACTTACCCTGGAATGAGCAAGGGGAACATTAGGAAAAATCCGAGGAAATGGGACAATTCCTGTGTGTGGGAACGCGGCATTTCTCCTCAGCTTTTACCACCTCGGAATTATGGCGACAAATCCAATGGGGAGGAAATTCCACAGGTTCCACATCTCTGGAATGGGGTGCAAACGACAAATAATTCAAAGGGGAAAAACAGGGAAAAGAATGGGAAAATTCCTCAGCTAATCACACCTGGAATGGGGGAAAATGTGGAATAATTCCGGAAAATGGGAATAATTCCTGGTATGTGGGAATGTTGCATTCTCCACTGCTTTTTACCACCATGGAATAGGGGAAAAAATGGGAAAAAAATGGGGAAAATTCCTCAGCCTTCCACATCTGAATGGGAAAACAGGGAAATCCTCAGCTTCCAATCTGGAATGGGAAATGGGAATAATTCCTGGGGAATGGGAAAATTCTGGAGAAAAAATGGAATAACTCTGGGAAAATGAGCATAATTCCTGGTGCATGGGAACGCAGTGTTCCCCTTCTCACCGTTCCTCAGCTCTCCACCACCTTGGAATGGGAAAAATGGAATAATTCCAGAAAAACAGGAAAAAAATGGGGGGAATTTGTCAGCTTCCCACAGGAATGTGGGAGAGAACGTAGAACAAAACTGAGGCGCACTCCACCTCCCCGTGCAGGCAAGAACTGGGACCTGAGCGCGGCGCTGAGCGACCCTTCCGAGCAGCTCGCGCAGGTGCACGCGGGAACCTCCCGCACTCTTCAACGAGGGCCGGGCTCCCGGCCCCCGAGAGGGAGCTGGCACGGCCAGGGAGGCCCCCCCTGCAGCGCCAGGATGACCTGTGCAAGGTCAGTGTCCTGGAGCAGTGTCCTGGAGCAGCAGTGTCCTGTCAGAGCACAGAATCACAGAACGGTGAGGGTGGATGTGACAGTGGTCACTGGCGTTTTCAGATGAGGGAAGAGACCAGAATGTTGACTCCATGTTCAGAAGGCTTGATTTATTATTTTATGATATTATATACATTATAACTATACTAAAAAGAAATGAAGGAAAGTTTCATCAGAAGGCTAAGCTAAGAATAGAAAAAGAATGAATTAACAAAGGCAGCTGGCTCAGACAGAGAGCAAGAGCCAGCTCTGCCGTGACTGGTCAGTAAATCCAAACATCCACAGGAGACCATCACAGATCCACCTGTTGCATTCCACAGCAGCAGATAACCATTGTTTACATCTTGTTGCTGAAACTTCTCAGCTTCAGCAGGAAAAATCCTAAGAAAGGATTTTCACAAAGGGATTGTCTGCACAGTGGGAGAGACTTCTGAGATCATCATCCAACCTGTGCCCTCACACCTCAACCAGATTTATAGCCACCATGTCCAGTGTTATTTAAACACATCCAGAGATGGTGATTCACACCTCCCTGGGAAGAGCATTCCAGTACTTTATTATTCTTTGGGGTGAAAATGGTTTTTGTCACACGGCTCCTGCCCCACTTTGCTGGTTGTTCTCCCTCCTTTCCCCCAGAGAAGCGCCTGTCCCGGGGCATCTCCCATGCCAGCTCCACCATCGTGTCCCTGGCCCGTTCCCACGTCTCCAGCAATGGCAGCAGCAGTGAGCACCTGCTGGAGATGCCCATCTGCACCTTCCAGCTGCCCGACCTCACCGTGTACTCCGAGGATTTCCGCAGCTTCATCGAGAGGGATCTCATCGAGCAGTCCATGCTGGTCACTGGAGCAGGCTGGTGAGTGCTGGGGACACGGCAGCTGGGCAGTGCCACCCACAGGAGCACCCTGGGGTGTGCTATTGTTCTGCGGTACCACCCTGTTGGTATTTTCTGGGTTCCCCCATGGCAGGAGGAAATTGATTGAATAGCTGGCTCCATGTTCTTAGAAGGCTAATTTATTATTATATCATATAATCATATTCATATCATAATATATTTTTATCATATTACATTTAATATTATATAATATCATATATTACATTATATTATTATAATATTCATATATTACATTATATTACATTACATTATTTATTATATTATATATATATATCATATTATGCTATATTATGCTATATTATATATTTATATATATTATATATTATTTATTATATTTATTATTATATTATATTATATTATATGTATATATCTATTTATATTAATATTATATTATTATATTATATTTATTATATTATAATATTATATTATATTATATTATATTATATATATATATATATATATATTACATTACGCTATATTAAAACTATTCCTAAAGAATAGAGAAAGGATACAGACAGAGCGTTTAACAAAATAATAATGATTGATGATGAAATAATAATTGATGATGAAAACTCGTGGCTCTCGCCAGAGTCCTGACACAGCTGGACAGTGATTGGTCATTAAGTCAAAACAATTCACGTGTTGATAAACAAATCTCCAACCACATTCCAAAGGAGCCAAAACACAGGAGAAGCACATGAATTAATGTTGTTTCTTTTTTTCTCTGAGGTTTCTCAGCTTCCCAGGAGAAGAAATCCAGGGCAAAGGGGTTTTTCAGAAAATATGACAGTGACACCAGGGTATCCCATGAATGCACATCCAGCAGGGAATTATTCATTTTTATGACCTGGTGCAAGGGTTGAGTAGGAGCTGCTCCCTTCACCCATGGGAGCTGAGTGTAAACAACCCAGGGCTGTTATCACTGTGCTGAGAGGGAAAACATCCCAAAACTGGCAGTGGCTGACCCCATGCTCCATCCTGCCAGTCCTGTGGGGAGACAGGGAAAAGAGAATTCCTAATAAATTCTGGAGGTCAATGCTGCTGCTCCAGTCCCTGCTGGGGAGGAACCCCCTGGCTTGGTTCCAGGTTCCTGGAGGACTGCCAGGGTTCTGTAAATGAGGGAATGAGGAGACATCCAGGAATTTGGGAATGAGGGGACATCCAGGAATTGTAAATGAGGGAATGGGGGGACATCCAGGGAATTGTAAATGAGGGAATGGGGAGACATCCAGGGCTCTGTAAATGAGGGAATGAGGGGACATCCAGGGATTTGGGAATGAGGGAATGAGGGGACATCCAGGAATTTGGGAATGAAGGGACATCCAGGAATTGTAAATGAGGGAATGGGGGGACATTCAGAGAATTGTAAATGAGGGAATGAGGGTGACATCTGTGCTGGCAGGGAAAAACCTCATCCCTGGCACCAGGAAGGTTCCCGTGAGGGATCTCAGGAGGGTTTACATTTACACTCCTGCTGTTTCTGTGCTGCTGCACATACCAGAAAACACATTATCCTTAGGGATAACAGACACTCTGAGGGCCCAACTTCCCCCTGTGCTGCTCAGGAGTTGCTGTAAGAAATATTCTCATGTTTTGGGAATGAGCACTTGATCCCAGCGATCCCATTACACGGTGATGCTGGGAGGTGACAGCAGAGCTGCTGGTGCAGATCAACCCCAGATCTCATCCCAGCAGAGCAGGGCTTGGCTTCCTCTGTCCCAACACAAATCTAATCTGGGTTGGGGGTTGCTGGGTGCTTCATCTGTAGGCTGGGGGCACTTCCAGATGTGCTGAGYTGCTGTTAATGGGAAGGAATTTAGAAATTCTGAGTTTTAGAAAATGRCTTTTGGAGATTTGAGTGTTTGTGGGTTGTTCTAATGAGTGTTTTGTCTAACAAAGGGCTGTAGTGCAGCTATGAAATATTCCAAGTAGAGTTTTGAGCATGGTGCTGTGATCTGCAGGGACTCACYTTATTAATTTAGCACACACCATCCTTAGGGGATTAAGGAAATACATTTTACAGCCCAATAAATGTTCAGATCCTCTTCCCCACGTATTTAGAGCTCCTGTTACACCATTGTGGCAGAGTTAGCACTTTCAAAGTGGCTGAAYACTTCAGTGAGATCCTCTGGGAATGCTTTGAGTGAGCTTGGAGTGATATGGAAAGGTCTGTGCCCTCAGTGGAGCCTTGGTTTGACACAAACCCCTGGGGATCAGGAACCAGGCTTTGCTCTCAGCTGGGAATTTGCAGTCTGGGTTGGTTTGTGTCACACAGGGAGGAGCAATCCATGGTGCCTCACCTGAGGGTATTTGGGGATAAAAATCATGAAGAAATGAAAGATCCTGATCCCTTGGAGCAATCCCTGGGACACTCCCTGTGTCTGGAAGCCACAGTGGATTCCTGGTAGCCTTGGGGAAGCCATTTATGGTTTGGATGAGGCAAATCCTCATTTATGGTTTGGATGAGGCAATCTTCCCTTCAGGCTGGGTGGAGCCATCAGTTCCTTCCCATTGCTGTGACCTGTTCAGGTGGCTCCTGCTGGAAAATCCAAAGGGATTTCCTCAAACACCCTGTGGGATAAAACAGGCTCATGGTGCTGGGTGCAGAGGGATCCTCTGGGTGCCAGTGGACTTTTCCTCTGTGCAGAAGATCTGTTGCTGCCATAACCATTCTAAAAAGATCCCTCAGGCTCCTAAATCKAGTTGATTTCCCTGCAGAGCTCTCAGGGCTGGCTCTTAGGAGCTACACACAGAAATGTGTTGTTTTCAACACTTCTGGGAAGCTCTTGGAGTCTCTYTGGTCGAGATGACCCCAAGGGGTTGAAAAATCTCTTTTTCCTAGCCCTGTAATCAAAGAAGGAGTCAGGATCTCTCAGCTGTGGTTCTCAAGGTTGTTTATTTTTATTTTATTTCATTCTTTTCCTGACCTGCTGAGATCTGTCCAGCARACTGACTGCCTTGGGGTGGTGTTATCTTTTTATACTAAAAATTACATGTACTTAATTTACAATAATTTCCCAATACCTATCACCTGTGTTAGACAGTTTGTCTCTTCTCTAAACCAATCCAAAAGTGCCACCATCACCCAGAAGATGGAGGACAAGAAGAAGAAAGAGGAAGGACAAGGCACACCCAAATCCCTCCATCTTGTCTCCTGAACCCCCACTCTAAAAACCCSAAAATTCTATTTTTCTGCCTTGTGAATAACTAACTATCATTCTACTTAAACTCTTGTGGCTTGTAAATCTTCACACAAAGTTGGTAATTGTTTCCATGGGTTAAAATGGAAGGCAAAGGTGTTTTTGACTCTGTGCCAAGGTCTCTGAGCCCCTTCCCAGGATCTGGAGTCCTCCAGGGCAGTCAGAGGAATTTCCACCCAAATCCCTCCATCCTGCCTCCTGAACCCCCATTCTAAAACCCCAAAATTCTACTTTTTCACCCTGTGATAAATCCCCTAACATTCTACTCAGACTCTTGTGGCTCACACAAACTTGCTAATTGTTTTTTCCATGGGTTAAAATGGAAGGCAAAGGTGTTTTTGACTCTGTGCCCAAYTCTCTGAGCCCCTTCCCAGGGTCTGGAGTCCTCTAGGGCAGTCAGAGGGAAATCTCCTGGGTTCTGACATTGTTTTCAACACTTCTGGGCAGCCTCTTGGCCTTTCCAACAGGAGCCAAACCCTGGCAGGAGGGTTGGGTTGGGCGTGTGGTTCCTTTGGAGCCGATTTCTCTTGCGTAAGCGGAGTCAGCGCAAACACTTGGGCACAGAAATACCTCTGCAAGGTGTGTCCCCTCAGCCCTGGCTGGGACAGGGCTTGCACAACCTCCCAAGCACCAGCCAGACATACAAAGAGCATTTCTGGTGTTTGGGGATGTTTTAACCCCTGTTTGCTGCCTTTAGTTCCTCTCCAGCTGCTCTCCCTGAGGTTGTACAAAGCATTCCCAGCAATCTCATGTCTGTGTACTGGGCTCCCCGGCAGGGATCATGCTCCAGAAGAAGGAGAYGCTCTGAAAATGAAAGGAAAAGGGCTGGTTTCCTGCAGGAGCAATTTAAATACAACTTGGAAGCCTAAACAGCTTCATCCAGCCAAAAACCTGCCTGTTGCACAGGATCCAAAAAGCCCTGGAAAATATGGCAGCCAAGGAGGGATGTTGAGGGCAGGGCAAGACACAGACACAGGGGGCTCAAAGTCCTGATCCAGCCCAGCTTCCCTCCCTTGGGAAGGGCTGAATCTCTGGGCTCACTGGGCATTTCTTCCAGCCTTCTATTTTTAGCTGCTTTTGACTTGAATCACCACAATGACCCAAAACTCCCAGTCTGAAGCACTGTCAGTTTGCATTTGCAGCAGGAAAGCTGCTGGGATCAGCAGAAATCCTGGAATATTCTGCCTAAAAAACAGAGAGCAGRGAAATGTGGCCATGAGAGACTTGAAACTGGAGGGATTTGGTTCCAAGAAGCAGCAAAAGGCTGATTTTCCCTGGAGAAATTGTTTGTGCTGGGTGCTCCTGGTGGCATTTTCAGCCTGTGGGGAGGGAAATAAGGGATGTGGGGGAAAAACAGATAGAGGAGAGCTGCTCTGGGTGGAATTCCTGGCTCCTATTTGTGTGTAATTCTGCCCCAAATTCAGCCCAGTCTTTTCCTGGCATCCTCAGGGTGTTTTGCAGCTCCAATCTCCTCTTTTTGTTGCTTTGTCCTGACTCTTCCCCACGCAGTCCTGGGTTGGGTCTGTACCTTCCCCCCTGCCCAGGTGCTCTTTCCACCCTGTCTAAACTGCTCTTTCAGCTGGTTTTTTATTCAGAAGGGCTGCAATCACATCCTGCAGTGCCCCCAGAGCCCCCCAGTCCCTTTCCATGGTTTCACACTCTCCCAATTCTCCCCAGGACGTCTCAACTGGTGGGTGACGGTGGATCCGAGCTGCCAGCGCCTGCTGCCCCTGGCCACCACTGGGGATGGCAATTGCCTGCTCCACGCTGCCTCCCTGGGTAAGATTTGGCTCAATCCACAKGAAAGCAGCCACCAAATCCCTGGGGAAGATRCCACCATCCTCCTTTGGGGGCAGGAGCCCCTCGTTCTGGATGCTGCTGCTCCTGGCTGTGGCTTCAAGGGAAGGAGCTGCCAGCAGCTTCTCAAATCCTTCTCCCCCTCTGATGGGCTGTGAGGAGGGAAATAAAGGATATGGGGGGAAAAATAAATAGAGGAGAAATGCTCTGGGTGCAAATCCTGGCTGTTATTTGTGTGTGATTCTGATTTGTCTGTAATTCTGATTTGTGTGTAATTCTGATTTGTGCAAGTTTCCCCGGATGCCTGAAGGAAATGTGGGATAATGCAGCAGCCCCTTCCCTTCAGTGGCTCAGGGAGTCACACCAGCTCCTCCTGACCTTCCCATTCCTTCTCCCTGCAGGAATGTGGGGRTTCCATGACCGGGATCTGATGCTCAGGAAATCCCTGCACACCCTGATGGACAAGGGAGCGGAGCGGGAGGCGCTGAGGCGCCGCTGGCGCTGGCAGCAYACCCAGCAGAACAAGGAGGTGAGAGCTCAGTGCTGCTTTGGGCCCTTTTTGCCATCCTGGSAAAACATCCTGTGCCTTTGGGAGGTGCCAGCCTGGAATTTTGGGCTGTGCTGTGGTGAGGGGTGTGCTGCAGTCAGAGCTGCAGCAAAATGCAGGGACTGATGCATTGAGGGTCTCCTTGAGCCAGGTCTTAGAAGCTTTTGGAGATTTGTATGACACCCAAGATAGCTCAGCTACCTTAGGAGGTATAAAATTAACAGGATGGCTTCTGTGATAGTGCTGGAAACAGAAAAGTTTTAATAAAAGGCAAAATAACAAAACTCTTTACAGAGAAAAACCGAGCCAGGGGCAAGATATTCTTGCTCCTGGTAAAACACCTCACAAAAGTGATTAATTTCTTGGTTCACTTCTTTTTCTAGTGAATTGCTTAGGCAAGACTTTTTTGCTTCTGTCCAATTGGCCATCCTTGAGTCCCCCAAGTTCCAGGAGGTGTCTTTTTACCTAATRGAGSAGAGAAACTTCTGGACTTMTTTCCTTTTTAAAGAGACAAAAYATAGTTTTGTGACTCCATAASAGAGAGCWCATTCCTACATGGGACAAGTGATTCCATCAACATTCCTACATGGGACATTTGTCACTCCATCAACAGAGAGCTCATTCCTACATGGGACAAGTGACAGGAACAAGGGGAATGGATTTAAATTGAAAGGGGAAATTTGGATGAATATTGGGAAGCACTTTTGAGGCCATGGTGTGCAGAATGTGTTGATTTTTTTGCATAAACAGAGAAAAGTTGTGGGTACAAACCCGTGCTGGAGCAACTGGGAGTGCTTTACTTGGATGATTTTGGATTCTTTTTGCCCTTTTCCAGTCTGGCCTGGTTTACACAGAGGAGGAGTGGCAGAAGGAGTGGAATGAGCTGATCAAGCTGGCATCGAGCGAGCCCCGCGTGCACTACGGCACCAACCCGGCGGCTGCGGCGGGTACGGGGCAGGGAGTAAATCTGCACCCAGGGCTACAACGGGAGTAAATCGCACCCAGGGGTGGAGCAGGGAGTAAATCTGCACCCAGGGGTACTAAAGGAGTAAATCTGCACCCAGGGGTACAACAGGAGTAATCTACACCAGGGGTACTACAGGGAGTAAATCTGCCACCCAGGGGTCAACAGGGAGTAAATCCACACCCAGCGGTACTACAGGAGTAAATCCACACCCAGGGGTACTACAGGGAGTAAATCTACACCCAGCGGTACAACAGGGAGTGAATCTACACCCAGGGGTGGAGCAGGGAGTAAATCCACACCCAGGAGTACAACAGGGAGTAAATTCTGCACCCAGGGGTCACTACAGGGAGTAAATCTGCACCCCAGGAGTACAACAGGGAGTAAATCTACACCATGGGGTACTACAGGAAGTAAATCTAGCACCCAGGGCTCAACAGGGAGTAAATCTACACCAGGAGGTACAACAGGGAGTAAATCCACACCCAGGGGTAACTACAGGAGTAAATCTGCACCCAGGGGTACTACAGGAGTAAATCTGCACCCAGGGGTACTACAGGGAGTAAATCTACACCCAGGGTACAACAGGGAGTAAATCTCTGCACCCAGGGGTGGAACAGGGAGTGAATCCGCACCCAGGGGTACTACAGGGAGGTGAATCTGCACCCAGGGTACTACAGGGAGTAAATCTGCACCCAGGGGTACTACAGGGAGTAAATCTGCACCCAGGGGTACAACAGGGAATAAATCCACAGCCAGGGTAGAACAGGGAATAAATCTGCACCAGGCCGTCTATGGGAATGAGTCTGGAAAAATGGGTTGGAATGGCAGAAAATGGGCTGGGAAACAGAAATACAGCGGGATGGAACGAAACAGCTGGACTGGGGTATATACGGGATTGAAGTCTGGGGAACAGAAAACAGCGGATAGGTAGATTGGAATGAAGTCTATCGGCACACAGCGCAGGGAATGCGCCAGGAATGGCGGCTCGGGAACAGAACACGTGGATTGGACTAGAACAGCGGGATGGGATTTGGAATGAGCTGGGAACGGGCTGGGTAATTGGAACAGAAACATGCCGGGATCGGGATGGGATGAGATGGGGGAATGGGGCTGGGAATGGGCCAGAAATGGGCTGGGAAACAGAAACAGCAGGATGATACAGAAACAGCGGGATTTGGATGGAATGAGTCTCGGGAATGGGAAGGGAACAGGCAGGATGGGACAGGAAACAGTCCTAGAAATGGCTGGAATGAACAGTTGGAACTGGGATGGAATGAGACTGGGTGAATGGGCTTGGTTGGGAAACAGAAACAGGGAATCAGGTTGGGAGTGAGCACAGGAATGGGCTGGGAATAGGAGAACAGTGGAATTGATGGGATTTTGAGCTGGAATAAGCTGGGAATGGGCTGTGGATGAAACAATCAATTGGGATGTGAACAAGCTGGGAATGGGCTGAAATGGCTGGATCAGGCTAGGAATGCACTGTTTTTCTGGGAATAGCGGTTTTTTGGGAATTGGCACTGTTTTCGGGAATAAGCGCTGTTTTTTGGAACAACACCGTCGATTTTTGGGAACACTGCCAGTTTTTCGGGAACAATGTTGTTGTTTTAGGAAACGGTGCGTGCTTTTTTGGGAATGAGCGTGCTGGTTTTTGGGACATGGGCGATGGTTTTTGGGAATGGGCGCTGGTTTTCTCCGGGTATTGCGCTGTTTCTCCAGAGAACCACCGGCCGCTTTCCCGGGAAAGGCTCACCGGTGATTTTCGGGATGCCCTCCAGCGTGGCACGGGCAGCAGGACGATGATTTCCCAGATCCTTCCCCACCAGAGCGAGCCCTGCACAGCAGGAGGCTGGTGACGCGCACGAGCTTCTGCCCTGCAGCGAAAGCCAGGGAAAAACCGTGGATCAGGGAGGAAAACCCCACGGCCCAACTTCCAGCTGGCCATGGGGTTTCCATAGGGATCACCTCGGGAAGATCCCGACAGATCCGCACCCAGAGCGGAGCGCTGGGAATAGAAAGTATTAAGAGAGGAAAAAGAAGACAGTGGGAAGAAAAGCAAGATTCCAACAGGGAGAATGAGGATTTTACGGAAGAGTTAGCGGGAGTTGGGAAAAAGCCAGTAACATCCAGGAGAAGAGAAAATCCAATGGAAAGGGTTAACTCAGGGAAAGAGAGAAATCCAGGAAAGACGATCCAAGGAAGTGATCAATCGGAGAAATCGACAAAACCAGGGTCATGGAGGACGGCCACATTCCAGTGGAGGGTTGGAGCAGAGCGTCAAATGGATTTAATCCTAACACTCCTGCCCGGGAATGCAGGTTGGGAGGATATCAGGAGATCGGGATATTGGGTATTTCAGGACATGCCTGGAAAAGAGAGAAGGGAAAAACCAGGGGAATTACCCGAGTCTGGTACTCGCGAACTAGATGAAGTGATTATGGAGCTGTGCAGTGGAATGAGGCTGGATAACCAGAGAGAGAGTGGAATGAGCTGGGATAACCTGGACGTGGGAATGGGAAGAGGCTGGATAACCTGGAGTGGAATGGAATTGAGGCTGGATACCTGGAAATGGAATGGGAATGGAGGCTGGAATAACCTGGAGTGGGACAGGGCATGGGGAGGCGGATGCGGATCCACAGGGCAAAGTTGCGATCCAGGGGTGGGATATGATCAAATTTGGGCATCCAGCGGAAGGGATCAGGCATGAAGTTCGGGATCCAGTGGTGATCATGGACCAATTCCTGCCCAGCTCATCCCTGCCCTGTTTCCTTGGACAAGCTGTGGATCCTGTGGGACCTCTTGGGGTGCCCCATTCCCGTAATTCCCGCTTGATCCTTTCATTAATCTCCCCTCATTAAGCGTAATTAGATCCCACTGTGCAGGCAGGTAGGTCCCATTTCCTGATTACCCTCATGATCATTAATTTAATTACCCTATATCTAATTGTTAGTTGCCTCACTGTGGCAGCAGTCAGGGTGGTCCCATTCCCTCTAGTCCCAATGGATCCGATCTAATTAATGACCTAATCAATCCATTAATTTGCTCAGCGTGGCACCAGCAGGGTGGCCTATTCACCTGATTCCCCCTGATCATTAAATTAAAAACGACCCTATATTGACGTTAATTGCTCTACACGTAGGCAGCAGCAGGGTGGTCCCTTCCCCTCAGGTCCCATGGTTTCCATTAATTACATGACCCTAATCAATCATTAATTGCTCACTGGGCAGCAGCAGGCGTGGTGCCCTTCCCTCAGTCCCATGATCCATTAATTAATGAACCCTAATCAATCATTTTAATGCTCACCGCGCACCATCAGGGTTGTCCCACTCCATGATTCCCCCTGGTCATTTAATAACGACCCTAATTGATGGTTAATGTCACCGGCAGCAGCAGGGTGGTCCATTCCCTTCAGGTCCCATGGATCATTAATTAATGACCCTCAAATCAATCATTAATTGCTCACTGGGGGCGAGGGTGTCCCATTCTCTCAGTCCCGATGGATCCATTAATTAATGACCCTACATCAATCCATAAATTGCTCACCGGGGGCCCAGCAGGTGGTCCCATTCCTGATTTCCCCCTGGATCGATTAATTAACGACCCTAATTGACGGTTAATTTGGCCTGCCACCGGGGGCAGCCAGGCAGGGTGGTTCCCATTCCCTCGAGCCCATTGGATCCATTAATTAATGAACCCTAATCAATCATTAATTGCCTCACCGGGGCAGCAGGCAGTGGCTGGTCCCATTCCCTCAGTCCCAGGTATCCATTAATTGAATGCCACTAATCAAATCATGTGATTGCTCACCGGGACTCCAGCAGGGTGGTCCCATTCTCTCTAGTCCCATGGATTCCATTAATTAATATCGACCCTAATCCAACTTCATTAAGTTGCTCACCGTGTGGCAGCGAGCAGGGTGGTCCTGGTGGCCACGTTGAAATCTCCTGGAGGTATGCTCCTGGGTCTCGGTGGTGGAACAGGCGAGTATGGAGGAGCCCTCGGCAACAAGCCCATCCAGACGCCGCTGCCCGTCCCGCCTACATCTCAGGCAACCGCGGCCCGCTGGTGTCGGTGGGTGCGGCTCCGAAACCAGTGCTGGGGGGATTCCCCAACACTTCCCATGGATTTACCCGATCATTCCCGGGATTCCCAGATTCCTTGCTCTGGGCAGAGAGCTCACCAGGAATTCAGGCCCCAGCCCTCCCAACCCAGAATTCCAGCCCCACTCCAAGCTCCTTCCAGGGCTTTTCCCATTCCTCCTTTCCCATTCCCATTTCCTGTTTCCGTCCCTCGTTCCCACTCCCATTCTTCTTCCTCTTCCTTTCCCATTTACCATTACGCATTCCTGATCCCATTCCCATTCCGTTCCCACTCCTCGTTCCATTTTCCATTCCTGTACCTCCCTTCCCACTCTTCCTTGCCTGTTCCCTTTTCCTACTCCTGTTCCTGTTTATCTCCATTCTCCCACTTCCCATTCCCATTCCTGTTTCCGATTCCCGTTCCCGTTCCATTCCCATTCCTGTTATCCTATTCCGTTTCCCATTTCTATTTCCCACTCCCATTCCCATTCCTGTTCCCACTCCATTCCCATTCCCATTCCCGTTCCTATACCCCATTCCTTGATCCATTCCTGTTTCTGTTCCCATTCCCACTCCTATTCCCATTCATTCTTTCCTTCCCTGTTTCCTTCTCAATTTTCTCCTTCCTGTTTCCATTCCCATTCCCTATTCGCGCACTCGCCATCTCCTATGCTCCCCTTCCCCGCAATCCCATTCCCTTAGTTTTCCGCCCCCTGCTTCCCACTGCCTAATCCCCCATTCCCATTCTCATCCCCATCCCATTCCCATCCCCAATCCCGATCCCCCATTCCCGATCCCATCCCGCTCCCATTCCCGATCCCAGTTCCCGAACTGTTCCCGTACCTGGCTCTGCAGCTCGGGCGTCCCAGGACGCATGACGAGTTCTGGGAGCTGGCCAGAGCGGACTCCTCCCAGCACCAGCAGCGCCCGCACGGGGCCCGGCCCCACCCGGCATCCGCACCGATCCCGCCCGTCCATAAATCCCTCTGGGAACGGATCATTGGGAATGGGGTACAGGAATGGGGTCCAGGAACGGCCCTGACCCCACCCGGAGCAGCCACACTGATCCCAACATCCCATAAACCTCTGCGGAACAGATCATGGGAATGGGTCAGGAATGGCCCTGACCCCCCCGGGAAGGCATCCACACCAAGCCCACATCCCATAAACCCTCTGAATGGGATCTTGGAATGGGGTCAGGAATGGGATCAGGAAGGGCCCCAAACCCCCACCCGGAGGCAATCCACACTGAATCCACACATCCCATAAACCCTCTGGGAACGGGATCGCTGGGAATGGGGTCAGGAATAGCATCAGGAATGGGTCAGGACAGGCCCAACCCCACCGGAGGCATCCACCCCAAGCCTGATTGTCCATAAAACCCTCTGGGAACAGGATCATTGGAAATGGGTCAGGAATGGATCAGGAATGCGGCCCCAACCCCACCTGGAGCATCCGCACGTGATCCCACATTCCAGAAACCCTCTTGAACGGGATCATTGGGAAGGGGTCAGGTAATGGGGGTCAGGAAACGGGCCCCGACCCACCCGGAGCATTCCACACTGATCCAATTCCCATTAAACCCTCTTGGGAACAGACTCGCCGGGAATGGGTCAGGAATGGGGGTAACAGGGAATGGGAAAACATGGAAATGGGAAAAAACATCTGAACAGGATAATGGCAACAGAATAGGCAATGGGATAACGTTTTTTGAGGTGATAATGGATGGTATAATGGGAATGGGTAATGGATTGGATAACAGGGAACCGGGATATGGGAATGGTGATAACTGAATGGGATAATGGGGAATGGATAATGGATTGGCGATAACAGGAATCGGATAAACAGGGGAATGGAGATAACAGGGGAGGATACACCGAATTGGTAATGGGGAATTGGATAACAGGAAATGGGGTACTACAGGGAGTAGGTATCAAGATGACCCTGGGAACAACAGCCCAGGATAACACAGGGAAAGGGGATAACAGGGATTGGATAAAAGCGTGGAAACCGAACAGGGAGATAATCAGGAAAAACACAGATGCTGAGCGTAGCACATGGAATCATGAGCACCCAGGGGTGGGGTAATGAGGAAAACCAGGGGAATGCTAGCCTAAACATAGGTCCAAACATGGCCAGATAACAGGAAGAAGTGGGAACACAGGGTAACAACTTATGAGCACGACATGAACGAGTAAAGTCTGATACACAACGTGAGAGAAAGGAAGAACATAGAAACCTCAGCACAGTCATGCGGAAAGGCTGCCAGGTGCGCTGGCTCCCCCGAGTGCAGTCACCATCACGGACAAAATCCTTCCATGTGCCCGCTTCCCAGAAGCATTCCAAAATTCCCTTTCCTGCCACTTACACTATCAACCTCAGGCGAGCAGAAAGTGAAATCTGCGGCCACTCCAGCGTCCAGCCCTGAGGGCTTACAACAGGGATGCTCTTATCATAACACCCCACCAGGATTCCGATTTTTAAATGGGATCACATACCAACTCCAGGGCCCAGTGAATCTACAAGCTCCCCGGAAGGATCTTGGAGGCGAGCAGCTGGATCGGGATGAATCAAGGCCAAGGCTCTGATCCATCATCATTTTCACCTCTGCTATTATTGGCCGCAATCCATGTTTTTGCATCCAAACCCTTCAGATCCCGGAATCTGGAGCCTTGATGCTCCAAGCCCTGCTCGAGTAGTAATATCCCTAACTCTTCCAACGCAAAGAGAAGCGCCTTTCGGCGAGGGAAAGACCTGCATGTCGCGATCCAAAAGACGATCGGAATTAGGTTCATGACATCTCTCTCCCCCATCTC
>NDFG01000076.1:407891-421369 GCA_002167245.1 Sporophila hypoxantha
CAACAGCCAAATACAGCTCTGTGAATCAAAGTCTCACGTGGATCTTGGTAGACGCGCATCTCTTCATTTGGCATTGGGAAGTAAATCTGCACCCAGGGGTACAACAGAGGATAAATCCACAGCCAGGGGTAGAACAGGGAATAAATCTCCGGGGTACTACAGGAGTAAATCCACACCAGGGTACTACAGGGAGTAAATCACACCCAGGGGTACAACAGGAGTGAATCTACACCCAGGGTGGACAGGGAGTAAATCCACACCCAGGAGTACAACAAGGAGTAAACTACACTCAGGGGTACTACAGGGAGTAATCCACACCCAGGGTACTACAGGGAGTAAATCTGCATCCAGGGGTACAACGGGAGTAAATCTACACCCAGGGGTGAGAACAGGGAGTGAATCTAACCCAGGGGTGGAGCAGGGAGTAAAATCACACCAAGGGCTGAAAACAGGGAGTGAATCCACAGGGATACTACAGGGAGTAAATCTGCACCCAGGGCTGGAACAGGGAGTGAATCCCCTCAGGGCACAGCTCTCGTGGTGCTCCAGGGCAGGGCAGCAGCTCTGGGTTGGTCTGGTTGGGGTTTCAGGGGAAGGACGAAGATCCTGAGGAAGCACCAGGCACATGGAGCATCCCAGGAAAGGATTTTGGGGATTCTCCTGTGGGGTGGCACATGGACTGGGCAGGGAATAAATCTTTTCCTTGTTTTCCTTGTGTTTTCCTTGTTTTCCTTGTGATTCCTTGTTTTCCTTGTGTTTTCCTCGTGCTTCCTCGTGTTTCCTTGTTTTCCTTGTGCTTCCTTGTGCTTCCTTGTGTTTCCTTGTGCTTCCTTGTGTTTCCTTGTTTTCCTTGTGCTTCCTTGTGTTTTCCTTGTGCCTCTTGTGCTTCCTCATGTTTGTTTCCTTGTGCTTCCTTGTGCTCCTTTTGCTCCCTTCTGCTTCCTCGTGTTTGTTTCCTTGTGCTTCCTTGTGCTCCCTTCTGCTTCCTTGTGTTTGTTTCCTTGTGCTCCCTTGTGTTTCTTTTTGCTTCCTTTTGCTTCTCACTCTGAAATGAGAGAATAACCCAGAGCTGAGAGTTTTTGCCATCTCCCTTCTGTTTCAAGGACACTTCCCWGCCACAGCTGTCCTTATCTTTAGATAAGGGACTCCCAGCAGTGCCAGGCAGCAGCTGGGCATTCCTTGGGCACAAACCTTTGTTTTGGAGCAGGACATTTCAGGAATCCATACCTATACCCTCAGATTAGTGCTGAGCTCAGCCTCAAACCTCCTCCTGGTGTTCCAAAGCAAATGTTTGAATATCCAAGGGATGACATTCAGCTTTTCCTTTGCCCAAGGGTGGAGAGCTCAGAGGAGCCAGTGTATGAGAGCCTGGAGGAGTTCCACGTCTTTGTCCTGGCCCACGTGCTGAAGAGACCCATCGTGGTGGTGGCAGACACCATGCTCAGGGACTCAGGTGGTGAAGGTGAGACCTTCCTCTCTTCCCAAAGCCTCTCTGAGCTCTCCACATTTCCTTTCCACCCTTTCTGGGGCCTCTTTGCTGTCAAAGCTGCACCTGGAGTTGGGAATGGTGCAGAGGGGAAAATTGACCTGCTGCAGGTGAGCCCATGGAGGGGCCAGGTCAGATTTGGCTCCCAACCCAAWTTCTGCTGCTTTCAGAGCATCCACACGAGGTTTTTTTCTTTTTTTACCTCTGCACACACATCTAGAGATGAGAAATTCCATTCCKTGGGTTTTGGATTTTCCTCCATTCCCTGGGTGTTGGATTTTCCACCATCACCTTCAGTTCCCTGTCAGAGAAGGTTAATCAATTTCCATCCTTCTGTGGGCAAAGTTTGTCTTGTGGGGGAGTGAAAAGGAAGGCTTTTTATAGAAAATCCCAGTTCATTCTACATTTTAAATCCTCCTGATGTAAAATAAACATCTATTTTGGGTTGTGGTTTTGTTTAAAGTCCCCTGAGATGACAGATAATTGCAGGTGAGCCCTCGATTGAGGCAAAGGGCTCATCCTGGAGCAGCTGCAGCACAAACAACTCTGAACTCTTGAACCTGTGATCAGAACTAACCACTCTCAATTGTTCCCAGCATTTGCCCCAATTCCCTTTGGAGGGATCTATCTGCCCCTGGAAGTCCCAGCCAGCAAATGCCACCGGTCTCCACTGGTCCTGGCRTATGACCAAGCTCATTTTTCTGCCCTGGTCTCCATGGAGCAGAAGGAAAACACAAAAGATCAAGGTGAGTGATGAGATTCAGGTGAGAAACTGAGGAGGAGGAAGATTTGGGAGTGCTGGGGAGGAAGAGCTGGCCAGGACCCATCAAGYTGCACTGTCAGCCCAAAAAACCAYCAGTGTCCTGGCCTTGGAGCCCTTGCAGTGCCCAAAGGGGCTCCAGGAGCTGCAGGGGGACTTGGGACAAGGGTGACAAGACAGGGGGAGTGCATTCCCACTGCCACAGGGCAGAGTTGGATGGGATATTGTGGAGAAACTCTTCCCTGGGAGGGTCATGAGGAATTCCATGGTGCTCTGACAATTCCATGATCCCAAGCACTGGGATTTGRCATCAGAGGTGACAACACTCCTGGTGGGTGCTCAGGCTTGGCTCCAAGTGTGGAATATCTGTCCTCCTGGGCTGTAAATGTGACATTTCTGTCCCATTTCTGGCAGCTGTGATCCCCCTGACAGACTCTGAGCACAAACTGCTCCCCGTGCACTTCGCCGTGGACCCCGGCAAGGAGTGGCAGTGGGGCAAGGATGACAGTGACAATGTCAAGCTGGCCAGGTTGGTGATCTGCAGGGCTCCACGAGGTGTTGGGTGATCTGCAGAGCAGAGAGGTCACAGATGAAGGGGTCAGTCCTGACCCCAGCTGGGTGGTGATCTGCAGAGCAGAGAGGTCACAGATGAAGGGGTCAGTCCTGACCCCAGCTGGGTTTTCTTGTGCTGGATGAAAGCTGTGCCCAGGGAATGGCACTGTTCAGCTTTTCCTTCATTTTCCTTCATTTTGATATGATTTGGGTGGGGCTGTGATATCTCACAAGCTTCATTCCCACATCTAAGTGATGATGCTCCAGGTCCTGGAGCTCTGGGCTGGGTGTAGCTCAAGGCACCAGCAGCAGGGGAGGATCTCCTGTGATAGCAGCACAAAAAATGTGCACAAATTTTTCCATTTGCCACCAAATCCTTGTGTTGTGGGTCCCTGGAGCAGGGAGGGTGGTGGCCATCAGCCTATGGCTGGTCTGGGTGAGGCTTTGGGCAGATCTCACCATGGTTTGGTCCCAGCACTTCCTATGGCTGAGGCAGAAACATTTTGATTCCAACACTGAGGAATCTGATTTCTCCCTTTGGGTTTTCATTGAAAGGAAAGCTGTATAATTATCCCTTTTGTACCCTTGGAAAACACCCATTTAAATACATAACACAGGGAATAATGTAAATATGGGGGGAGATATTTCCAGGTGGGAAATGGCTCTAACTTGTGCCTTCCCCCCCTCCAATGCCAGCGTGACCCTGTCACTGGAAGCCAAACTGCACCTGCTGCACAGCTACATGAATGTCAGATGGATCACGTTGCCTTGTGACATGCAGGTAAAGGGACCAGGGGGATCTTCTTTACCTATGAATTATTCAACCCCTCCTCTCTACAGGGAAGCTGTTGMAGGGCCTTACCTGGGGGCTCTGCCTCATGAGGGGTTCTGTGCCCACAGGAATTGTGGCTGATTCTGCTCAGAGAGCAGGGAAGTGACTCAGTTTTGTATGTGGGCACCTTTTCCCCAGAGCTTTCCACGTCCATTTTCAGTTTTCACAAGACCCAGAAGCCTCTCAGGGACACCCCATGCTCCAAAGAAATGGGAGCTGTTGGTTTATGGCCACCTCGAGACTGGGACCTCCTCTTCCCTGGCTTTGCACCTGAAATTTCCCTGGATTTYCAAGTGGAGGTATCAGAGAATCACAGAATAGAATCATAAGATCCTGCACTATCTCAGGTTGGAAAGGTGCCACAGGGATAATTAGGGATGTGCAGGATGCACTGGGGACTCYCCTTTCTCAGTGTCCCCTCRGTGTTCCAAGCAACACCACCTCCTRTGCTTCACCTTCCACCTGAAAATRTTTACCTGAGGAGTTTCTAGACTCTGATCTTTGTCTTTCCTTCCTCCCCAGGCACCCCTGGCTCAGCCAGAATCCCCCACGGCCTCGGCGGGCGACGACGCTCGRTCGGCAGCGGAGTCGGGCGAGTCGGACAAGGAGTCGGTGTGCAGCAGCTCTGCCAGCAACGGGGGCACCAGGGCAGCCAAGGACAGGGAGAAACCAAAGAAAGAGAGGGAAAAGGAGAAGGAAAAGGATAAAAAAAGAGCAGACTCGGTAGCCAACAAGCTGGGAAGCTTCGGGAAGACTCTGGGCAGCAAACTAAAAAAGAACATGGGGGGGCTGATGCACAGCAAAGGCGTCAAGGGCGGCGTGAGCAACGGGCAGGGAGACACCCTGGAGAAGAAGAAGAAAGGATCCCTGAAGGCACGGAAAGACAGCAAAGAGGAATGTTCCCCTGGAGATTTGGCMCCTGCAGAGAAGCCTTGTGCAGGTAAAGCAGCCCTGGAGAAGCCCTCGGATCCCTCCAAGTARAGCAGCGACGTGCGGCTGAGCCTGAGCATCCTGCGCGCCGCCATGCAGGGCGAGCGCAAGTTCATCTTCGCCAGCCACCTCAAAACCAGCACCCGGCACCAGTTCCAGGAGGAGATGATCCAGAGGTACCTCCTGGACGCTGAGGAGCGGTTCCTGGCAGAGCAGAGGCAGAAGGAGGCCGAGAAGAAGGCGCTGGGCAGCGCTGCCCCGGCCAAGAGGCTGGAAGGGGAGGTGGGCGCCCAGCGGAGCGAGGAGGRGATGCCAAGCCCCGTGTTCTGCCAGCCACCCCCCAGCTACCCCCCCCAGCCCCTGGAGCCGGCCGTGGGTGCTAAACRCGCTGCTTTTCCAGCTGGCTATTCCGGCGTCTTCACCTTCCCCAGGCCCTCTATGGGCAGCGCCGAGGGGCTGCACCCACCCGCGTGCCCCGAGGGCCGGCGGCAGCTGGCGGGGGGGCCCTGTGGGAGCCTCCCCCCCTATGCCACCCTGCCCCGGCACCACCAGGGCCGGCTCGGCCCCTGCCCCCCCGGCCCTGCCCACCTGGGCCGCTTCTCCCCCACGGACATGGAGATCCAGGCTCCCTTCCCCTCGGAGTGCGAGGGCTCCGGCTGCCTCCTCCCCCCGCACAGCAACGGCTGCCGGGAGCTCCTGGAGCAGGACAAGGGAGGAACAGTGGATAAAATGAGAAGCCAAGGTCTCTACAACATCCAGCAGACCAAGTGCAAACAGCCCAACTGCAGCTTTTATGGACACCCAGAGACTGGGAATTTCTGTTCCTGCTGTTACAAGGAGGAGCTGCGGCGCAGGGAGAGGGAGGCGCTGGTGCACAGGTTCTGAGGCTCCCCCTGTGCAGATCCGGACCCCTGGCACGTGGGGAATGCAATAACAGAGACCCAGTTTGGTTTTTACACCCACCCACGCTCCTCTCCCACTCTGCAGGAGGTGGGAGCAGGCGTTGGGCCTGCTGGGATGGGCTGGGAGTGTGGCAAGGGGCTGGTGGGATTGATGGGGTGCAGGAGGGAGAGAGGGGGGAAAGCAGCCCCGGCCTTCCTGGAGCCCCTGCAGGGGAGGAGAAGGATTCCCAGGGGGGCTGCTRGGGTCGGAGCACAGGGTGAGGGGGGAGAATTCCTCAAAAACTCAAGAAACCAGACCAAAGCTTTGGGAGTGGGCAGGGGGAGCAGCTCCCACCAGGTCCTTCCCACTTCCTGACCACCTGGGACGGAGCAAAAATGCCCCATTTTGAGAGTCACAAAACCTTTTAATGGAGTTTTTTTAACACTGGTTTTATTCTGTATTTCTTCTTGCTGGTACTGAGCGACACRGTGTTGGAGTTGGACTTTGATGAGGTGAGGTGGGTTGGACGCCCCCCACCCAGTCCTGGATGATTCTGAGCACCAGGACAGGCTCAGGGCTCTGTCCCCTCCTCTCCTCCCCATGAGCTGAACTCTGGTTTTAAAATGTTGTTTTTAAACTCTTTCTGAGGCYGAAGGGACTCCCAGAGCTCAAGGGATTGGAGGTTTCTCTTCCTGTGCAGAACCCCCAGCCCACAGGAGATCCTGGCTCAGCATCTCCTGCCAGGAATTCCCAGTGAGCCTGGGGCAAATRCCCCAGGAAAACCCACTGGAAAGGGGTCCCAGAGCACCCCCAGCCCCATGTAACTCCTACTTGAGCACAGCTACTCTGTACTACCTCTGATCCTGATTAACTCGGCTCCGTTGTGCTGAGCCACCAACTGACCTTTAGGCTGCGGAATTAATCCATATTTTTTGATAACAGGGCTAAAAAAGCAGAACAAGAAGGTAAAATCCTCCCACGTGTTGTTCCTGACCCCATCCCAGGGTGGGATTCACTTTAGCACTGCGATGTTTGCACAGAATTCCTTGGGGTTTTTTTTTGGTAACTGCAGCTCCCAAACCAGGCCTGATCCTGCACGGAGTGAGGTGCAGCATTTCCTATCACATGGAAATAAAACAGGAGTTCTATCCTTCAGCCACAGCTTTACAACATTCCCTCCTTTCTATTTTTGGGTTGATTTTCCAGAAGGAATCAAACTATGCAACCCCTTCCTGCCCATGGCCATTGCCAGGAGAAGGGATGAGGAAGAGGAGCTGGAAGTGAGCTCGGGGGGATCACCCACGCCTTACACTTGGCCCTAAAAATGTTAATTTASACCTAAAACCCCCAGAGTTAAGGCCTTTCCTACACCTAAATGCCCCCAAATAAGGCCTTTCCTGGTGGGATCCCAACACTTTGAGTCCAGCCAGCAATGCTCCTTGTCTGCAGATTTTCAAATCCAAATTTCACACACCCCAGGGATGGTTTGACTCCAGTGTTGTTTTGCCTGGTTTTATAAAATCCCCGAGCGTGGCTGAAGCTGTGGGAAGGGGAGGGTGTGACACCCACTCAGCTGGCTCCTCTTACCTGGGAACAAATTCCACGTTTCTCCCTCAAACTGCAGGAATTCCAATGGACTTCAACCCCAGGCAGGGCCATGCAGTGCTGGTTAAACAGCACGAGCTCTGCCCCTCCTTGGTTCACCCCAAATTTGAAGCTGAGATGGTTAAAACCCAACCCAAACCCTTCACTATTTATGGGCTCTTGGTTTAAATTCCACTTTCTGATGTTTATTTTTCCCCAAATTGGAGCAGTAGCTTTGTTTTGGTGTTGGGAATGCCCCAGGGCACGGGAGGGCAGGAGGTGGTGATGCTTCAGCACTCTGSTTTTGGGGGAATTTCTCTCCTTTTTGGGTAGCTCCATCCCAGTGGAGGCTGGACTTGGGTGGGGATGGGAAGCCCCCTGGGAGGGGAGAGGGAGAAGGCAGAAAATCTGTAGGAAAAGCAGAGGYAAAACTCCAAAACTGGAGGAGAAGCACCAAACCTGCCCCCAGGAGGGATTTTTCCARGGGGAGACTGTGGTGTGACCCCAAGGTCAAACTAAGTGCACTTACTGGTGTGGTTGGAATTCAAATTGATCCTGGTGGAGGAAAACTTTGTCTTTCAGCGTGTGTAAAACCCGTTAATGAGATTTGATTTGATTTTATTAAATGAGATTCACCCTCGCCATCCCCCGGAGGAGGCCGGGGCAGCTTTGGGTCTCACTAACACAACACCAAGTGACCTGAATTAATTCTGCAGTGGTTTATTCACAAAAAAAAAACTCCTTTTTTTTTTTTTTAATTAATTCCAGATTAATTGGTGATATTTGGCCTCCTGGTGAACAGGGCCAGAGCGTTGCACTTGGGCTGTACCTGTGGCCTCGTTGTGGCACCACAGACTCATTGACAATAAAAACCTTCAGCTGATGCACCTGAGGCTCCTTCATCCCCTCACCCTGAGGGCTCTGGGCATCCCCAATTCCCTCCTGGGGCTGCTCCTCATCCCCTTCTCCATCCAATTATTACGGGATTTTGAGGTTATTATTTATATTATTTATTGTGTGATTCCATTTTGGTACTAATTCTTGGCTTTCATTTAAAAAAGAACACCCTCAAACACCCCTCCCTCCCTGGTTCTGTCTGTCCTTGCTGCTGTTTTCCCTTTGGTACCTGAGTCTCAGAACAAAATTAGGGATAAAACCCAGCATGAGATGCTGAAGCTTTAAATGAAAGAGGAAAAAGAGGTTTGGGGGTGGTTGGAAGGTGGGACCCCAGGAGCAGTTTCCCAAGGGATTTCTGGCACTGGGATTTTCTCTCCCAGCTCCCTGGTGTCCCTTCCTCCCGGCATTGTG
This sequence comes from Sporophila hypoxantha, assembly GCA_002167245.1. Taxonomy (NCBI): domain Eukaryota; kingdom Metazoa; phylum Chordata; class Aves; order Passeriformes; family Thraupidae; genus Sporophila; species Sporophila hypoxantha. The sequence continues at coordinate 416,226 of NDFG01000076.1, forward strand.
GGTGGACACTCCGTGCCCAGCTCCATCTCTGATGATTTTCCTCCAGGATCTTCCCTCCTGCCATGGCCCTGACTGACCCCGTCTGGGCTCAAAGCCTCCAGGAAATTCCTCTCATCTGCCAGGTGCCAGAGCCAAAAGCTTTTCCCAGCCCCTGGGAACCTCTGCCAGGTGATCCTGCTGCAGGGGGAAAATTGGGGTGCACGAGCTGCCGCCTCCAAAGCTGCGACTGCCCCAAAAATCTGGGGGGAAATACAGCAGCAATCAGAGTTGGAACTGAGGTTTCTGTGTGCCTGGGTTGTGTCAGGATTTATCCTGCTGCCTCGGCTGCCTCGGGCTTTGGGGTGCCCGGAGCTCTCGTGGCACCGACGGGAGGCACAGGTGGCACCGAGGGGTGGCACAGGTGGCACCGAGGGGTGGCACAGGCAGCCCCGCGGCCACCATCCACCTGCTGCCCGCTGTGGGGTGGGAGGCTCGGCCAGGCAGGGACGGGGCCAGCTTGGCTTGGGAGGAGAAGGCTCCGTGCTTCTGCCGTGAGTCACCGAGCAGCTTCTSCCGCCGTGTGCCCGGGAGGGGCCCCGCGCCCCCCCCGCTCCGCTGCTGCCGGGGTTTGGGGGTTCCCCCGCGCTGGGCAGCGCTTGCGGGACCCCAGAACCGCCCGTCCCTGAGGGGTCGCCGTGGGGTCTGTACCCCCACCCCAATGCTGAACTCCTGGGGTGCCTCAGGCCGCCCCCCGTCCCCGGCCGCCTGCGGAGCTCCCGGGCTCCCCCCCCTTCCCCACCGGCGGTACCGGGATCCGCGGGGTCGGGATGAYCGGAATCCCGGGCCCCGAGGGGCGGGATGCCGGGGCAGGGATGCCAGGGGAGGGCGGGATGCCGGAGTGGAGGGCGGGATGCCGGAGCCGGGCCGGGCGCTCGGGGCTCTTTCCCGGGCCGCTCCGGCCCCGGCGCTCCGGGCCCGCCCGGCCAAAGTCCCTGCGCCATGAGCGGGGCCCCGGGCGGCCGCCGCCCGACCTTCCCCGGGCTCCCAGGTAGGGCCGGGGCCGGGGGCCGGGGGTTCTGGGGAGGCTGGGGGCGCTCGGAGCCCCGCACCCAGTGTCGGTCCCCGCAGGGGAGCGGGTGCTCGAGGAGGCGGCGGGCGCCCGGCGGCGCCGCGGGAACGGCGGCGGCTCCGTCCCGGGGACGCTGCTCTGCACCAACCGGCGCCTCGCCTTCCTGCCCGGCCAGGTGCGACGGGAACACCGGGAACAGCGGGAACAGCGGGAACGGGACCGCGGGGCCCCGCGCCGCCTGCCCGGGGGGATCCCTGCCCCGGCGCGACCCCATCCCAGCGCATCCCGACCCCATCCCGACCCCATCCCAGTGCATCCCGATCCCATCCCGATCCCATCCCAGCGCATCCCGACCCCATCCCACCTCGCACCCCTGCCTCCCATCCCAGCCCTATCCCAGCCCTCCTGGCTCCTTGACTGCGGAACCTTCACCCTGGGAACTGCTCACTGCAGGACATAGCGGGGGACAAGGGACATAGGTGCAGATGTGCCACCCCCAGATCCATCCCCACCGCCCCTCCTGGCATGGGGGGACACTCCGGGGCAGTCTCCAGCCCTCCCCGCTCTCCCGCAGGCTCCTGGCTCCCGTGGCCTCCTCCGTTCTGAGGACGAGGTGGCCCTGCCCTGCATCCACAAACTGGTGGCAGGTACTGGGGACACCTGGGGACACGCGGGATGAGCTGGGCGGCTCTCGGGTTCAGCCCTGACAGCCTCATCCTCCCGACCCCAGCCAGCAGCTTCTCCAAGCCCAAAGTGCTCACGGCCGCCTCCACCCTCAAGTTCATCCCGGAGGAGCTCGCCGTGTTCTGCCGGGATTTCCGCCTGCTCCGCTTCTCCTTCCCCGAGAACGGTCTGGCTCCGCAGGCGTTCCGGGTACGCCAGGGAGGGGCAGCAGCGCTGTACCCCCACTCCGGGGTACCCCGCGGTTCTGAGGAAACCCGGGGCGTTCCCACCTCACATCCCAGCCCTGGCTGCCCTCGCAGGTGGCCAACGCCATCGCACAGGCACGGGAGGCGGCTGCGAGGCTGGGGGACGCTGCTGATGGCTGGGCCAGCCCTGGAGAAGCCATCCCAGAGGAGGATGAGGATGAGGATGGGGAGGATGGCTCGTCCACCACGCTGCTCTTCGAGAGCCTGCGGGACTGGGAGGAGGAGCTGCGGCGTCTCGGCGCTGCGGGCTGGAGGGTGAGCGCCGTCAATGAGCGCTTCGACATGGCCCCGAGGTACAGCCCCCAGCGCCGTCCGAGCCCCCCGAACGGCACCTGAGACTTGGGGGGACCCCACCCCGTGTCCCACCTTCCCACAGCCTCCCCCAGTACCTCTGGGTGCCCAGCGGGCTTCTGGACCACGACCTCAAGCGAACCTTTGCCCACTTCCAGGAGCGAGGTGCCAGTGAGTGCTGGGCGGGCCCTGGCAGGGTGGGGGGCACTGGGAGATGTGGGGGTGTCACCCCTTTTCGTTGCAGCGCTGTTGCTGGCACCACCCGGAAGGAGGGGAACTCTGCTGAGAGCTGCCAGCTTCCACCCAGCCTCAAGCGGGCAGCGAGAGTGAGGTGGGTGCCAGGGGGGCTGGGGTGGGGGCTGAAGGGTGGGGGGGCTGGCACACCTGGGGCTTCCTTGTGCCCCGGGCTGGCACCTCCTGTGTCCGGGCTGGCACCACTGGGGCTCCTGTGTCCTCCATTGGGGCTCCTGTGCCCCCGGGCCTGGCCCTCCTGTGCCCTTGGCTGGCACACTTGGGGCTCCTGTGTTCCCCGGCTGGCACTCCCTGTGCCCCCGGGCTGGCACCAACTGGGCTCCCTGTGTCCCCGGGCTGGCACCACCTGGGGCTCCCTGTGTCCCCCCATCTGGGGCTCCCTGTGCCCCCGGGCTGGCACCTCCCTGTGCCCCCCAGGTGCCTGGAGGAGCTGCTGCTTGGGGGCCGTGGCCCCTGCGTTTTGGCTGACGCGGCCGAGCTGCCCACTCTGGCTGACATCCAGCTCGCCCACCTGAGGCTGAGGGCGCTCTGCCTGCCAGGTGAGGGGCACCAGGGGGACACTGGGGACCCCCAAACCCCCCGGGGGGGGCTGGGATTCCCCTCCTCTGAACGCCCATCCCCTGGGATGCAGGTGCAGTGGCAGAGGAGAAGTGGCTCTCGGCCCTGGAGGGGACACGCTGGCTGGATCATGTGCGGTGAGCAGGGGACAAGGGGGACTTCGGGGTGAGGGGAGGTATTTTGGGGGAAAATTCACCCTAAATCCCATGGMGGAATGTCCCCCCCAGCCCACCTGGCACTGTGGGGTGATGGGGGCATTGTGGTGTGGGTGGATGAGCCACCATGTCCAGTGAGGAGGAGACAAGGGAGCTCTTTGGGGTGTAGGGAGGTATTTTGGGGTGTAGAGGGAAAATTCACCCTAAATCCTTGTGTGGATTCACCCACATCCCGTGGTGGAATGTCCCTCCCCACCCTTCCTGGCACTGTGGGGTGATGGGGGCATTGTGGTGGGTGCATGAGCCACCCAAATGGGTGACTGTGACATTTTGGGGGTYCCCTGAACCCCTGTTTTTGCCCCCCAGCTCCTGCCTGAGAAAAGCAGCGGAGGTGGCYTCGCTGCTGGCAGGGAAGCGCTGCTCCGTGGTCCTGCAAGGTGGGGGCTGGACAAAGATGGGAGGGGGCTGCAAAGGGAACCCCTCCCTCACCAKTTTGTCCCCCCAGAACCCTCAGACCGGGACCTGAACTGCCTGCTGGCCTCCCTGGTGCAGCTGCTGGGGGATCCCCACGCCCGCTCCCTGCCCGGCTTCCAGAGCCTGGTYCAGAGGGAGTGGGTGGCAGCCGGGCACCCCTTCCCACGGCGCCTGGGGCTGCTGTGCCAGGAGAGCCCCCGGGAGGAGGTGAGACCCCCACTCCTGTCCCACCCCTAATCCCAGGAGGAGCTGAGACCCCCACTCCTGTCCCATCCCTAACCCCAAGAGGTGAGACCCCCACTCCTGCCCCATCTAACCCACTGAGGAGGTGAGACCCCCACTCCTGTCCCATCCCTGACCCCAGGAGGAGCTGAGACCCCCACTCCTGTCCCATCCCTAACCCCAGGAGGAGCTGAGACCCCCACTCCTGTCCCACCCCTGACCCCAGGAGGAGCTGAGACCCCCACTCCTGCCCCATCCCTGACCCTGGGAGGAGGTGAGACCCCCACTCCTGTCCCATCCCTGACCCCAGGAGCTGAGACCCCCACTCCTGACCCATCCCTAACCCTGGCAGGAGCTGAGACCCCCACTCCTGTCCCATCCCTAACCCTGGCAGGAGCTGAGACCCCCCACTCCTGTCCCATCCCTAACTCCAGGAGGAGGTGAGACCCCCACTCCTGTCCCATCCCTAATCCTGGCAGGAGCTGAGACCTCCACTCCTGACCCTGGCAGGAGCTGAGACGCCCCCATCCCCTATTTCCCCCCAGGCCCCGGTGTTCCTGCTCTTCCTGGACTGCACGTGGCAGCTGCTGTGGCAATTCCCAGGGGATTTTGGCTTCACCGAGGCTTTCCTGCTGGCGCTCCACGACAGCAGCTTCAGCCCCTACTTCAGCACCTTCCGCTTCAGCTGCCAGCGCCAGCGGGGCCGCAGCAGCCTGGTGAGGGCAGGGCAGCAAAGCTGCACCCCCAGATCTCCCATTTCACCCCTTTTCCCCCTCAATTTCAGTTTCTCCATCCCCATTCCAAACTGGGAATGGGCAGCCCCAGATCTCCCATTTCACTCCTTCTTCTCTTCACTCTGTTTCTCCATCCCCATTCCAAACTGGGCACCCCCAAACCTTCTTCCCATTTCACTCCTTTCTCCCCTCAATTTCAGTTTCTCCACCCCCATTCCAAACTGTGGACTGGCACCCCCAGATCTCCCATTTCACTCCTTCTTCTCTTCACTCTCACTTCCCATTTCACCCCTTTTTCCCTTCATTCTCAGTTTCTCCATCCCCATTCCAAACTGGGCAGGGGCACCCCCAAACCTTCTTCCCATTTCACCCCTTTCTCCCCTCAATTTCAGTTTCTCCATCCCCATTCCAAACTGGGCACCCCCAAACCCTCCCATTTCACTCCTTCTTCTCCTTGCTCTGTTTCAGTTTCTCCATCCCC
>NDFG01000076.1:443219-463216 GCA_002167245.1 Sporophila hypoxantha
TTATATTGCATTTACATTACGTTACATATCAACTATAATATAATCATTGACAATGATATAATATATGACTGATCTAATATAGTATGCCATGAACTATATTATAGTATGACATGATATAATATGACTACGATATATTATAATATTGAGATGAAATAAATATGATGACATGATATAATATAGTATGACATGATATTATAGTATGACATGATATAATAATGAGCATGATATATTATATTATATAATATTATATTATAATTATATTATATTATTATTATATTTATATTATACTTACATATTATATTATAGCTTATATTATATTATATTATATTATATTATATTATATTATACTTGCATTAATATTATATTATATTATACCACCCTTATATTATTATTTATCTTATTATATTATATTATATTATATTATTATAGTTATATTTATATTATATTGCATTTACATTATAATTATTATTGCATTACATTTATCATAGTATATATATAATATAGTTAATATAATATAACATATCATATATATGTCATACCTATATTCATACTATGTTATATTACATTACATTATATTATATATCCTAATTATACCATATCATACTATAATAATATTACCATCATATTTGCCATTATTATAACTGTATTATGTTGTACTATAACTAACGAAATACCGTTTGAATATATTCTATTTAACCCTATTCTGTATAGAATATATATAATATATATAAAATATATATAATACTTTGTATAATATATATATAATATTTTTATATATATAATATATAAAATTTATATATTCTGTATAAAATATATATCCTACTATTCTGGTGAATGAAAGTGAGGAATTCATGGCTTTTTCATACTTCCTCTGGAAAGCAGCCACACAGATTCGCCAGCTTGGATTTATACAACAAATCCATGGGCTTTTTAACTTCCCGCTGGAAAGGCCAAGGGAGCTATCACAGCCTAACCTGCTGTTTTTGGGGTTACTTTACCAGAAAACGTCCCTTTGGGGGCTTGTGTTGCGGCCTGCTCCCCCCGGCTCCCTTCCGGCCGCCGGTTGCCGCCGCCGGGCGCTGCCCCGGGATGCCCCCGGCATGCCCCCCCGCCGATGCCCCTAACCCGGGCGCGGAGCCCCCGGGCGGCCCTCGGAGCTGGCCCCTGTGGGCGACAACCCCCCTCACGCCACCCACTTCGCCGCCAGGAGGGATGCACCACCAGGTACGGGGCTGGCAGGGGTGGGCATCCTCGCCTCTTTTGGTCTTTCCTTTTCCTCTCTCGCTCTCCTCTCCCTCTCCTTTCTTTCTTTCCTTTTCCTTTCTTTCCTGTTTCCTTTCCTTTTTCCTTTCCTTTCCTTTCTTTCCTTTTCCTTTCCTTTCCTTTCCTTTTCCTTCTTCCCTTTCCTTTCCTTTCCTTTCCTTTCCTTTCCTTTCCTTTCCTTTCCTTTCTTTCCTTTCCTTTCTTTTTCGTCTGCCTCTCTCTTTCTTTCTCTTCCCCTTTTTCCTCTTCCTTTCGCTTTCCTGCCCTCCTTTCTCTTCTTCTTCTCTCTCCTTTTCCTGTTCCTTTCTTCCTTTCCCCTTCCGCTTCCCTCCTTCCTCCCTTCCTTCCTTCCCATTCCTTCCCTTCCCTTCCCTTCCCTTCCTTCCTTCCTTCCTTCCCTCCCTCATAGACAGTGAGCACTTCAAACATAAATGTATTGTCATTTCTGAATTATGAACCAATTCAACTGGACTGTTCCGTTTAAGGAATAAGCAGCGTGGCATCCTGCTAGATTTTTTTATAATTATCAAATAGTGAAATATTGGTCTGAGTGGGTTGTGATTGCTTGCAAGGATCTGGGGAATTCAGGAAGTTGTTTGCTGTCTGGGCAGGCATACCTGGGCAGGGATTCAGGTGTTTTTGCCTTGAGCGTGGGACACGGTTTGTGGAAGCAGGACATCGGAAAGGAAGAAAAGGCAGGAAAGCTGAATTTTGGCTTAATCAATTGAGTTAACCAGTTTTTTCCGCTGATTCCCGCCCATTTTTGGGCCCTGTGGTGTCTGGGAAGGAGCTGGTGGTCTGCTACATCTCAGCTGCTGTGTTCAAAATGGCACAAATTTTGTGAAATGTGCAGTTTAATGATTCTCTGGGATTGTTTGATGCCTGTGGCTCTCAGAGGGGCACCCTCAATTAGCGGAGCTTTTGTGTGATCCTACTCCTGGCCATGCCAGAACAGATCTGCAGGGCTGAGAAGAGAAGAATTACACGCTGAAAGGGAAAACCAGTGCTAGGAGCGATAATCATTTATTTGTGGGTTTTTTTAAATTTGGATACATTAGCAGAAAGGAGTTTTCTGGGGGGAACTTGGCTGCGCCAGCAGCCCTCCAGCTTTGATTGCTTTTGGGAGCTTGCCCAAATTCTCCAGGGTGAGGATTCCTCAATGTCCGCAGGGCTGCCACACTGCTTTCTATCTCCATCTTTTTCTCACCTACTTTGCAATCTCCAACCCCTGTTTCCTCTTGCTGTATACCTTTGTGTTCTTCTCTTTTCACGCCCTTTTTGAGCAGAAACCCCTCTGCATCTCATGATTTCCCAGACTGGAAATTACAAGATCCATGTTGGAATTTCAGACCCCAGCTGGAATTACAGATCCAGCTGATTTCCAGATCCCGCCACTGGAATTTTTGGTTCCTGAGGTGGCCCAGAGCTCACCTGTTTTCTTCTCCGTTTTCACCGCTTCTTTGCAGCAGAAACCCCTCTGCACCTCGATGACTTTTCAGAACCTGGAAATTAGCAGATCCATTTTGGTAATCCTCAGACCCAGCTGGAATTTTGGACTTCCTGGAGGTGCCCAGAGCTGCTTTTCTTCTCTTTAACTAAAGCGCCTTTCTTGACAACGCCTCTGCACCCACGTATTCAAACCCCAGCTGAATTTTAATTCCTGGGGGGGCCCATGGGGATATCCACAGGTTTGGGGGGGTTCTGGAAGCCCTTGGGGCTCCTTGGGAGCAATTCCTGATTTTGGGGAGTGTTTGCCAAGCTGGGGGGGGGCACCCCTGGGTGTGGGTGGGCACCTCCAGGGAATTTTGGGAGGTGGGTTTGGATCATGTTCCTCCAGGGTGTTTGGGGGCTCTGTCCCCTCCCCCTGGCACTGACTCCCCCCCATTTTTGGAGCAATTCCTGATTTTGGGGAGTGTTTGCCAAGCTGGGTGTGGATGTGGGTGGGGTGGGCACTACCAGGGGAGTTTGGGCTGGTGGATCATGTTCCTGCAGGGGGTTTGGGGGGCTGTCCTTTCCCCCTGGCACTGACCCCCCTCCTGTTTTTGGAGCAATTCCTGATTCTGGGGAGTGTTTGCCAAGCTGGGTGTGGATGTGGGTGGGGTGGTTACATCCAGGGAAATTTGGGCTGGTGGTTCATGTCCCTCCAGGGGTTTTGGGGGGCTCTGTCCTTTCCCCCTGGCACTGACCCCCCCCTGTTTTTGGAGCAATTCCTGATTCTGGGGAGTGTTTGCCAAGCTGGGGGGGGGGGGCACCTGCTGCATGTGGTACTCCTGGGTGTGGATGTGGGTGTGGTGGGCACCTCCAGGGGAGTTTGGGCTGGTGGTTCATGTTCCTGCAGGGGTTTTGGGGGCTCTGTCCCCTCCCCCTGGCACTGACCCCCCTCCTGTCCCCACAGGTCACCCCGGGCCGCTGCCGCACCACGGGCTCCGCGGGCCGCCCCCGCTGATGCCACCCCACGGCTACAATGGACCCCCCAGGCCCCCCCCCTACGGCTACCAGAGGGTCCCTCTGCCCCCTCGACCAGCTCAGAGACCCCCTGGGGTCCCCCCCCGAGGGCCCCTGCGGGGACCCCTGCCCTGAGAGGGGGGGCACCCTCTGCTCCCCATCCTTCCCCAGCCCTTGGTATCGACATTCCCACTCCTGCAAAGGGCTGGGGGCCATCCCCTGCTCCTCCCTTCCCTCCCCATTTCCTACCCCTGTTTGTTTTTGTAGTTTTAATTTTCCTCCCTCTCCCCATCTCCTTCTGTTTCTCTTCCCCTGGAAGCTTTTCCAAGCTCCTTTTTACTGGATTTTTGTTGGTTTCGTATGGAAAGCAGTGGCCAACCACTTGCAAATAAAAGGATTTAGGAACCAAAAGGGTTTCTGGATTGAGACTGAGATCTCTTCCCTGCTTGGGCCATTGGGAAGAACCAGGRTGGAGGGATTTGGGGCAGAGCTGAMCCATGGTCTGATCCCTGAGTGTGTGCTCTCTTCAGCTGCTCCAAGGAATGTCTGGATTCCCATTCTTGAGCTGCCCAAATCCAGGGAGCTGAGGTTTGTCTCTGGAATATTTTGGTGCCAAGGTTTWGCCAAAGCCAAACATTCCCCTGGGATATTTTCAAACCCCTTCTCCTGCCCCTGGGCAATGCCAGAGCCCCCAAGAGCTGGGAGTTRGTGGGGGGACATGGAAGTGGGAATTTGCTGCTTCCTTCCTTCTTCATCTTCTTACAGCCAGGTGGGAGCRCTGGGGTCTGGATGGSATAGAAGGGAAGGTTGGAAKCCTCTCCTGATCCTTCACATCCAGAAATGGGGGGAGAACCCCACGTGCATGGGTGGAGTGAGTGGATTTAGGTGTCAGGGGTGGGAATGGGACCCCCATGAGCCAAGGGGCTGAAGAATCTCCAGGATCCAAAGATTCCTGTTTGGATGCAGGGAGCCCCAGGGTGGCATTTCCCTGCTCCTCAGTCCTGGAAGCCACCAGGATCCCCCCAGGGCAGCCAATCTCCCTGCATGGACACCATCATCTTCATCATCATCATCATCATCATCATCATCATCATCATCCCCTTCCCCCCTGGAGGCACCCACTGTCACCCCATTTTATCCCCTCAGCCCTGGTGTTCTGTCATTCCCAGTTACATCCTCTCTTCCCCGTGACTGCAACCCTTTGTCAGCCCTGATTTTCTCCCCTTTCCTCCCAGTTTTTCTCCCATTCCCTTCATCTCTTTCCCAGTTACATCCTCTTCCCCATGACTTCAACCCTTTGTCAGCCCTGATTTTCTCCTCTTTTCTCCCAGTTTTTCTCCCATTCCCTTCATCTCTTTCCCAGTTACATCCTCTCTTCCCCATGACTTCAACCCTTTGTCAGCCCTGATTTTCTCCCCTTTCCTCCCAGTTTTTTCTCCCATTCCCTTCATCTCTTTTCCCACATTTTGGGCTGGATGAGGCTCTCAGGACAAGAGGAGCCTTTCTCTGTCCTCCTGCCAAGCCTGTTCCTCTGATGATCCACAAAACCACCTGGGGGCTCTGTGGTGGCAGTGGCACATGAGGTCACAGGGTGCCTGAGGGATGTGGCAACTCCTTGGAGCGGGCACAGGCCTGATCCTGGTGCTGGCCCATTTCCTCCGAGCTGCAGCTCTTGTTCCTGCAACTCCACCCCTCTTTTAGCGATTTTTTTTTTCCCCAGCTATCATGTCATAAATTTGCTTCTCAGCTTGTGGGTTTCTAAATCCTTCCCAGTGCTTCCCAATCCTTCCAGTGCAGGTTTCCAATCCTTGTTTTTTCGTCAGTCTGAGGGGTTGAAATGCGATCTTGATGGATCCTGAAGAGTGTGAGGCTTTGGGGTTGGCACCCTGGAATTTGGGGAGGGATGCAAGGAGGAGGGGGTTCAGGGAAGGTTGGGGTGCAGGATGAAAGGGCTCTGGAGCATTGGAAGGGGTCAAGGAGGATTTTGCTTGTGGGTCACCCCAAACTCCCCCCATTCTGAGCTCAGCCAGTCCAGGAGCACCACAGCCTTTTTTTGGGGGGTTTTGGGTTTGTTTTTTTTTTTTTGCAGCTCCCAATTTCCCATCCATGGGAAACGAGGGGTGGCTTTGGACATCCCSTGCTGCAACGTGCATCTCCAGCCCTAAAAATTCCCTCAAAAAAAAAAAAAAAACCCACCAAAATGCATCGGGGGGGGGCTTTTTTGTGTCGCGTTGTCGCCTCGGGGCCGTGTCTGACCAGCCCAGGCGGGGACGATTTGATCCCAAAAAAAAATCCCAATCCAACCCCTCGGAGGCCGTGACTCAGCCGTGACGGGGGCGGGGGCGGGCTGAGCATCACCGAGAGCTCCGGGGGGGTCCCCGCTTGGTGCCCCCCACCCCTCCCGCATCTCCCCTCCATCCTCATCCTCCGGAGCGGCTCCATCGCTGCGGCTCCATCGCGGGAACCGCGATCCCCGGGAGCTCCGCTTGCGCATCCCGGCGGATCCAGCGCTGCTCCCGCCGCCCCCGGCGGGCCGAGCCCCCCGCCCCCGGTTCTCCGCGTGCCGTGCTTGATCCCTCCCTTCCCGATGGACTCTCCCAGCGCTCCGTGTGCGCGGCGGAGGCTGCGGCGTTAGCGCCGGTACCCGCGAGCTGCTGGCGCTGCCGGAGCATCCTCTCGCATCTCCGTATCCCTTCCCGAGCATCTTTCCTCACCGGAGCATCCCCCGCGAAGGAGCTGGAGCGGGGCGAAGGCTGAGCCAGGTAAGGGGGAACAAAAAAAATGGGTTTATAGCCCGCATCCCCCCCCCCCTCTCCGCGGCGTTCATCGGAGCCGCTGGTGGATTCGGGGTTCGGCTTCTCCTTCCCCACTTGCTGTGGCCATTTTGTCCTGGAAAACCTTCCCTGGAGCCGGGCTCTGCCTTTGGATGTGCGTTTTTGGGGGGGCTCCTCTCATTCCCCCCCCCCCTGCAGAGCAGCCGGAGGGGATCGGGAATTCACCGCAGGGATGGGAGGGGAGAACCGGGGGMTTTTTTGGGGAGGGGGTAACGGGGGGCGGATGTTTTGGGGTGACCTTGGACACGAGCGATTCCCAAGTCTTCCCCCTTGTCGCCATGTTCCTGGCGTTCCGCAGGGAGGCTGGGGGCTGCGGGGGCTGCGGGGGGGGGATGCAGCCCCCCCATCTTGGGGGTTTTGGGGTGCACGGTTTCATCCATCCTCGGCTCCTCTCGGAGGATGCAGAGCCGATAACCTTGTGCAGAGCTGTCCAACGCCACGGCGGGGCTGCAGGGCCGGCAGCGTGTTCAGCCCCCCCAAAATTGGGCATTTTTGGGGGGATCTCCCTGGTTCCCACATTTCAGGGATTGTGGTCTGGGGGGTTTCTGGCTTTCCTGTGGGATCAAAGCCCTCCGATCTCAGCCAGTTCTGGTTCCTGGCATCGGCTCGGACGCTCGAGGCTCCCTGGTTTGTGCGGCCGCTCTCGGTGACGGATCCAGCCGTGACCTTGCTCCCCCCAGCCCATCCTCTTCCTCACCGTGCTCCCAACCTCTCCCTGCTCCCCTTTTCTTCCTCCCGACCCCAAACACCTCCCGGTCCGTGCAACGCCGGCCTCACACGGGGAGATTTGCTCGAGCCTGGCTGGAGCAGAATGACCTTGGCCATGGATCCAGGAGCCCCGGCGAGGGGACTGGGGTCTCCCTGCAGCCGCGGGGGGGGGGAAATTTGCAATTTTATCCTATAAAACAACCCGCCTGTGTCTGCTCGGCCCGTGCTGTGCCGCAGCCCCCCTCCCTGCAGGCTTCCCAAAGAGCTCCAATCTAAATTTAGCGTCCCTGCGTGCCCTGTCCCCTCTCCTGGCCAGGGGGGGACACGTCGCCGGCTGCGTCCCTCCGCTCRCAGCTCCTTCCCGCCTGGCCAGAGATAAAAATAGCGCTTTTTTTMGGGMGGGYGGGYGGTCACGASAGCCCCCGAGGGTGGAGGAGCAGCAGCATCGGGGGCTGGGGGGCTGCGGGTCCGTCCCTGTCACGAGCTGAGCCGGGCTCCGTGCAGTGGGTGTGAGGAAGAGGATGCTGGGATGTGAGGGGACAAGGAGATGCTGCCACCCGCAGGGATTTGGATGTCCCTTTCCTGTCCTTCCCCCCTGGGGGACTCGTGGTACCCCCCCAAGCCCCTTTTGGCCGGGTCAGCACGTGCCAGGGCTGGCATCTCCCGCAGTAAATCCTGCCTGGCAGCTCCTGCAGTGAGCGTGGCCTGGCACACTCGGGTCAGTGGCACTCGAGGGACACCCCCAGGGATCCTCTGAGGGGCTCCTGTGCCCTGAGCCACCCAGCCAGGGCGGTGCTGGGAGGGTTTGGGGACCTCCTGACCTCCTCATCCTCCCTGTGGTGCCCAGGGGAATGGGGAGCTTCYGTCCAGACCTTGTTTTTTGGGGTGACTCTCAGTCCTGGGCAGCTGTGTCCCTGCTGTCCCCCTGTGCTTGGGGATGAGGGATGGATCCAGGGGGACTGGGGGGTCCCAGGGAGCTGTGGCAGCTGGAGCCCCCCAGGTGAGGGGAAGGGGCTGGTGTGGAACCGGCCTCTCTCAGCCTATCCCCACCCCAGCCCCACCTGCTGCTTCACCAGGGGGTCCCCAAATCCCAGAATCGCAGAATGATGAGGTTGGGAGAGACCTCTAAGATCATCCACCTCAACTATAGCACCCAGTGCCACGTCCAGTGTTTATTTAAACACATCCAGAAATGGTGATTCTACACCTCCCTGGGAAGAGCATTCCAGTGCTTTAATATTCTTTCAGTAAAAATTTTTTTCCTAATATCCAACTGGGAAGACAATTCCAGTACTTTATTATTCTTTGGGTGAAATTTTTTTTTTTTTTCCTAATATCCAACCTACACCTTCCCTGACGCAGCTTGAGACTGTGTCCTCTAATCCTCCTGTTCCCATCTGAGATGGAGAAAAAAAGCYCAAAGTGACGCTCAGGGCCACCACCACCCACCTCAGCCTGGTTTTGTCTGGGRTTCCCAGGTCCAGGCTGGCATCCAGGGTCCTCCCACCCCCCCATTCCATGGATGGGTAGCTCCAGCACCCCTGTCCCCTCACCCCGGGCCTGAGGGCGCAGCCCCCGAAGCAGAGACACCCGCAGCAGCCGCAGCAGCGCCGCGCCAGCCCCGAGGGCACCATGGAGGAGTCGTTCCGGGACCGGACCGCCTTCATCCGCGGCGCCAAGGACATCGCCAAGGAGGTGAAGAAACACGCGGCCAAGAAGGTGAGCAGGGGCATGGACCGAGTGCAGGACGAGTACACCCGCCGCTCCTACTCGCGCTTCGAGGAGGAGGAGGACGATGAAGACTACGCGCCCCAGGACGGCTACTACAGAGGGGGCGAAGGTGCCAACGAGGAGGAGGGGGTGTCCAGCGACGCCACGGAAGGGCACGATGAGGAGGATGAGATCTACGAGGGCGAATACCAAGGGATCCCCCGGCAGGAGTCGCTGAAGGGAGGGGAGCGCCTGGGGGCCGCGGCGGCCGCCGGAGCTTTCGATGACAGCGAGGGGCAGCGCAGGAAGGACCGGGAGGAGCTGGCGCAGCAGTACGAGCTCATCCTGCAGGAATGCGGCCACGGCCGCTTCCAGTGGACCCTCTACTTTGTCCTGGGCCTGGCCCTGATGGCCGACGGCGTGGAGATCTTTGTGGTGGGCTTCGTCCTGCCCAGCGCCGAGAAGGACATGTGCCTGTCCGACTCCAACAAGGGCATGCTGGGTGAGCAGAGGGGCTCGGGGGGCGTGGATGGGGGGGACAGGAGGGTCAGGGGGACATGAGGGGAGATGTGCAATGTAGGGGGACATGAGGATATGTTGGGGGGCAGAGGAGCACAGAAGGATGGGGAAGGACATGGGGGGTCATAGGGGCTATGGAAGAACACAGGAAGAACTGGGAGGCCATGGGGTCCAGGAAGAGGTGTGGGGATCAGGAAGAATTGGGAGGCCATGGGGATTTGGGGTTCAGGAAGGGATGTAGGGACCAGGAAGAATTGGGAGGCCATGGGGTCCAGGAAGGGATGTGGGGACCAGGAAGAACTGGGAGGCCATGGGGTCCAGGAAGGGATGTGGGGACCAGGAAGAATTGGGAGGCCATGGGGTCCAGGAAGGGATGTGGGGATCAGGAAGAATTGGGAAGCTATGGGGTCCAGGAAGGGGTGTGGGGACGAGGAAGAATTGGGAGGCCATGGGGATGTGGGGTCCAGGAAGGGATGTGGGGACCAGGACCCCTTGGTGAGGGCTCCCACCATCCTCCTCCCAGTCCCACACTGCTCCCCACATGAGCAATGGCTGAAATTTGGGCTGACCAGTGGATGCTGAGGCCGGGTTTGGGGGGGGTTGGGGCGTGGGGGGCTTTGTTCCATTGCTTCCCCCTTCTCTGTGATGCCTGCTGGAGCCTGCCATCCCCCCCAAACCCCAGGGGACAGCAGTGCCCCCCATCCCTGAGATGAGACAGGGGGCAGGGCTGGATGAGGGGGTCCTGTGGTGCCACAGTCCCTGAGCAGAGCAGGGGGACAACAGGGAATTCTGTCCCCTCTCCAACATCTCGGGGAGAGGGTCCCAAGATCCGAGCTGACTCGGGGTGCAGGTCCCCGTGTCCCCCGGCCCTGACCCCGCTGTGTGTCCCCCTCCCCTCGCCAGGGCTCATCGTGTACCTGGGCATGATGGTGGGCGCGTTCGTGTGGGGCGGGCTGGCCGACCGGCTGGGCCGAAGGCAGTGCCTCCTCATCTCCCTGTCCGTCAACAGCGTCTTCGCCTTCTTCTCCTCCTTCGTCCAGGGCTACGGCACCTTCCTCTTCTGCCGCCTGCTCTCGGGCGTGGGGTAAGGGCGGCACAGCTGCTGGGTTTGCTTCCTTTGCGTCCCCCGGGCCAAGGAAGGGATGATCAGTCTGATTCCGTGTTCTCATAAAGCTAATTTGTTGTTTTATGATGCTATATTGTGTTAAAGAATGCTAAACTATACTATGCTAAAGAATACAGAAAGGATACTTCTCGGGGGGGGCAGTTGTTGTATTTTTGTTCTCCCCAGATGAAGAAAGGAAGGATGAATCTGATTCCGTGTTCTCATAAAGCTAATTTGTTATTTTATGATGCTATATTGTGTTAAAGAATACTAAACTATGCTATGCTAAAGAATACAGAAAGGATACTCCTGGATTGGGACAGTTGTTGTATTTTTGTTCTCCCCAGACGGAAGGAAGGAAGGATGAATCTGATTCCGTGTTCTCATAAAGCTGATTTATTGTTTTATGATACTGTATTATTTTATGATACTATATTATATTAATATTAACTATACTATACTAAAGAATACAGAAGGGATATTGCAGGGGGGGCAGCTGTTGTATTTTTGTTTCCCCCAGACGAAGGAAGGAAGGATGAATCTGATCCCGTGTTCTCATAAAGCTAATTTATTATGATACTCTATTATATTATGATGGTATATTATATTAATATTAACTATACTATATTAATATTAACTATACTATACTAAAGAATACAGAAAGGATATTGGAGGGGGGGCAGCTGTTGTATTTTTGTTCTCCCCAGACAAAGGAAGGAAGGATGAATCTGATCCCGTGTTCTCATAAAGCTAATTTATTATGATACTATATTAGATTATGATGGTATATTATATTAATATTAATGATACTATACTAAAGAATACAGAAAGGATACTTACAGTCTAAAAAGATAAATAATTAAAAACTTGTGGCTCTCTCCAGAGTCCTGACTCAGCTTGACCCTGATTGGCCAAAGAGTCAAAACAGCTCACAGCAGAATCCAACGAAACAACCACCTGTGGGTAAACAYCCTCCAAACCACATTSCAAAGCAGCGAAACACAGGAGAAGCAAATCAGATAACTCTTGTTTTCCTTTTCCTCTGAGGCTTCTCAGCTTCCCAGGAGAAAACTCCTGGGCGAAGGGATTTTCCCAGGAAAATGTGAATGTCCCAGCCGCGCAGGGACCCCCAGAGCAGGGGCTGATTTCCCCCTGTGTGAGGTGGGGCAGGGGCTGACGCTGCTCCCTCCCCTCCCTCCCCAGCATCGGCGGCTCCATCCCCATCGTCTTCTCCTACTTCTCGGAGTTCCTGGCGCAGGAGAAGCGCGGGGAGCACCTGAGCTGGCTCTGCATGTTCTGGATGATCGGGGGCATCTACGCTTCGGCCATGGCCTGGGCCATCATCCCGCACTACGGTAGGAGCCCTGGGCTGGTGGCACACGGGGGGTGAGCCGGGGCTCGGCCCCACCACCGTGTCCTGTCCCCCTGTCCAGGCTGGAGCTTCCAGATGGGCTCTGCGTACCAATTCCACAGCTGGAGGGTTTTTGTCCTCGTCTGCGCCTTCCCCTCGGTCTTCGCCATCGGGGCGCTCACCACCATGCCGGAGAGCCCGCGCTTCTACCTTGAGGTGGGCTCTGGGGAGGGGCCATGGGGGGGAATTTGGGGTGCATCAGGGACCTGGAGTGGGGGGTGGCTTGAGGGTCCTCAGGAAGGGACAACCCAGGTGGGGAAACCCAGACAGGGGGTGGTGAGGCCAGGCCAGGAAGCCCCAAGATGGGTTTTGGAGAGGGGTGGAACGGGGCAGGAACCCCCCAAGTGGATGATGGGACCCAGAGGGATGGGGGGACATGAGGAGGTGATGAAGATGAAGATGGTGGAGGGATCCGCTGGGTGGTGTGGGACCCATAAAGGGGCAGGGATGGGGGACCGAGGTAGATCGAAGATGAAGATGATGAGGATCTCCCAGGTGGGTGTGGGACCACAGGAGGGGATGGGGGGACCTGAGGAGGTGATGAAGATGATGGAGGGGATCCCTGTGGTGTGTGGTGACCAGAGGGATTGAGGGGACAACTGGAGGACGGGGATGGAAGCATGAAGATGATGGAGGGATCATGGTGTGGGTTGGTTGGGACCCATTGGCAGGGAGCTGATGGGGGTCGGTGTCCAGTTTTGGTGTCCCAGGTGAAACCCTGGGAGCCTGTCCCTCTTCACAGAACGGGACAGCAGACGAGGCCTGAGATGGTGCTGAAGCAGGCCATAGACACCAACATGAGGCCAAGGGCCTCCCCGAGAGGGTCTTCTCTGGTAAGGACCCCAGGCTGAGCTGGGGTCCCAGCACCCAAGTGAGGGTGGGGGTGTCCTAGGAGCAGGCGGGTGCAATTCCCACCTCTGGAAAAAGACCACCAGGGAATGCTGTGTAAACAGGTGGGGAAACTGAGGTCACATCTGGAGTGCTGGCGGGACGATTTGGGTACAAGGATGAAATTTGGCGCAAGGAGGAGCTTTTGGTCAAGAAGGTTCTGGGTCAGGATGGGTCTGGTGCAGAGAGTTTGGTGCAGGGTGCAAGCGAGGAGTTCTGGGTGCAGGTAGAAGTTTTGGGTGCAAGGAGTGAGAGTTCTGGGTGCTAGTAGAGGTTCTGGGTTGCAAGGATTGAAGGTTTTGGGTGAAAAGAAATGAGGTTTTGGGCACACAGTGATGGAGGTTTTTTTGGGTGAAAGAAATGAGGTTTTGGGTGCTAGGTGTGAGCTTTTTGGTGCAGTAGAGTGAGGTTTTTGGGTGCTTGGTAGAGGTTTTGGGTGCAAGGAGTGAGGTTTTTGGGTGCAGGGAGGGAGTTTTGTTGGTGCTTCCTGGTGTCCCCAGACTGTCCCACCCACAGGTCACCCACATCAAGCACATCAAGCGGAGAGACGAGCGTCATTGAATCCAGTCGGACACCGGCACGTGGTACCGGCGCTGGCTGTCCGACTGCTCAACCTGTCCTAGCAGGTGAGGCTGGGGCCACCCGGGCTACCTGTGCGCCCCTGTACCTCCCGTGTGCCTTGTCACCTCCCGTGTCCTGCGCAGGTCTGGAGCAACTTCCAGAGTGCTTTGGTGCCCGAGTACCGCGGGTGACGCTGATGATGATGCTGTGGTGTTGTCACCATTGTCTTCAGGTCGCTGCGGGGTGGGTTGTGGGATCCATGGTATCAGTGGATGGTGATGGGGATCGATTGGAGATCATGGGATCAATTGGGAATGGATCAGTGGGATCAATGGGTTGGGATGGGATCATGGATGGATGGGATCAAATGGAAGGGGATGAGATGGGAAATCAGTGAGGATCGATGGGATGGGATCAATGGATGGAATGGGATCAAGATAGATTGGGATTAGGATGGGATGGCAGGATGGGATCAATGGGATGGGATAGAGAGGAGGATCCAATGGATGTGATCATTGGGATGGCATGGACCATGGACAGGACAAGGGAGCGGTAGATAGTGAAGGTGATCAGTGGGATGGGTAGGAGATGGGATGGGTCAATGGGATGGGATGGATCCATGGGATGGGACTGCGGATGGATAGGATAAGGATGGGATCAATAGGATGGGACAAATGGGATGGGATGGGATTCCATGGGATGGATTCAATGGGATGGAAGGATCATGGATGGGATTGGATGGGATGGATCATGGATAGTGGGTGAATGAAGTTGACCATGGATGGGACTAGGATAGAGGATGGATCCATGGGAGTGACATTGGGATGGCATGGGATCCATGGGACAGGACAGGACGGGATAGGATGGGATCAGTGGGATGGGATGAGATGGGATGGATCAATGGGATGGGAGATTCCATGGATGGGATGGTGGGGATGGGATAGGATAGGGATCAAATAGGATGGGAACCAATGGGATGGGATGGGATCCATGGGATGGATCAATGGGATGGGGAAGGATCCATGGGATGGGATTGGATGGGATGGGATCAATGGAATGGATGAGATGCAATCCATGGATGGGATGGGGAGGGATGGGATCCATGGGATGGGATCCATGGGATGGGATGGGGCAGCATCCGAGCGGGATGTGATGGAACAAGCATCCCTGGACAGCCCTGGGAGCTCAGGGTTGGCTCTGGGAAGCCCGGCCAGCTCTGGCAAGCCCAGGTGTGTGGTGCCCGCTCACCCCTGTCCCCGCAGCTACTACGGGCTCACCGTGTGGTTCCCGGACATGATCAAGCACCTGCAGAGCATCGAGTACGCGTCGCGCACCAAGCTCTTCACGCGCGAGAAGGTTCGGCACTTCACCTTCAACTTCACCCTGGAGAACCAAGTGCACCGTGGTGGSGAGTACTTCAACGACAAGTGAGCGAGGGGAGGCTGAGCCTGGCCTTGCTGAGCTTGGGGCTGAGCRTGGGGGGCATCTGGGCTCTCCCTCCTGTCCCCTGTCCCYTGCAGGTTCATCGGGCTGAAGATGAAGTCGGTGACGTTCGAGGATTCGCTCTTTGAGGAGTGTTACTTRGAGGACATCACTTCCAGCAACACCTTCTTCAAGAACTGCACCTTCATCTCCACCGTCTTCTACAACACAGGTGGGGCGATGGGATCCCCGGGAGGGGGTGACCCCACCAGGGTGGCCCCCAGGYTTTTGGTGGAGATGGAGGTGGGCCACCAGTGTGGAGGAAGGTCAGGGAAGCCCTCAGTGCCATGATGGAGTCAGGGTGGCAGAGATAACCTGACACACCAGGGTGGCCCCAAGGGTTTGGATGGAGATGGAGGTGGGCCAGCAGTGTGGAGGAAGGTCAGGGAAGCCCTCAGTGACACCATGAAGTTGGAATGCTAGAGATAACCTGACCCACCAGGGTTTTGATGGAGATGGATGTGGGCTACCAGCTTGGAGGAAGGTCAGGAAAGCCCTCAGTGACACCATGGAGTTGGGGATGGTAGAGACAATGTGACCCATCAGGTTGGAGGAAGGTCAGGAAGGTCCCCAATGGCATGATGGGGTTGGGGGTGGTAGAGATAATGTGACCCACCAGGGTTTTGGTGAAGATGAGGGTGGGCCACCAGCTTGGAGGAAGGTCAGGAAAGCCCTCAGTGACACCATGGAGTTGGAATGCTAGAGATAACCTGACCCACCAGGGTTTTGGTGGAGATGGGGGTGGGCCACCAGCGTGGAGAAAGGTCAGGAAAGTCCTCAGTGACATGATGGAGTTGGGGATGGTAGAGACAATGTGACTCACCAGCGTGGAGGAAGGTCAGGAAGGTCCCCAATGGCATGATGGAGTTGGGGTGGTAGAGATAATGTGACCCACCAGGGTTTTGGTGAAGATGAGGGTGAGCTACCAGCTTGGAGGAAGGTCCCCAGTGGCATGACGGAGTTGGGGTGGCAGAGATAAAAAATGTGACCCACCAGGGTTTTGGTGAAGATGAGGGTGAGCTACCAGCTTGGAGGAAGGTCCCCAGTGGCATGACGGAGTTGGGGTGGCAGAGATAAGGAGCAGAGTGGTCCCCAAGGAGGTGGTGGAGGTGTGGTTGACCCACCAGGTGGGCTGGGAGGGGCCAGCAGGTGTGCAAGGAGATGGGGTGACCCCGTGGCCTCACTGTCCCCCCAGATCTGTTCGAGTACAAGTTCATCAACAGCCGGGTGGTGAACAGCACGTTCCTGCACAACAAGGAGGGCTGCCAGCTGGACTTCAGCGACGACAACAACGCCTACATGATCTACTTTGTCAGCTTCCTGGGCACCCTGGCCGTGCTGCCCGGGAACATCGTCTCGGCCCTGCTCATGGACAAGATCGGCCGCCTGCGCATGCTGGGTGGGCAAGGGGACAGGCTCAGGGCAGCCTTGGTGGGGCTGGGGGGTCCTGGAGGTGCCTCTTGYTCTTCTTGAGCCACCACCATCGCCTTTACCCCCATGGGTCACCCCACCTCCATCATCCTTTGAGGACTTTCTTCATCCTCCATCCACCCATTGGTCACCTCCATCTCTGGTGACCTCTTGGGCAGTCACCCCCATCTCTTGAGCCACCACCATCACCTTTACCTTGGTGGATCACCCCATCTTCATCCATCACAACTTTGGGGACTTTTCTGCTCCTCCTGCCACCCATTGGTCACCTCCATCTCTGGTGACCTCTTGGGCTGTCACCCTCATCTCTTGACCCACCACCATCACCTTTACCCCCATGGGTCACCCCACCTTCATCCATTACCCCCCTTCCCTCATCCTCCTCCCACCCATTGGTCACCTCCATCTCTGGTGACCTCTTGGGGACCTCCTGGTGGGTCACCCCCATCTCTTGACCCACCACCATCACCTTTACCCTGATGGATCACCCCATCTTTATCCATCACCACTTTGGGGACTTTCCTGCTCCTCCTCCCACCCATTGGTCACCTCCATCTCTTGGGGACCTCCTGGTGGGTCACCCCCATCTCTTGACCCATCACCTTTACCCTGGTGGGTCACCCCACCTCCATCACCCCCTTTCCTGATCCTCCTCCCACCCACTGGTCACCTCCATCTCTGGTGACCTCTTGGGGACCTCCTGGTGGATCACCCCACCTCCATCACCCCTTTGGGGAACTTTCCTCATCCTTCTCCCACCCATTGGCCACCTCCATCTCTGAGGACCTCCTGATGGGTCACCCCCATCTCTTGACCCACCACCATCACCTTTACCTTGGTYGATCACCCCACCTCCATCCATCACCCCTTGAGGACTTTCCTGATCCTCCTCCCACCCATTGGTCACTTCCATCTCTGGTGACCTCTTGGGGACCTCCTGGTGGATCACCCCATCTTCATCCATCACCCCTTGAGGACTTTCCTGCTCCTCCTTCCACCCATTGGTCATRTCCATCTCTTGGGGACCTCCTGGTGGGTCACCCCCACGGGACTGTCAGCCCKAKCTCGTGCCTCAGTTTCCCCGCGCTCTGACGTGCCCACGTGTCCCCCAGCTGGCTCCAGTGTCATGTCCTGCATCAGCTGCTTCTTCCTGTCCTTTGGGAACAGCGAGTCTGCCATGATCGCCCTGCTCTGCCTCTTTGGGGGCGTCAGCATCGCCTCCTGGAACGCGCTCGACGTGCTCACCGTGGAGCTCTACCCCTCTGACAAGAGGTGGGGGCACGGGATGGAGATTTTGGGCGCGAGGAGTGAGGTTTTGGGTGCAAAAAGCGAAGTTTTGTGTTCAAGGAGTGAAGTTTTGGGTGGTAGGCGGAGGATTTGGGTGCCAGATGGGGTTTTGGGTACAAAGAGTGAAGTTTTGGGTGCTGGGTGCCAGCTGTGGGCTCCCACCTGTTTCTGGGCACTGCCTGCCAGCCCTGGTACTCATTTTGGGGTGCTGGGTGCCCATTTAGGGTTTGGAGCTCCCATTTTGGGGTGCTGGGTGCCAATGTTAGGATTTTGAGTTTCCATTTTGGGGTGCTGGGTGCCCATTTAAGGGTTTGGAGTTCCCATTTTGGGCTTTGGAGCTCCCATTTTGGGGCGCCAGGTGCCAATTTAAGGGTTTGGAATTCCCATTTTGGAGTGCCAGGTGCCAATTTAAGGGTTTTGAATTCCAATTTTGGGGTGCTGGCTGCCAATGTAAGGATTTTGAGTTCCCATTTTGGGGTTTGGAGCTCCCATTTCGGGGTGCTGGGTGCCCATTTAAGGGTTTTGAATTCCCATTTTGGGGTGCCAAGTGCCAATTTAAGGGTTTGGAGTTCCCATTTTGGGGTGCTGGGTGCCCATTTAAGGATTTGGAGTTCCAATTTTGGGGTTTGGAGCTCCCATTTTGGGATGCTGGCTGCCAATGTAAGGATTTTGAGTTTCCATTTTGGGGTGCTGGGTGCCCATTTAAGGGTTTTGAATTCCCATTTTGGGGTGCCAAGTGCCAATTTAAGGGTTTTGAATTCCCATTTTGGGGTGCTGGGTGCCCATTTAGGGTTTGTAGTTCCCATTTTGGGGTGCTGGCTGCCAATGTAAGGATTTTGAGTTCCCATTTTGGGGTTTGGAGTTCCCATTTTGGGGTTTGGAGCTCCCATTTTGGAGTGCCAGGTGCCAATTTAAGGGTTTTGAGTTCCCATTTTGGGGTGCCAGGTGCCCATTTAGAGTTTGGAGTTCCCATTTTGGAGTTTGGAGTTCTCATTTTGGGGTTTGGAGCTCCCATTTTGGGGTTTGGAGTTCCCATTTTGCGATTTTGGGGTGCTGGGTGCCCATGTAAGGATTTGGAGCTCTCCCTTTGGAGTGCCAGGTGTCCATTCCAACCCTCCAGGTGCCCAMTTTCGTGGCACCACCTGCCCTCTGCAGGTCCCCCCTGAGACTGAGCACCCACCCTGACCCCCGGTGGGTGCCCTCACCAACCCCAACCCTCCTCATCCTCCCCAGGACGACGGCTTTTGGCTTCCTGAACGCCCTGTGCAAGCTGGCAGCCGTGCTGGGCATCAGCATCTTCACCTCCTTCGTGGGCATCACCAAGGCCGTGCCCATCCTCTTTGCCTCAGCTGCTCTGGCCCTGGGCAGCTCCCTGGCCCTCAAACTGCCCGAGACGAGGGGGCAGGTCCTGCAGTGATGGGGGGGGGGCTGGGGGAGAGGGACCCCCCCCCTTTTCCTTGGGGTACCCCCCCAAAAATCCAGCATTTCCCCTCTCCCACCTCCATCTCCTCGTGGCCCCGGGGTTAGTTCTGCGTTAGACACTGTGAAACGTCTTCTTGGAGCATTCGGGATCTTTTTCATTTGCACTTGGACCCCACCCCAAAAAAAAAATCCCTCTGTACCCCCAAAACCTCCCCTGACACCCAAAATTCCCTGCTGACCCCCAGTTCTCCCCCCCAGTTTCTTTTCTTGGTGTCACCCCCTGTGTGAGTTGCTGCTCATTCCTGGGGGGCTTTTTAGGGGACAGGATTTAGGGGGGGTCCCCGACCCCTCTGAACCCCCTCCCCCCCCAAAATCTCTGTGCACCCCCAAATCCCTGCTGAGCCAAGGAGGATGAAGCAGGGGGAGCCCCCCTGTGCCTCAGTTTCCCCATCCAGCAGGGTCCCCCCAAACCCTCATGGTGGGAGGGGGGGGGACAAGAGCCCTTGGGGTGCCTCGGGGTGGGGGGGAGCAGAAAATATTGGGGTGCAGCTCATTTTGGGGGGGTGCAGCTCCCTTTGGGGGGGTGCAGATCCCTTTGGGGGGGTGCAGCTCCCTTTGGGGGGGTGCAGAACCCCCTTGCCAATTTTAGGGTGCCCCCCCTTAAAGCACACGCCCCCCCCTTAGGATGCCCCAATTTTTGGGTGCCCCCCCCCAGTTTTTAGGGTGCAAAGCACAACCCCCCCCCAATGGTCTCATTTGGGGTGCAGCAGCGGGGGACCCCCAAAACTGCCAGTTTGGGATTTTTAACTGATTTTTAAAGGATTTTCCCCCTGTTTGAGGGAGGCTGGTGTGGGTCAGGGGGGGTTCGGGGGGGGGCTCCCTGCACCCCCTTTTCCTCCTCCCTGCACCCCAAGTCCCCCCCACATCCCCT
>NDFG01000076.1:464841-476364 GCA_002167245.1 Sporophila hypoxantha
GGGACCTCCCGTGCCGCCACCCATGGCGGCAGCGCCCGCGGCCGCGAGGAGGGCACCCCGCATCGGGGAAGGGCTGGAAAAGAGAGAGAGGAAAAGGGGGGAATTGGGGGTGCAGGGGGAGAAACCCCCCCGGACCCCCAGGGCAGGACCCCGCATCGGGGAAGGGCTGCAAGAGAGAAAAAAGGGGGGAATTGGGGGGAGCAGGGGGAGAAACCCCCCGGATCCCCAGGACAGGACCCCGCATCAGGGAAGGGCTGGAAGAGAGAGAGGAAAAGGGGGGAATTGGGGGGTGCAGGGGGAGAAACCCCCCCGAACCCCCAGAACCTGGC
Source organism: Sporophila hypoxantha (assembly GCA_002167245.1). Lineage (NCBI taxonomy): Eukaryota > Metazoa > Chordata > Aves > Passeriformes > Thraupidae > Sporophila > Sporophila hypoxantha. The sequence continues at coordinate 465,171 of NDFG01000076.1, forward strand.
ATCGGGGAAGGGCTGCAAGAGAGAGAGAGAGAGGGAGGAATTGGGGGATGCAGGGGGAGAAACCCCCCGGACCCAGGGCAGGACCCCGCATCGGGGAAGGGCTGCAAGAGAAAAGAGGGGGGAATTGGGAGGTGCAGGGGGAGAAACCCCCAGATCCCCAGGAGAGGACCCCGCATCGGGGAAGGGCTGCAAGAGAGAAAAAAGGGGGGAATTGGGGGGTGCAGGAGGAGAAACCCCCCGGATCCCCAGAACAGGACCCCGCATCGGGGAAGGGCTGGAAAAGAGAGAGAGAAAAAGGGGGGAATTGGGGGTGCAGGGGGAGAAACCCCCCGGATCCCCAGGACAGGACCTGGCATCGGGGAAGGGCTGGAAGAGAGAGAGAAAAAGAGGGGGGAATTGGGTGGTGCAGAGGGAGACACCCCCCGGATCCCCAGGGCAGGACCCCGCATCGGGGAAGGGCTGGAAAAGAGAGAGAAAGAGAGGGGGGAATTGGGGGGTACAGGGGGAGAAACCCCCCGGATCCCCAGGACAGGACCCTACATCGGGGAAGGGCTGGAAAAGAGAGAGGAAAAGTGGGGGAATTGGGGGGTGCAGGGGGAGAAACCCCCCGGATCCCCAGAACAGGACCCCGCATCGGGGAAGGGCTGGAAGAGAAAAAGGGGGGAATTGGGTGGTGCAGAGGGAGAAACCCCCCCGACCCCAGGGCAGGACCCCGCATCAGGGAAGGGCTGGAAAAGAGAGAGAAAAAGGGGGGAATTGGGAGGTGCAGGAGGAGAAAAACCCTGGATCCCCAGGAGAGGACCCTGCATCGGGGAAGGGCTGGAAAAGAGAGAAAAAGAGGGGGGAATTGGGGGGTGCAGGGGGAGAAACCCCCGGATCCCCAGGAGAGGACCTGGCATTGGGGAAGGGCTGCAAGAGAAAAGAGGGGGGAATTAGGGGGTGCAGGGGGAGAAACCCCCCGGATCTCCAGGGCAGGACCCCGCATCGGGGAAGGGCTGGAAAAGAGAGAGAGAGAGGGAGGAATTGGGGGGAGCAGGGGGAGAAACCCCCCCGACCCCAGGGCAGGACCCCGCATCGGGGAAGGGCTGGAAAAGAGAGAGGAAAAGGGGGGGAATTGGGGGGAGCAGGGGGAGAAACCCCCCCGAACCCCCAGAACCTGGCATCGAGGAAGGGCTGCAAAAGAGAGAAAGAGAGGGGGGAATTGGGGGGTGCAGGGGGAGAAACCCCCCGGATCCCCAGGGCAGGACCCCGCATGGGGAAGGGCTGCAAGAGAGAGAGAGAAAAGGGGGGAATTGGGGGGAGCAGGGGGAGAAACCCCCCGGATACCCAGGGCAGGACCTGGCATCGGGGAAGGGCTGGAAAAGAGAGAGAAAAAGGGGGGAATTGGGGGGTGCAGGAGGAGAAACCCCCCGGATCCCCAGAACAGGACCCGGCATCGGGGAAGGGCTGGAAGAGAGAGAGAAAAATGGGGAATTGGGGGGAGCAGGGGGAGAAACCCCCCGGACCCCCAGAACAGGACCTGGCATCGGGGAAGGGCTGCAAGAGAAAAGAGGGGGGAATTGGGGGGTGCAGGAGGAGAAACCCCCCGGATCCCCAGGAGAGGACCTGGCATCGGGGAAGGGCTGGAAAAGAGAGAGGAAAAGGGGGGGAATTGGGGGGTGCAGAGGGGAGAAACCCCCAGGAGAGGAGAAGGGGGTTTGYGGGSTTTGGAGGAGACCCCCAGGAGGGGAGTCCATATTAAAAAAYGGCTGCAAAASAGAGAGGATTTTGGGGGTGCAGGGGGAGAAAGCTCCCCCAACCCTCAGCATTGGAGAAAGGCTGCAAAAGAAAGGGGGGAATTTGGGCGGTGCAAGGAGAGAAACCATCCCCCGACCCCGAGGAGAAGACCCCAAATTGGACAAGCGCTGAAAGAGGGAGATTTTGGGGGTGCAGGAGGAAACGCCCCCAAGGTCCCCACTCGGATTTTTGGGGGGGGCTGAGAGGGAGCAGAGGCTGGAGGAGAGAGTGGCGGATGGGGAGGGGACGGACAGGGATGGGGATTGAAGGTCTCGGGGGTGTCCCCTGTCTCTTATACACATCTAGATGTGTATAAGAGACAGCCTTTATCCTTATATGGTTAAGTGGGCGGAGACCAAGATGTGGGGGCGTGGCTAGGCGTGCTTGGGGGACATTTTATTTCTTTTTTTTTCCTTATTCTTTTCCTAATTTCATCCCGATTTTCCCCAGATCGTCCTGATTTTTTCCCGTTTATCCTTAATTTTCTTACTTTTATCCTGATTTTTCCATACTCACCCCTATTTTTCCATATTCACACCTATTTTTCCAGCGCCGCCCTCATATTTTCCACATTCGCTCTCATTTTTTTATTTCTCCTCATTTTTTTCCGTATTTTCATCCTGATTTTTCCCAGATCATCCTGATTTTCCCCGGTTCATTCTTAATTTTCCTACTTTTATCCTGATTTTTCCATACTCACCCCTATTTTTCCATATTCACACCTATTTTTCCAGCGCCGCCCTCATATTTTCCACATTCGCTCTCATTTTTTTATTTCTCCTCATTTTTTTCCGTATTTTCATCCTGATTTTTCCCAGATCATCCTGATTTTCCCCGGTTCATTCTTAATTTTCCTACTTTTATCCTGATTTTTCCATACTCACCCCTATTTTTCCATATTCACACCTATTTTTCCAGCGCTGCCCTCATATTTTCCAGATTCGCTCTCATTTTTTTATTTCTCCTCATTTTTTTCCGTATTTTCATCCTGATTTTTCCCAGATCATCCTGATTTTCCCCAGTTCATTCTTAATTTTCCTACTTTTATCCTGATTTTTCCATATTCACCCCTATTTTTCCAGCACCGCCCTCATATTTTCCAGATTCGCTCTCATTTTTTTATTTCTCCTCATTTTTTTTTTCCTTATTCTTTTCCTATTTTCATCCCCAAAAAATCCCTGTCATAGTTGAGATGGAGKCAACAGCAAGCAACACTCCATTTTCAGGAGGCTTCAAACCTTTTTTATTCTATTTGTGCTTTTTATACGTTCTTACAAAACTCATAWATTTACACTCATTGGTCATGAAAAACAAACAAAGTGTTTATTGGAATAGGCAGTTTCAGGTTTATTTCTCCGTTTTTCTTTCTTGGTTTCTATGTCAAGGACCTCAATAGGAAATCCTTTCAGGGGTGAACATGGATCTCAAACTTCTCTGTGGCTCACAGAAATCCCTGTAAAACTTGTTCCACAAATTCCCAAATCCCCAAATTCCCAAATTCCCAAGTCTCTGTCGTAGTTGAGATGGTCACAACACAGAGCAACACTCCATTTTCAGAAGGCTTCAAAGTGTTTATTGGAATAGACATTCCCTTCTTTCTCTTCTTTCTCTTCTTTATTTCTCTTATTTATTTCTCTTCTTTCTCCTTCTTTTTTTCTTGGTTTCTATGTCAAGGGCCTTGATAGGAAATTCTTCCAGGGGTGACCATGGATCTCAAACTACTCTGTGGCTCACAGAAATCACTTTAAAACCTCTTCACAAACCCCCAAATTCCCATATCCTTGTCGTAGTTGAGATGGTCACAACACAGAGCAACACTCCATTTTCAGAAGGCTTCAAAGTGTTTATTGGAATAGACATTCTCTTCTTTCTGTTATTTCTCTTATTTATTTCTCTTCTTTTTTTCTTGGTTTCTATGTCAAGGGCCTTGGTAGGAAATTCTTTCAGGGATGAGCATGGATCTCAAACTTCTCTGTGGCTCACAGAAATCACTTTAAAACCTCTTCACAAATCCCCAAATTCCCAAATCCCTGTCGTAGTTGAGATGGTCACAACACAGAGCAACACTCCATTTTCAGAAGGCTTCAAAGTGTTTATTGGAATAGACATTCTCTTCTTCCTCTTCTTCCTCTTCTTTCTCTTCTTTCTCTTCTTTCTCTTCTTCCTCTTCTTCCTCTTCATTTCTCTTATTTATTTCTCTTCTTTCTCCTTTTTTTCTTGGTTTCTATGTCAAGGACCTCAATAGGAAATCCTTTCAGGAGTGAACACGGATCTCAAACTTCTCTGTGGCTCACAGAAATCCCTGTAAAACTTGTTCCACAAATCCCCAAATTCCCAAATTCCCAAATCCCCAAATTCCCAAATCCCTGTTGTAGTTGAGATGGTCACAACACAGAGCAACACTCAATTTTCAGAAGGCTTCAAAGTGTTTATTGGAATAGACATTCTCTTCTTCCTCTTCTTCCTCTTCTTCCTCTTCTTCCTCTTCTTCCTCTTCTTCCTCTTCTTCCTCTTCTTCCTCTTCTTCCTCTTCTTCCTCTTGTTCTCTTCTTTATTTCTCTTATTTATTTCCTCTTCTCCTTTCTTTTCTTGGTTTCTATGTCAAGGGACCTCGATAGGAAATCCCTTCGGGAGTGAAACACGGATCTCAAACTTCCGTGGCTACAGAAATCCCTGTAAACAACTTTCTCACAAATCCTCCAATCAATCCCCCAAAATCACAGAAATCCCTGTCACAAACCTCTCCCACACCTGGAGAACCCTTTCAGGTACGGGGCAGCTTCTGAGCGGATTCCATGCCCACCTCACCCTCTCCTCCGCCTGTACATACTCCTTACTTTCCTTCTTCATTGCTCCGATATTCACTTTACAGCTTGGAAATCCCGCTTCTCCCCTTCCCCTCCCCACTGGAATTTGCTCTTTTTTGGGTATGCCCAAAATCCCCCCTGGCTATTTTAAAGCGCTCCCGGCAGCCCACTCAGCCTCCTGCTCCCCTGTCAGGAGTTTTCATTGAAGCTGTTTGTGTTTATGATCCACTCCCTCTGCTCCCAGCCTGTGGTCCAAAATTGGCACAAACATGCCGGCCATTATTACATGGGCCATCCTTCGAGGTTCCGCACCCGTAGAGCCACCTGAAGCTTTTGCATTTCTGCCATGTACCTGGAGGTTCCCAACCCCATCATGAGAATTTATTGAATTTGCCATAAGAAAAATCCCTTCTCTGCCTGAAAATTTACTTGAGAGGCAACTGCAATTAAACCCTCTTGACTGAGGGGATTTATTGAGTTCAGGGGCCATCCCAGAAGAAGAGGCCGTTGAAGGGTGATTTAAATTGATCAAATGTATAAATTATTGTTGATGGTTTGTCTTAAATTATCCAAAACTGAATGTCAACACATGAGGAGGCGTGTTGAGCTGGACTAGAAGAATCGCTTTTTCTTCAGGCTGAGATCCTGGCGACATGTTTGGGACCATCCAGGGGTGGGGTTTGCCAGCTCTTCTCATGACCCAGAATGGTTTGGGTTTGGGGTTTGGGGTTTGGGCTTTGGGCTTTGGGGCACTTTGGCTTTGGGTAAATGGGAGGGCCCTTTAATTACTCATCCATTCCCCTCCTGCTGTGTCAGGGCCCCTTCCCAGCCCAAGGTGCCTCCAGGGGCTCCATCCAAGACCTGCTGGAATCTTGGCTTCTTTTCTGCCTTTGTCAAGGTACAGGACTGAAAGCACCACTGATTGGTATTTTGTGTCAGCGTCTTGCAGATGTTTATTATTTTCTTATCCAGACTCTTGCCCGTTTTACAAGTCCATGACTCTCCAGTGTATTCTACTTAACAAGCTACAAAATGCCCAATTATCTTCTCTACAAAGTTCTTTTAAACTATTCCAATAAAGAAATGGACACCCTAAATATTTTTTGTTTTTACTGTGTTAACGCCAATAATTAATCACTCATGTCCCACAATTCTGCTTCCAATTTACAAAAACCACGCACCCAAACCACGAAGAAGAAGGTGGAGAGAAGAAAGCAACCAGCACCTCCCTTCAACCTCCATCTTAGCCCATATTTATTTTGCTATGTTCTGAAACATTTAAAACTTCTCATTTTTTTAGGCCTCAGGCCTCAAATGCAGTGTTTTCTCCTGGTGGGGGTCTGTTGCCTTTCAGCACGAGAGACGTTAAAAGTTCTCAATTCGAGTTTTGAATAAATTCTACGAAGTTCCTTACTTCCAGGGCGTCCACCCCCGCCATCAGGCCTGATCTATTGGTAAGCTCCCCAAGGACACCTGATGTGGCAGGAGATGGAGCCCAAGCCTGTGAAGAGCTCCTCAGGGTGCTGGACACAAAACACGGAGAAGCTTTCCCCTGAAGGCAGCTGAAATCATCCCTGTGGCAAGCATCTCTCCACAGCCTGCATGCAAGGAGGTTTCTTATGAGCTCAGAAATGCAATTTAAACACGCAATAATTAATTCACTCACGTCCCATTTAATTCTGATCCGAATTACAGGAGAGACACCACCCGAACTAACCCCAATGATAAGGAGAAGGTCGCACAGAAAGTAGAGCTAAACCTAGCCCATAAAAACTCCATCTTGCCTCATTATGAATGGCAGTTTTAATATGCTGGGGCACATCCTAGGACTGACGTGACTTTGTGTTAGGCTTTCGCTCATCGCCTGAGGGATATTTTCTAATGTTACTCTTTCCTGCTAGCACTCTTCCTCTAGAAAACTCTTTACTCTCCTGTGTATCTAGTTCCCAAAATTTCCTCTATTTCATGAGATGAGATATATTCTGTTTGAGCAGCAGGGCTGGCTGCGAGGTGGAATCTTGTTCAGGATCTCCCAGGCTGAAGTGGTGTTGTGCGAGGAGGAAACCTCTGGCACATCTCGCGTCTGCCGGATATGTTGAAGGTTGCTACGTTCCTTAATGTATTTTTTAAAGAGAAGACCACATGCGGAGAGCCCCGAGAGGCTGGACTGCAAAAACAATAAATACAAAAACAAATTATATTTAAAAATATTTAAAATCTCTCTTAACATATTCAATTGTAAAAATTGGCTTGGTTTCTATGCTTATAGTTGCTGGTGAATCCTCAAAACAGATGGACCTATCTGCGCAATTTTACAAAAATAGTGACAACAATGTGCAGGTTTGACCTTTATCAAATATTTTTGTTTCCCGCATCCTCAACTTCTCGTCTGGGGAGTAGGAAGGAATTTGAAAGAATCAACTTAGGGGATTTTTGGGAGAAAGAGTGTGTAGAGCTGTGCCTGATATTCTCTGAGAGAAAGCGAATCCCACCGAGCATCCTCTTTGGTCCCAATCGGGGTTCCTAAATCTTTCACCAATCTCAGGCTGCCTTACAGTCTCAAATTGTTGCGCGTTATAATCACAAGGGGCGTGTGTGTGCACCCAATAATTGTTTACAGACAGCTTTCTTACCTTGCTGTCCCAATTTCTCGTTGCTTGTATCAAGCAGCCCTCTGCTGGCAAGCAGCATATTGTCTGTTACAGAGTAGACCTGCTAGGCGAGTTCCCAGGAACTGGATACTTCCAAACTCTTGCCTGGGCCCACGTGGTGAGATGAGAAAGCTCAGAAATTGTTGGGGTTGCGAGAAAAAATTTCAATCAATTCAGAAAGTCCTTTTCAAAAGGGCGAAAAAAGTTCTCCAAACACAACCAAGTATACATATCAAAAGCATTCACCAAGAGTATGTTTCCCATCCTTTGGTCCCTGCCAGGGGTCTGGGTATTTGTGGGGCCAGCTCATGCCAGGAATAAGATGGACAGCGTGAAATATACGAGGAAAAGATGCGAGTTAGAATAAAACGCGGAATATAATGGAAAAAATGGGCGAAAAAAACAGTGCGGGAAAAAGGAAAAAGGAAAAGAGCAGAGACCTCCCGGAATGTGAGAAATGGTGTCCCCTGGCATCCCCTGCACTCAATAAATCGCCCTTCAGTTCAAGAAGTTTTCGCACTGGTTTTTATTCAATTTGCCTCTACGTCGGAGCTTTCAGAAGACCCTTGCCATAGTATGTCTCCATGCAAACGAGCCTTGGTATGAGATTGAGACTTTGAATAACTGCCGGAAGTGGAAATTGCAGTCTTTTGGTTATTGAAGGCCTGGATAGTATCATACACTCGGTGTTCAAAGTGCGTGTTTTGTATAAGGTGTGCAACAGGCGGTTGAAAATGATAGATTTTAGGATTATTTAGTATTATGAGGTGGCCAATGGGCGACCAAGATGCGAGGAGGGAACTGGGCGTTCTCTTCTCGTACCTTCATTTCTTTCTTCTTCATTGTTCTCGTCCCTCTTCTAGCTGATAGATGTTGGGCAACCCTGGGATTAGGTTTGGGAGTAGAGGTGCACTTATTCTAACATGTGCGTGATGTTTTGCGAAAGTAAAGAGGTGAGAGATATGATATAGCTAATTATGCTAGTTATAAAAAGACGGACGCGCAGCCGTACAGTGGGAGGGGAGGGAAAGCGTCCTCTGTGGCTGCCTCTGGATGTGCTGTGAACAGACCTTCTGTGTCTGGTCCATGGCCAAGCGGTGAGAAAATTATTTAGATATATCTAAATAAATATAAACAACCTGTTAAGGTTCCTCGAGACTCTCGGGCTCCACACCCTGCTAACTATGCAGAGAGTCTCGGTCTACTTCTTCAGAACGCTAGCTGCGTGCCTCCATTCACACTGGACCCCACCCAGTGCTCACCTCGGGCATACCTAGGAGACACAAGACAGGCCGAACCGCTGAGAAGGGGGCTCAAGGTGAAGAATCTTGCGTTCAGGGATTCCTGCCCAGCGCTTGAGGTGCTCAGGTGGAACCTTGATCAGGATCCTCCCAGGCTGATGGTGGCTTGCGAAGGTGGAATCTTGTTCAGATCCTCCAGCTGAGGTAGGCTTGCAGGGTGGGAGTCTCTTAGTTGTCAGTATTGTCCTCCTACGTGGCTTTTGATCCTGGTGCTCCTCATTTCCCTCCAGGCGAGAGAATCTGCTCAAGGAGATCGTGCCCTAGGGACACATGACGCCTTATTCCCCTTCCCAACATGCTCAGCACGCAGAAACCTGGAGAGGTTCACGGACTGTCCTCTTGTTTGATTGGTTGTGTGCTTTCCTGCCTCCCTCGCCCTTGGATGCTCCACCTCTCGAACTATTAGACTGGGCTCTTCTCTACGTCTCGTAGCTGCAGGATGGTCTGTGAACTTCCACTTGAAACGCTCGGGTTAGGATTTAAATGGTGAAAATAAATTTGGGGAGTGTGTACTGGTCATGGCGACTCAATCTTTGTGGGTTCTTCTCTTTTCAATAGACCCTCAGCCAAACCTCTCCTAGCGCAGAAATCTCCTTTTTTTGTTGGTTTTTTGGTTTTTTTTTTTTCGCTATTGTTTTCCATGGAAAAATGCTCTCAAGCCTGACACATCAAGGTCACTCCCTCCTGCAGTTTCTAAACACATATGTCTCAGCAGTGACATAAACAGTCTCTGTCGCTCAATCCAACATAGCCTCTCATGGGCGTGCTCTCTCTCTCTGGCCTCTCGCTCACGAACTAGCCTCCTTCCCCTCCACGGGAATAACGTTCCTCCTCTGGCTACTGCCTCTTGCGAGCTTAAACACCCTATTCACAGGTGTGTACATACAAAATAGCACTTGCAGAAGTCAGCAGCCAGCCCTGCTCCTGCAGGCTCTATGCTTTTTCCTGCGCCTTGTTTATTTTCCAAAACTGTTCCGAAACTCGTCTGTGAAAGGAACTTGGGACTCTCCCCTCGGCACTCTCCTCAGCCTGTGAGATCTGACTACAAAATTCACCTGAGCCTGCAGCCTGCTGCTCATATATAAGATCCCACAAATTTTGATTTCCTGCGAGGAATTGAAGGTGAGTTTGTCTGGGATATTTCTAGGGAGAGATGTGTGGATTAAAACTCTCTCCAATCGGCTCGAAGCAGAGCCAAGGCGCCCCAAAGCTCAGCTCAGGATGTTCACTGACAAATCCCCTCCCATCCCTGCTCTGCCTGGAGGATGCTCCATAATCACACCCATTTCTCTCTCTTTAGGTTTTTTTTCCTTGAAAAATTTTCTTGAAAATTTTTTTCTGACGAAATTTCTGCAGAAAAACAGAGTGGAAAGGCAGGATTTATCCCTTCCCTCGGAAAACACATCCATGGCTTCTCTCCCTCAGTATAGATCTCTATGTAGCATCCACACTGAGACGGGGCAAACTGAGGAAAAGGAGGAAGCAGGTGCTGGCAGCAGGGGAAGAGGCTATGAACAATCTCAAACGCTGAGGAGTGATTAATCTTACGCGCTAAATCTCTTCAGATAATCCCTCATCCCTTGGGCTATTCCCTCAAGCTCTCATATACCTGAGGTGGCTGCCATTGTTAACAAGTGCTTCTGGGAGATCTCTTGCTAACGTATGCTCCTACCAAAAAAAGTTTCGTTCTGAGGTAAATGGACCTGTGTCTGTCAAAAAAAATAGTGCTATTGCTGAGAATTTCCAAAGAATTTCTCTGTTATCTTTCAGGCCTCGTGATATCTTGAGACCTCTCAGGACAGTTGTGCGTGTGTTATGTCCCCAGATTCACTTCGGGAATTTCTTGCCCAGATCTCTCTCTCAAAGAACCTTCAGGCGGTGGTTTTTCTCATACTTGCACGCGAAAGAGGAAAAGGTAAGTGGAGTTCCTTATTTACTGACTCATCTACAGGCTTTACACACCAGAACACCACGAGTGAACAAAATTTATTTTTTGGCTGTGTATGTAAGGTGAGAGTCGTATAAACCAAGCCCAAAGCATTCCATCAAGAATGCTTTCTCTCAATGCCTCTGATACCTTTAGTTGCAGTATATATTATATCCCCTGACGGTCATAGCTGGTATAGGATATTTTAGAGAGCCTCCCCTAGACACAGAAAATCTAACCTGTTGCCTTGATTAAGAACACACCAGCTGGATGTTGCCAGCTCCCGTTTTTCCTGGGCACAGAGCGGAATACAAAGGGGAGCAACACAGAAGACCACCCAGGGTGCAGACCTGGCGGGTTGCGCTCTCTTTCCCGGCCGCATCCCTTGCCAGTTATGTCAGCCTACGATATTCTACATATGATATACATTCCCCTATGCCAGCATTATTTGTCTCCTTGAAGAAGTCTGACGAGGCCTCAGAAATGAAATGTACACAATCACTATTATACTTGACTGACCGTGCTGGAATGCAAGAGTGCAGTGCATGTGATTGGTCTATCATTGGGTTGGTTTTTATTAATGGCCAAATCACAGTCTCCAGCTGGCTCAGACTCTGGTTGCGAGTCAACAAGTATTTTTATCATTCTCTTTCTATTCTTCTTTCAAGCCTCCTGAGTGAAAAATCCTTTCTCCTATTCCTTTCGAGTCGTAGCTTGTGATGTGATATATTT
>NDFG01000076.1:480185-504419 GCA_002167245.1 Sporophila hypoxantha
AAAGAGAGAGATGTTCCCGGGGGGAATGCTGTGGTCCGTGGGGGGTTAACCCATGAATGGAATTTTGGGATGGCTGAAAGGAATCTTGGAGTGGGCTTGGAGGAAATCCTGGGGGAATTGAAGGAATATTGTGGTCCGTGCCAATGGGAATACCTGAAGGAATTCTGTGGTCCAAGGGGTTACCTTGAATAGGAAATTTTGGGTTTGGGGTGCCTGGAAGGAAAAATCTTGTGGTCAAGGGGTACCTGAAGGAACATCTTGGGTGCCTGAAGAATCTTGGGGTGCCTGAAAGGAAAGAAAGGAATTCTTGTGTAAGCCTGGAGAATTGTTGGTCCGTGTGGGGGTGCCTGAAGGATTTTGGGGTGGCCTGAAGAGGAACTTGGAGTGCTTGGAGGAATCCTGGGAAGGGATATTTTCTGGAAGGAGAATCGCTGTGGTCACATGGGTGTCCCTGAAGGAAGTTTGGGGTGCGAGCAGCTGGGGTACCTAAGAAAGGAATCTTGGGGTACCTGGAGGAATCTTGCTGGCTTTGGCTCCACCTGACTTTCCCATTGCTCCAATGGTGTTTAAAAAGGGCCCCTCTCAGTCCCATCTCTCCAACCCCACCTCTGGTTTTAGGGGAGCTGCTGAATGAAGCCGGGAGCTGCTGGTGGGTGAGAGACCCCTCCCCAAGCTCTGCATGGATGGGAATGGGGAGAGCTGCCCACAGTAGGAGCCCAGGGCAGCTGGAAAACTCCGGCCTCTTCCTCCGAGCTTTCCTGCTCCTCTTCCTCTGCAGGCATGGTAAGGATCCATTGTTGTTGATCCAGGGTTGTTCTCTGTAAAAATCAGGAGAAAAATGCTTCCAGYAGGAATCTCCATGAGAATCTCGAGCTGGATGGTGGGGGGAAATGTTGTGGTTTAGGTTTAGTTTGGTGGGTTATAGGTGTGAGATGCTGGTGGGTTTTTTTGGGTGTTTAGTTTAGAGTAGGTTTAAATAGGTTTAAAGAAAAGGGAAAAAAACCCTATAGTTTAGGGATTTTTTTTAGTTTTAATATATAATTTTATTTTAATATATATATATATCATAAAATTATAAATCAGCCTTCTGAAACATGGAGTCAAGATTCTCATCTCTTCCCATCTCGGGGTTGCCTGCAAATTCCACATTTGGTGAACCCCGAGTGAGGAACAGGACCACAACTGTGGAAGAGATAAGGTGTGGTGGTGTTCACAGGGGTCCCAGGACGAGGGAAGAGATGAGAATCTTGACTCCATATTTCAGAAGGCTGATTTATTGTTTTATGATATATATTCTATTAAAACTGTACTAAAAGAATAGAAGAAAGGATTTCATCAGAAGGCTTGAAAAAGAAAGGAATGGATCCCATCCCATTGATCTGATCCCATGGATCCCATCCCATTGATCTGATCCCATTCCATCCCATCCCATCGATCCCATCCCACTGATCTCATCCTATCCCATCCCATCGATTCCATTGATCAGAAGGCTTGAAAAGGAAAGGAATGGAATGATAATAAAATCTTGTGACTGACCAGAGAGTCTGAGACAGCTGGACTGTGATTGGCCATTAATTAAAAACAACCACATGAGACCAATCACAGATGCACCTGTTGCATTCCACAGCAGCAGATAATCATTGTTTACATTTCATTTCCGAGCCTTCTCAGCTTCTCAGGAGAAAAAGATCTTAACAAAAGGATTTTTCATAAAATATGTCTGTGACAATAAGGAAAACAACCCAATTGACAAAAGCCACTCAGATGGTAACAGAACACATCTTGCCTCGAAATCTGCAACAGGGGGAGGACAGGCTGCCCTTTCCCCACCCTGTTWTGAATAAGAAGCTTGACTAGGCCAATATTCAAGCAGCAATCAATTTATTATTTAATATGGTAAAATATGAGCAATACAGTGCTGGTACAGTGGGGGAAGTTTTCCCTCCAACTGCACACCGATAATTGAGGATTACAGGTATTTGTAGGGGTACTCATCAGTTTTTTTCAGCAGTTTCTATTGCCAATTTTTTATTCATCAGCAATATTTATTCCAAATTATTACATCACAATTCTATACACTATTGTGATTTTAGTTTCTCTCAGGATGTGTTTTTAAAGGAGTATCCCAGATGGTGGTGGTCCGGTTTCCGAAAGAAGAAAGACAAATCCCATCTGGTGCTGTCCAGCTCCCCAGATGTGGGTCCACCTTTTAATTGCAGAGACTGTAAATCTCATAACAGTGCTGTCCAGCTTCCCTTGGTCAAAACCATAAATCCTTGAGGTGGTGTTCATCTTCCTTTCTCAAGCTGTTTTTCTTTGCTCCAATAGAGTGTGAGATAATTATGTTTCCTTTATATATATTCCAAAGCTATAGTTTCAAMGATACAAGCAATATTCTAAAARTATACTTSAAACGGTTATTARTGCAGAGCTCTTTATGGATTAACTACAAGCAAAAAAGCAACATCCTTAACGCTTTAATTCCAGRGCTCCTAAATCAACCAGGTCGATAGGCTCAAAGGCCTTTTTCCATGCTTTATTTTCCTCAGTTACTATTAGAGTTCACAGCTCTCCCACTGTTGGCGTCCGCACATTTCGCGCTCACAAACGCACACGTCGCCTGTTGCTGCTGCTGTGCGTGGAAGTCTAAGCCCAAAACTAGCCCACAGAAAGGCACTCAGCAGCCTCGGTGTGGCAACCACATGGCTGGCTCAGTGCTGGCTCCCGGCAGGAGACAGGCGGGGCGTATGGTTGCTTAAGGCGCTCTCTCTCTCGTCATGGCGGGGACTGCAGCACCTTGGTAGAACAGGCAAGACAGACGCAGCAGCGATGCACGGGCACGAGGAAAAGCAAGGAAGCAGGCAGGTCTCAGCAGCAGGAAATGGGTTTATTCAGGAAAGCAGCATGGCCGCCAGGATCTGCCCCAAAGGCGGGAACTTGCACAGGGTGATAAAAGCTTCCAGAGGGGAGGAGCGACCCACCCCCTGGCCAGTAACATAACAGAACCGAGTGATTGATCTAACATAGTAACAAATAGGAGGCTTGTTGGGGAGGGACAGCAACTTCTGCTCCAATCACCTTCTGCCCAGGGTAGAAGCTTCTAGGGACGGGGGGTGGGCAGAAAGTGATGGACAGGGAGGTTACCAGGGAAACATGGGAGGGGTTTACAAAGAAGCCATGGCAACTAAGGAGGGGACTAAAGACTGACATACAAAATGGCGGGAGTTCCCTAGGCAACCGGAGGATTGACACAAAACTGGAGAAAGGGMGGAGGGCAGGGAAGGAGCCCAAGGCAGGACCATTTTAACATAACATGGAGGGAACAGAACATGCTAATCTTAACATTAGGATTATAACTTGAGTAATAAACTAAACTATGAACTGGAGAGCGGTCACACCGCAACAGCCTGTTTGTACCTGACAACGCCATCCCTTCTGTCTCAGTCTCTTCCCAGTGCAAGATCCTCCGCTGCAACTCGGAGTACGTGGCGGCCACGCTGCACCTGCGCGGCCCCGAGCGCGGCGCCGCCTTCTGCACGGCGCTGCGCTCCTACTCGCTGTGCACCCGCCGCACCGCCCGCACCTGCCGCGGCGACCTGGCCTTCCACTCCGCCGTGCACGGCATCGAGGACCTCATGATCCAGAACAACTGCTCCAAGGAAGGCCCCACGGCCCCGCCGAGGCCCCGGCCCGCGGCGCCCAACGCGGCGCGCGGCTTCGAGTCGCTCGACATCTGCGATTACGAGAGGAGTTTTCTCTACAAGCACGGCCGGCCCCCTGGTTTCCAGCACTGCGCTGCTTTCGGGGACCCCCACATCCGAACCTTTCACGATGATTTCCACACGTGCCGYGTGGAGGGCTCCTGGCCGCTCTTGGACAATGATTATCTGTTTGTGCAAGCCACCAGCTCGCCGGTGGCCAAGGGGTCCAACGCGACGGTCACCAGCAAGGTGAGGTTAGCGCACAGGATGGGTGGCAAATCCAGGGTCYGGGCACCTCCTGTGCTTCCCAAAATCCTTGGAACCCATTCAGACCCGGGGGTGGGGATGAGGAAGAAGGGACAACAGTGGTGAAGGAATCTTGGGGTACCTGGAAGAATCTTGGGGTACCTGGAGGAATCTTGGGGTACCTGGAGGAATCTTGTGGTCCATGGGGAATCTGAAGGAATCTTMTGGTCCATGGGGTACCTGGAGGAATCTTGCTGGGTTTGGCTCCACCTGAGTTTTCCATTGCTTAAATGATGTTAAAAAAAGAAGGAAAGATTGTAGTTATCCCCAAAGGACTGTAGCAGGGACGGTTTGAGGACGGATAGGTGAGGRYGGACCTCRATCCTGAGACACCCCCAAACACCCYTGATGGAACCACACCCARCACACTCACCCCWCTCCCACCCCACTCCCCACAGCTCACCATCATCTTCAAAAACATGAAGGAATGCATCGACCAGAAGGTCTACCAGGCCGAGCTGGACAACCTCCCCGCGGCCTTCCAGGACGGCTCCATCGACGGCGGCGCGCGTCCCGGCGGCAGCAGTCTGTCCATCCGCGAGCTCAACCCCGGCCGGCACGTGGAGATCCGCGCCGGCTACATCGGCACCACCATCGCCGTGCGCCAGGCCGGCCGCCAGCTCTCCTTCTCCATCCGCGCCGCCGAGGAGGTGGCCGGGGCCTTCACGGAGGAGCAGGACCTGCAGCTCTGCGTGGGCGGCTGTCCCCGCAGCCAGCGCATGTCCCGCAGCCCCCGCGGGCGCGGCCGCGTCCCCGCGGAGACGGCGCGGGCGCTGTGCCGGGAGATGCTGCCCGTGGAGGATGTCTACTTCCAGTCGTGCGTCTTTGACGTGGTCACCTCTGGGGATGCCAACTTCACCATGGCGGCGCGCGGGGCGCTGGAGGATGCCCGGCTCTTCCTGCCCGATGCCGAGAAGCTCCACATCTTCCAGGCTGGGGGAGGCTGCCGGCTCAGCTCTCCATCGTTTCTCCTCCTCCTCTTCCTCCTCCCGTGTGGACTTTGGGCTGTTTTGTTGCACTTTTAAGCCCTGCCTGCTCTGTAGGGAACTTGTGAGAGCTGCTGGCTCCACSCTGAAGGTTCCTCACCTTGAAGGAGGTGTCTCAGAGACCCAAGAGAGGGAAGGGGTGAAGCCCTGGTTTGCACCCYCTGGTCTCACACGGATGGTGCAGCTGCTCCCAGCTCCTCTCCTGAAGGCAGTTCCAAATTTTTCTGACATATTCCTTTTCCCCTAAGGATGTMCCATTGCAGTGCATCAAAGAAAAATAAACCCCCTGGGTTAGAAACCCCCTCTGTCCCTCAGAGCCTTTCCATAACTCACTTCCCACTTTTCTACCCATGTTAATCCAGCAGAATTCCACTCAGGAACCCTACAGATCCAGAAATAACAGACTCAGAGCCCAAAGCCCAAATTTTGGGCAGTAAAACCTAATTTTTTTATGGATTTGGGACCCTTCATTCAGCTGCTCCCAAAGCAGACCAAGGCCACAAATAATTCTGGGGAACGTTGCGACCAAGAGGGAGACTTTTGAGTAGAAATCAGCTGGTTTTGTCCATGTGCTCCTCTTCCAGGATAAATAACAAGTGAATCTCCAGCAGTGGGAGCTGTGGAGCTTGAGATCTCCTACATCCCAGGCCACTGTTGCTATTTTTCCTTGTTTTCTTGGCACCTGTTGTGGACTCAATTTAGCCGGGTCTGGACTTTGGGACCGGTGTCAGGTTTTAGGGAGGACAAAACACCCCTTGGGAATTCTCTCCCTTGGGCCCAGATTCTCTGTTGCTGCTCAAATCCAACCCAGACTGGAGCTTTTGCTTGGGAAAACCAGAATTCCTGATGGCAAAGAGCCAGCTGGGCATACAGAGGGGCAGAGTATTGCCCCGTGGAAGGTGCAGGAGTGCAGAGGGGAGGGCAAATTTCACACATTTCAGTAAAGCAGATGGAGCTCTACAGGAGAAATAATTTCCTTAGGGAAGACTTTCCTTTATTTTTGATAAAGTYTTAAAAACTTGGCCATCCCTGTCCCACAGAATTGCAGGAAGGGCTTGTGGACGTGAGGGAAAAGGGAATTTCCGCCSCTCCAGGCACGGAGGCTCCATCAAGGGAGGTTCTGCAATTCAAGTTTCAATACATCCACAGGATTTTCTCTCTCTTTACTCTTTTGTGCCAAGAGCACAAAGAACACACAGGAAATAATTCCATGGATATCACGGTGAGTTCCCCCTCAGATGGGTGCTCAGAGCACACAGTGAGGAGCAGYAGACCTGCTCCGTGTTTTTTTATTCTGCTCCTGGTAATCCCTGATGGGTTTGACATTAAAGGGTCTATTTTTGAGTCCCCATTTCCTGTCATCTGTCTCTTCATGTCTTTGGGCAGCAGTGGCAGATGAGGATAAGAATATCTCCTTCCTCCCCTGCTCCTGTGACTCCAGAGCTTTGGGTGGATGGAGAGGAAAGCAAGCTGCTTCCTGATGTGCTCCACGRGTCCCTTTGGAAGAAAATCATCTGGGGAGGGATAAAACCCCCTGGAGGGGGATAAAATCCTCCGTGGGGAGAATGTTCTCCATAGGGATGAAACCCCCCTGTAGGGATGAAATCCTCAGGAGCAGCYTTGGTGGTGCTGGAGCTCCTGGTGGAAATGGAATGGGTTTGATGATGCAGAACATAATTTTCCTTTAGTTGTTGGCCTGTGGAGCCATTCAACAGAATTCCATGGGGAAAGGAGGGTTCCCAGTGGAYCCAGACCTTCCCTCCTCCTGAACAGCCAGGAACCTGCACCACCAGGACTGGGCCTGGAGCTTTCCTTGCCAACCCTTTCTCAGGAGCCACCTCTGAAATTCAGAGAGCAGCTCCCAAACTGAAAATGCCRAGGAATTGTGATTTGGAGAGCTCTGGTTCCAGCTTTGAGGCTCGGCAGCTCCACCCAACCCAGAGTTACACCAGGAGTGGCCCAACGTGGACAATTCRGACCACTGGGTTACAACGTGGAGAAGCTGTTGCTGGTGAATTATGGACTCATTAAGGTTGGAGAAACTTCTGAGATCATGAATCATTAACTCTCCCGCAGCACTGCCGATGTCACTCCTGACCCATGYCCCCAGGCACCACATCCACCTGGTTTTGAACACATCCAGGACGCTTCCAACGTCTGACCTCCCTTCCCACGAGCACAATTCCCAAAACATCCAACCCAAACCTTCTCCTGAGGCCTCTTCCTCATGGGAGACCACCCTGAACCCCCTCAGCTCCAGCTGGGCGGTGAATTCCCCCAGGTGGGCTCTGCTGGAGCTGGARGGAGAGGCTGAGATGTTTTTTAGCAGGTGACATCAGCCAGGGAGGGGAAGGGTCGATCCAAAGTCCTTTGACGTCAATGGAAACAACTTTGTTGACATCAACAACTCGGGTTGGCGCCGACGTTCTGCTCCTGGGTTTGGGGTGGGGGAAGAACCCAGGGTGGAATAATTTGGGAATGGGCCAGGACCACCCCATGCTTGGCACTTTTTCCCCATTTAGATGAACCCCTGCATTGGGTTTGAGCCCCTGGAGGGTGTCCAGAGGAGGTGGTGGCCTTGTGACAGAGGGACGTGGTGGCCCTGAGACAGAGTGAGTTGGTGGCCCTGTGACAAAGGAGGTGGTGGATGATGGACGGATGGATGGAGTGGATGGATCGGATGGATGGATGGATGATGATGGATGGATGGATATGGATGGAAGTTGGATGGATGGATGGTGGATGATGGATGGATGGAGGAGGTGGATGATGGATGGATGGCTATGAGGTGATGATGTGGAGTGATGGATGGATGATGGTGGATGGATGGAGGATGGATGGCTGATGAGGATTGGATGTGGATGGATGGATGGATGGATGGAGGATGGATGGATGGATGGATGGAGGGGATGGATGATGGATGGATGAATGGATGATGATGGATGGGATGGATGGAAATGGATGGATGTAAGATGGATTGATGATGGATATGATGGATGATGGATGTGGATGGATGAAAGAGGAGATGGATGGACGTGGATGGATGGATGGATGGATGTAGATGGATGGATGGAAGGATTGGATGGATGGATGATATTGGATGAGATGGATGGCATGTTGAATGGATGGAGGATGGAATGCAGATGGGTATGGATGGATGGATGGATGGATGGATGGATGATGGATGGATGGATGGATGGATGGATGGATGATTGATGGGATGGTGGCATTGGATGGGTGGATGGATGGATGGATGATGGACTATGATGGATGATGGATGGATGGAGTGGATGGATGGATGGATGGATGGTATGGATGGTGGATGGACAGTATGGATGATGGATGGATGGATGTGGATGGCATGGATGGATGGATGGATGGAGTGGATGGATGGATGGATGGATGGATGATGGATGGATGTACAGATGGAAGATGGATGGATGATGGATGGATGTACAGATGGATGGATGGATGAATGTACAGATGGATGGATGGATGGATGGATGGATGGATGGATGGATGGATGGATGGATGATGGATGGAGGGATGATGGATGGAGGGACGGATGGACGGATGGACGGATGGATGGATGGACGGATGGACGGATGGAGGGATGGAGGGATGGATGGATGTACAGATGGATGGATGGACAGATGGATGGATGAAGAATCCTCTGCCATTCCTGGGGAAGCCTCTAGATGTCCACAGAACCCAGCACTGCAGCACAGGCAGAGCTCCAGAGTTACGGGATTTCCATCCTCACCCCCARCCACAAGGAATCACAGAATTCCAGAATTCCTTCCTTCCAGGTTGGTTCTGGCTGGAAAAGACCTTCAAGATCARTTTGCTCAAGGCAGGGACACCTTCCAGACACCAGATGGCTCCAAGTCACACTTTTCTTCCCCGAGCTTGACACTCCCAGCTCGGAGCAGCTTCTGCTGCTGAAAAGGAGGAAAAATTCCCCATTTCTTTGCTGTCTGAGGGGCTCCAGGGGCTCTGCCCCTCTCTGATGTCACTGCCTCCTCCTGCCAGAGCAGATGACAAACACGGGACTTTGCATTCCCAYCATCCGAATTCCTCCTTGTTTATGGACGGCCGAGCTCTTCTGGAACCTTCTCTCCCCCTCCCTGCTCCACAAAACACCCTCAGGGCAGAGAACAGGGGAGGAAATCCCACCTGGACGGAGYATTTCCACATCCCAGTCTCCAGTGGGAGCTGGAAAAATGGGATTTCACAGGAAAAAAATCCTCCCGTGCAAACCCTGAGGGAAAAGGGAAAATGGGATCCAGATCCCTGACCCTGCAGGATCTCAAACATGGAGGTCAAAAGCCTCTGCTGAGGACAAAACGGCAAAAAAAAAAGGGAATTTTTGGGATTTTTATTTTATTTTATTTAGAGTTTGGGGCAACTGAGAGGTGTTTTAAAAATTTTGATTTTATTTTTGGTTTTATGAGAAGGGTGAGACAATAGAGATGTTARCATTAGATGTTAAAAAGAAATGTTATAGKAGRAGACAAATGTTYTAAATAATAAATAGAYTAGAAATAAATGTTATACAATTAGAAATAAATGTTATAAAAATAGAAATAAATGTTATAAAAAAATAAAGAAAGGTTATAAAATAATAGAAATAAATAGTACCAAAATAGGATATTAAAATTTATGTTATTACAATTAGAAGTTAACTAATTTTTTAAATATAAGTGGGTTTAGTTTATTAGTTGCAGTTACACTATGTTGTAAATACTTTAAAGCTAATTAAATTTAAAATTAGTCTTTGTGGGGTTTTATTCTAATGTATTTTTTATAATTCTATAATTTTAAAGTATTTAGTTTATTTTTTTTTGATCACTTTTTTTAGTTCAATTTCCTTAACAAGTTTAATTCTTATTTTATGGTATTCTAAGTCAGGTATTCTCATTTTAGGTTTCCAATGTGAGTTTTCTGCTCGGCTATTGGGTTCCTCTAGGCTAAAATTTATTTTCCACTACATATAATATATATAAATATATCTATTTTTTTTATATTATAATATAATATTTATATATATATATATATTTATCATATATATATAATATTATATATATATTATATATATATATATATATATATGTGTAGTGGGAAATATATAATGAAACATATAATATATTTTTTCTATATAATATATATATTATAATATATAAATAGAATATATTTATATATAATAAATATATTATTAATAAATTAGAATACTTATAATAGATATAAATATAATATAGAAAAATAATATATATAAATTATAAATATATATTTAAAATATAAACCACATAATATTATATATAAATATAAAAAAAATTTAAAAGAAAAAAAATATAATTTGTTATGTAGGACAAGCAGCTGCTTCAGGAGCCAACCCAGTTCCAGAGTCCTTTTTTTTTCCCCAGCTGGGCTCAATTCCCATGTGTTCCCCGTGCACAAACAAGCAGAGGAAATGCTTTTCCACCCAGCTCCAACTGCAACACTCTGTCCCTGCTCCAACCACTGTGGATCCCTCCCTGCCGCCTGTTTCCCTCCCCTTTCCCAGCCACCTGGAATATTGCTGGAAGGGACCATATAAGGTGAGAAAAATGAATAAACATCCGGAGAAGCGCAGGGCTGCAAGAATCCTCTTCTCCTCCACCGTCCCTGACTAAATTCTGCTTTTTTTTTTTATGCAAGGACTCAAAGCCAGCTAGCCCAGGAAGCAAGCGTGCTTCTCCTTGGCAACCAACCCTGATAACCTGGAGCAGATGGATTCTTATCAAGCACCAGAAACAAAAAAAAAAACAACACGACTTATCAGCACTGTCTGGGCAAAAACAGTCTGAGCGTGCCAATTCCTTCCTGAGTGATCACTCAGGGTTCATTTTTCTCCCTGTGGCTTTGGAAGTGGTTATCCCAGGCTAAATGAGTCCAGTGCCTGGAATTCTCATTTTTCCTATTTAAGAGGCTCCAGGAAAAATTATGAGTTGTGTCGTTCTGCCCATCCATCCACCTGGATCCAACCTCCTGCCAGCACTAAAATTTTATTGAATCACTTTAACAGCCCTCCCATGGGTGGTAAAGTGTTAAATAAAATTTTAGTTGCTGGCAGGAGGTCGTCCCTGCCCAGAACTCCTGGTGATTCCTCTCCTGATTTTCTTGGTTTTGAAGGAGATTTGATATTGGGAGAATTGGCTTTTTCCAAGTGAAAATCCGGACACCCCCACCCCAAATCCTTCCAAATTTCCTGGGGCAATCCTGACCCTCGAAGGAATTCCAGATTGCCATGGGCTGGAGGGCAAAGTGACTCACAGTGGCCTGGAATTCTCTTTTCCCTATTTAGGAGCTCCAGGAAAAATTATGGATCCTGTCATTCTGCACATCCTTTCACCTGGGGAACCTCTGGGCCCATGGGCTGGGTGTTAAAAAGTGTTAAATTAAAATTTTAGTGCTTGGCAGGAGGTTGTCCCTGCCCGGGTGATTCCTCTGCCTGATTTCTTGAGGTTTGAAGAGATTTGATATTGGGAAAATTGGCTTTTTACAAGTAACACTGGAGGGAGATGAATGCCTTAAATTAAAATTTTAGTGTATTTAGCAGGAGAATTGTCCCTGCCCTGGTGATTCCTCTCCTGATTTTCTTGGGTTTGATATTGGGAAAATTGCCTTTTTACCAAGTGAAAATCCTGACACCCCACCCCAGATCCATTCAGATTTCCTGGCAATCTCTTTTCCCTGTTTAGGAGCTCCAGGAAAAATTATGGATCCTGTCATTCTGCCCATCCTTTCACCTGGGGAACCTCTGAGCCCATGGGATGGGTGTTAAAAAGTGTTAAATAAAATTTTAGTGCTGGCAGGAGGTTGTCCCTGCCCGGGTGATTCCTGTCCTGATTTTCTTGGGTTTGAAGGAGATTTGATATTGGGAAAATTGGCTTTTTACAAGTAACAGCTTGAAGGGAGATGAATGCCTTAAATAAAATTTTAGTGCAGGAGGTTGTCCCTGCCCTGGTGATACCTGTCCTGATTTTCTTGGGTTTGATATTGGGAAAATTGGCTTTTTCCAAGTGAGAATCCCAACCCTCCTCCAAATCCATGAGGGAATTCCTGGGGCAATCCTGACCCTCGAGGGATGGAGGGCAGGGGGGGAAAGGGCAGCGCTGACTGACGAGTCTGGAGGGATCCAGGGAGGATTTTTGGGATGTGGAACGTGCCAGGGATCAGATCCCTGACGAGTTCATTGACGTGGAGCTCCAAGGCCCTTTGGCTTTGCTGGAATGTGTCTGAGGGGATGGGAGCTGGAGAGGGAGAGCATAAACAGGGCTCTGACAGGGGTCAGAGATCCAAGGGGTCAAATATCCCCTGGCAGGGAAAGGCTGGAAAAAGCTCCTCACCTTTCACCAAATTATAATTGCAATTACAATCATAATCATCATTATAATTATAGATCTCTATATGTTTATATTTTAATTATAAAAACTCTATATGTTTATATTTATATAAACATATTTACATATTTACATATAAACATTATTACATTTATATATTAAATATAAATGATTGTTAATATATAATATATATATTATTTAAATATATATATAAAGTATAAATATAGACGTATATTATATAAATATATATAATATAATATATAAGTATAATATAATATATAAATCCATATTATATATAATTAAAACATATTAATATATTAAATGTATTCTATCAATATATTAAATATATTGTATTAATATGTCAATATATTAATATATTCTATCAATATAGTAATATTTATGAATAGTATCATTTAAATATAGAATATAGGAATTATATTATATAAATATATAAATATAAATAGATAATAGAAATATATTATATTATATATATTATAAATATACATAAATATATATTATTAAAAATATAAATTAATATAAATAAATGTAAATATATAAACATAATATAGAGATAAATACATACACATATGATATAAATATTTATATATTTATATAAATATATATTATAATTATAATTACATTATAAATCCCTATTTCTCCATTAACCCAGCATTTTTTTCTAATGGGAGACAACAGGGACGAGAGAAAAAAAGGTGAAGTTCCTCCATTCTGCACCAGCCCAAGGAYTAATTCCCTCTCAAGGTGGAATTCRGTCCTGTGSCTRGGCAGGAGGGCAGTTTATGCCCCGGGGTTTATCCGGAGCTTTATCGGTTTATACGATCAGGTGTGAATTAACTCCGGGGGGAAGAAGGGCAGGAAAAGCGCCAGGAACACCGGGACAAACAAGCCCTGAAGGACAACTCCCAACAAAAACAACAAAAAAATAAAAATCAACAAAACCTCCCTGGAAATGGCAGCCACTCCTATTCGCACTGCTGGCTCGCCCCATGGACATTGTTCTCCTTCCTCTGCTTTTCCTGAGCTGGGAAAGGACCAAAACTGGGCAAAAAAATAAAAAGGAAAAGAGGAAATTCTTGTCGTGGACTAATGCTGAAACTGAAATTCTGTTTCACTGCTCGAATCCCAGCTGGAAGAAAAGGGCCWGGGCTCCCTGGGCATTGTTCTCCTCCTTCCTCTGGATTTTCCTGAGGTGGGAAAGCACCAAAATTAGGAAAAAAAAAGAAGGAAAAAAGCAAATTTCTGTGTCCTGGAGTGAGGCAGATGCTTGATGTAGGAGAGAGAAATCTGAGAGTTTTCTCAGAAATGGTCTTCCTTTGGAGGGTTACAGAAGAGAGAAATTCTGTCTTTACTGCTCAAATCCCTGGAAAACCAGGCCTGGGGTCCCATGCGGCATTGTCTCCTCCTTCTCTTGAATTTCCTTGAGGTGGGAAGCACCAAAATTAGGGAAAAAAGAGGGAAAAAAGGCAAATTCTTGTCCTGAGTGAGCCAATGCTGATGTTAGGGAGAGAAATCCTGAGAGTTTCTCAAACCAAAGTCTCCTTTTGGAGGGGTATTGGAGAGGGAGGAGAAATTCTGTTTTACTGCTCAAATCCCCTGGAAAACAGGGCCTGCGGGTTGCCGATGGGCATTGTTCCTCCTCTTTCCTCTGTGTTTTCTGAGGGGAAAGCAGCCAAACTGGGGAAAAAAAAGAGGAAAAAAGCATAATTCTTGCTCTGGAGTGGAGCCAATGCTGATGCAGGGAGAGAAATCTGGAGTTTCTTCAGAATGAGTCCCTTTGAGGTTGGAGAGAGGAGAAATTCTGTTTTACTGCTTCAAATCCCTGGAAAAGCAGGGCCTGGGGTCCAGGGCATTGTTTCTCCTCCCTTCCTCTGGATTTTTCCTGAGGTTGGGAAGCACCAAACTGAGCGAAAAAAAGAGGAAAAAAGTAAATTCTTGTCCTGGAGTGAGCAAATGCGATGTTAGGGAGAGAAATCTGAGAGTTTCTCAGAAATGAGTCTTCCTTGAGGGGTTACAGAAGAGGAGAAATTCTGTTTTACTGCTCAAATCAGGGCCACGGTGTCCATGACATTGCTCTCCTCTTTACTCTTGCGTTTTCCTGAGTGGGAGAGCATCAAAACCGGGGAAAAAAAGAAGAAAAAAAAAAAGAGGGAAAGAGCAAATTTTTGTTCTGGAGTAATCGTGATGCAGGGAGGGAAATCTGATGGTTCCTTGGAAGTCCAAGTCTCTTTTGGAGGGGTTGGAGGGGAGGAGYAATTCTGTTTTAGTGCTCAAATCTCTGCTGGAAAACAGGGCCGGGGGTTATGGAGTAGATTTGTGTGTTTGCTGCAGCTTGGGGGGGATGTTTGGGAGGGAAATTTTGGGGAGAAAAGTGTCCCCAAGCTGAGTGGGAAGCAAAAACACTCCCAAAATACAACAAAAAGAGGGAGAGAACCCCAAATTCACCCTTATTTGCCCAAAATATTGGGAGGGAGTGTCAGAAACACATCAGGAGCAAGGAGGGAGCCCCCAAATTCAGGTTTTGATGGTGAACCCCTCCCAAACTCAGCCTTATTTACCCCAAAAAACAGAGGGGAGTGTGTGCAGGGGGGGGTGAAAATACCACAGTCCCACAAACACACCAGGAACCGGGAGGGAACCCCAAATTCCGGTTTTAAAGCTGAACCCCCAAATTCACCCTTATTTACCCCAAATAATGCGGAGGAATGTGTGCCGGGGGGGTGTGAAAACACCACCCAAAGGGGTGAGGGAACCCCTCAGAACCAGCTAAGGATTCCAGCGGATGGAATCAGCAGAAAAGGGAAAATCCTGCCCAGTCACCCCAGTTCCATCCGTACCCCAAATCCGCCCCTAATTAACCCAAATTAATAGGGGAGAGTTCACGGGGAGGGGGGGGCTGAAGGAGGGCAATGCAGGCGCCCCCAGGCTGCCCTGGGTGGGGAGGAGGATTCTGAGGAAGAAGGTGAAGCCTCCCCACCCCTCAGGGCCCCTCAGGGCCGCTCCCAGTGCTCCCAGTACAACGCGGCCTGTCCCAAACTGGGAACAACACCCCCGTGCCCCCCCCCAACCCTGGGAACATGACATCGTGTTCCACGCTCGCCATTGGCCAGAGCCGCCGCCCATCCTCGCTTCCCATTGGCCCCCCGAGCTGTCACTCCGCCCCCGTCCGTCCCGCCCKCACTGAACACGCGCGGCTTTCCTTCACACGCTGTCCACGCTCCCCGGCCGCTGCTCTGATTGGTCAGTGCTGCCGTAAACAAGGCAGCGGCAGCCAATCAGCGCGCTGATCACGCGAGCAGCACGCCCGGCCACGCGCCCTCAGCGTGGCGGCCCCGGGAGCAACAGGCGCGGGCGGGGGTGGGCGGGGCCCCCGAGCCTATAAAAGGCAGAGACKGCAGCGGCTCCCTCAGAGCGCTGAGGTCCCGGGGCAGCYGCTCCTGTGGGAACTTCGCAGCGTCTCTCCAAACAAAGCCCTCGCTCGCTTTTTTTTCCTTTTTTTTTTTTTTTTTGCTTCGGGCGGATTTTTGTTGCCCTACGGGGATAAAACCCTGCAGCCTTTACTTGATCAAACCGTTCATCCTCGTCCTACCGCAGCCATGGTGATGTTCAAGAAGGTGAAGAACTTCGCTGTGGCCTTCAGCGAGCCCGACAAGGTTTACTTCAGCGGCGACAAGGTGGCCGGGCGAGTGCTGGTGGAGGTGGCCGAGGTGACCCGTGTCACCGCCGTCAAGGTGTTGGCGTGTGGCGTGGCCAGGGTGACCTGGGCCAAGGGCCCGGCGCAGTGCCGGCAGGAGATGGAGTACCTGCGCTTCGAGGACGTGCTGACCCTCGAGGAGCAGCCCACAGGTGAGGCCATGGGGCTGGAAAAAGGGCGAGGGTGGCCTTCAATACTGGTTTATAAACCCAGCCCAGCTCAGGGGTTGGTCACAGAAAGGGTGTGCTGAGMCTGGATTGGGGTAGGGGGGTTTGGGAGGGACACCCCTAAATCCCAGTGGAGCCCCTTGATCACCAGCACAGCGTTAATGATGTGTCTGGAACTTGGGGGAAAAAAATAACCGAATCTAGGAAAACTTAACAACTTGGCCAAGCCAAGTGGAAGTTTGGGAGCTAAAYGACAAAATCAGAGCCTGGGGAGCTGCTGTGGTGTGTTTTGACTCCACAGGGGTTGGGAACATTGGTGGCACGGTCAGGGCCGGGCACGGGATCACACCCTGGGGCTGGAGCTGGGAGATAAAGGGGAAACTGGAGCTGGGGTGGAGCCACCCAGAGACGCTCTGTTCTGCCCCGGGGTGTTGGCCAGGTGAAGGGAGAGAACACGGGGTTCCCGGGGTGTGGACAGGTGTTGGCCAACACCCTTGGAGCTCAGCATCACCACCCTGATGTTTMTTCTCCTCCAGATGAGGACGGCTCAGTCATCCTGAGACCCGGCAACAAGTACGAGTACAAATTCGGCTTCGAGCTGCCCCAGGGGTGAGTATGAGGCAGCAGCTGCCACTGGGGGTGGAATTAAAGTGGAATTAAACTGGAATTAAACTGGAAAATCGCTGTTTTGGCTCTGGAGTGACCCCCTGTGTGTCTCCAGGCCCCTGGGCACCACCTTCAAGGGGAAGTATGGCTCTGTGGATTACTGGGTGCAGGCGTCTCTGGAGCGCCCGGCCTGCCCCACTCAGCAGATCAAGAAACGCTTCGAGGTGATGGATCCTGTGGATGTGAACACCCCAGAATTGCTGGTGAGCCTCTTTTCTCTCTCAAAGCTGGTGAGAAAAGCCCTTGGAGAGGGGTCAGRGGTGGCTTTAATCAGATCTGGGCTGAGTGGGATTAAGGGTGGGATTAAGGAGTTGTGGATAATTCCAGAAACTGACACTGGCTGGGGTGGGTGGTGTACTCCCGGGGAATTTGAGGGTTGGTTGCAAAAAGGGGAAGGAAAAAAAGGAGGAAGGAAGGGTTGGAAGGACGAGATGGGGRCAGTGTTTGACTGTTCCCTCTCCCCACAGTCTCCAGTTGCAGCCAAAAAGGAGAAGAAAGTGTCGTGCATGTTCATCCCCGATGGKCGCGTGTCTGTCAGCGCCCAGATCGACAGGAAAGGCTTCTGTGAAGGTGAGGATTGCTGGGAGCAGGGAGCTGGAGTGGGGGAAGCAGTGAGGAAACCCCCAACACCTCTAACAAGTGGGTCATGATTCCCTTGGCAGGTGATGAGATCTGCATCAACGCTGATTTTGAGAACACCTGCTCGCGCATCGTGGTGCCCAAGGCAGCCATCGTGGCCAAGCACACCTACCTGGCCAACGGGCAGACCAAGGTGTTCTCCCAAAAACTCTCCTGTGTCCGTGGCAACCACATCATCTCGGGCACCTCCGAGTCCTGGCGTGGCAAAACCATCCGTGTGAGGAAGCTCAAACCTTCCATCCTGGGCTGCAACATCCTGAGAGTGGAGTATTTCCTGCAGGTGAGCCTTCATCTCCCTCCTGATCTTGGCATCTTTCCCTCCTCCTCATCTGGGCATCTTTCTCATCTTGGGGGGTTTGTCCTACAGACCTTTAAATTTTGGGGGTTTTTTTGTTTTTTGCAGATTTATGTCAGCGTGCCAGGCTCCAAGAAAATCATCCTGGAGCTGCCCCTGGTGATCGGGAGCCGCTCTGGCATCGGCAGCCGCAGCTCCAGCATGGCCAGTCAGACCAGTTCCGAGATGAGCTGGGTGGACCTGAACCTCCCCGATGCTCCAGAGGGTGAGTGGGGTGGGATGCCCAGCCTGGCATCCCCTCTCTGCTGGCTCAGAGCCCCTTTGTGACCTCCCAGCCGAGCTCACCATTCCCTCCTGCCTCCCCGCAGCTCCCCCGTGTTATTTGGACATCGTTCCCGAGGATCACCGCCTGGAAAGCCCCACCACGCCCCTGCTGGACGATCCCGATGGGTTTGACAGCCCCATCTTCATGTACGCGCCGGAATTCAAGTTCATGCCTCCCCCCACCTACACGGAGGTGAGCAGGGCAGCGGTGCCAGGGGAGGGCACAGGCGGAGCTGGGCTCAGCTGCCCGGGTTCCTCACCCTCCTCCTGCTCCCAGGTGGATCCCTGCGTGTCCAACAACAACAACAACACCAACAACAACATCCAGTGAGCTGCACACCCGCGGGCTCTGGACTTGTAACCTACAGCACAGCTGGAGAGGGGAAAAAAACGCCACATTCCTGAGGAGCTGCTGCATTCCTGCATTTCCCAAGGAATTCCTGCATCCCCAGGAACTGCTGCACCCCCCGAGGAATTGCTGCAGCCTCAGGAATTTGCTGCATTCCCGAGGAAGTTTCCTGCATTCCCCACCTCAAAAAACCTCTCGAGGTTTGTGGGGAAACGAAGCAGATCCAGCTGGAAAACCTCGGCTTGTCGTGGTGCTTGCCCTGTCGTGACACATGACGGGCAAGGAGTTGTGTGGTTTTTAATTAATTCCATCTTAATTAATTGACTCTGGGCTCTCCCGCCGAGGGAGAAGGGGGCGCTGTGACATTGTGACATCGTCGAGCCGTCCTGTCGCGACACCGACTCGGTGTCACGACCTTTTGTACTCTTGTTTTTTTTTGTACATAGTGTTCTGGGGAGGGGTTGGGGGAAAAGCACAAAAATGCAAATTTTGTACTTTTACGTGGCCCCTGGGGGGCGAAATTTGTAATAAAAGTTGTAATAAATAAATGAAATTATTCTTTTGTCTCGTGTCTGTCTCGGGGCTGGGAGGATGGCACGAACCACCTTGGAAATCAGCATGGAAATTAATTATTTTCCCAATTTGTTTTTTTTCTGGAAGGGGCTTCTGGGCTTTTTTTTCTGGGAGCAGTGCTGGAGGGCTTTTCTTGTTTTTTCCAGGGAAAAAAAAAGCAAAAATTTGAGCAGAAAAAGGGAAACTGAGGCACGGAGAGGTGAAAACAGAGCGGGGAAACTGAGGCAGGAACTGCTGCTGCTACCTTTTTTCTGGGGGGGCTTCTGGGAGGTTTTCCTGATTTTTCCAGGAAAAAAAAAAGCAAAAAAACAGTGCAAGGAAGGGAAACTGAGGCACAGAGAGGTGAAAACAGAGTGGGGAAACTGAGGCAGGAACTGCTTTTCCTGCCTTTTTTCTGGGAGGTTTTCCTGATTTTTCCAGGGGAAAAAAAAAAGCAAAAAAGTTGAGCAGAAAAACAGTACAAAGAGGGGAAACTGAGGCACAGAGAGGTGAAAACAGACTGAGAGGTGCAGAGTGGGGAAACTGAGGCAGGAACTGCTTTTCCTGCCTTTTTTCTGGGAGGTTTTCCTGGTTTTTCCAGGGGGAAAATAAAAGAAAATAGTTGAGCAGAAAAACAGTACAAGGAAGGGAAACTGAGGCACAGAGAGGTGAAAACAGAGTGGGGAAACTGAGGCAGGAACTGCTTTTCCTTTTTTCTGGGGGGGCTTCTGGGAGGTTTTCCTGATTTTTCCAGGGGGAAAAAAGCAAAAAAGCTGAGCAGAAAAAAAATACAAAGAGGGGAAACTGAGGCACAGAGAGGTGAAAACAGAGCGGGGAAACTGAGGCAGGAACTGCTGCTGCTGCCTTTTTTTTTTCTGGGGTCACTTGAGGTTTTCCTGGTGCAGCAGCCCTGGGGGGATTTCCTGTTTTATTTCAGGGGAAAAAAAGTTAAAAAATAAAATAGTGCAAGGAAGGGAAACTGAGGCACAGAGAGATGAAAACAGGTAGAGTGGGGAAACTGAGGCAGGAACTGCTTTTCCTGCCTTTTTTCTGGGAGGTTTTCCTGGTTTTTGTAGGGAAAAAAAAAAGGCAAAAAAAAGGAGCAGAAAAACAGTGCAAAGAAGGGAAACTGAGGCACAGAGAGGTGAAAACAGGCACAGTGGGGAAACTGAGGCAGGAACTGCTTTTCCTGCCTTTTTTCTGGGGGGGCTTCTGGGAGCTTTTCCTGATTTTTCCAGGGGGAAAAAAGCAAAACGTCTGAGCAGAAAAACAGTGCAAAGACAGGAAACTGAGGCACAGAGCGGTGAAAAGAGAGGTGAAAACAGAGTGGGGAAACTGAGGCAGGAACTGCTTCTGCTGCCATTTTTCTGGGAGGTTTTCCTGGTTTTTCCAGGGGGAAAATAAAAGAAAATAGTTGAGCAGAAAAACAGTGCAAGGAAGGGAAACTGAGGCACAGAGAGGTGAAAACAGAGTGGGGAAACTGAGGCAGAAACTGCTTTTCCTGCCTTTTTTCTGGGAGGTTTTCCTGGTTTTTCCAGGGGAAAATAAAAGCAAAATAGCTGAGCAGAAAAACAGTACAAAGAAGGGAAACTGAGGCACAGAGAGGTGAAAACAGAGTGGGGAAACTGAGGCAGGAACTGCTGCTGCTGCCTTTTTTCTGGGAGCTTTTCCTGATTTTTCCAGGGGAAAAAAAAAGGCAAAAAACTGGAGCAGAAAAACAGTGCAAAGAAGGGAAACTGAGGCACAGAGAGGCGAAAACAGAGCAGGGAAACTGAGGCAGGCCGGGGAGCGTTCCTGTTTTTCCTGCCTTTTTTTGGCCCTGCTGCGGGAGCGCCCCCGGCTCCGTTTTGGGATCTGGGGGAAAGGTTCTGCTGTCCCACAAATTCTCGGCCTCTCCCCGACTTGGAGCTCCCCACAAAATCGCGTGGGCTTGGTTTCCTCCTCCCCCTCCTCAGCTTATATCCGGGTTATTTTTATAGGAATTTGAGCCGTTCTGGATCCTGGCCAAGGAGGGAAAAGGTCGCCGTGCTCTGGGCCAGGATGGGCTGGGCTGGGCTGAGAGAAAGGGGAGGAGGCACAGACGGCCCCAAAAATGAGAGAGACAATCCCAAAAAATTAGAGACAATCCCAGAGCCCCAGAAAAAAATTAGAGAGACACTTCCAGAGCCCCCCAAAAATTACAGAGACAATACCAGGGTCCCCCCAAAAAATTATGGAGACAATCCCAGAGCCCCCCAAAAATTACAGAGACAATCCCAGAGCACCCCAAAATTAGAGACAATCCCAAAGCCCCCCCCAAAAAATGAGAGAGACAATCCCAGAGCACCCCAAAAAATTAAGAGACAATCCCAGAGTCCCCAAAAATTAGAGAGACAATCCCAGAGCCCCAAAAAATTAGGGAGACACTCCCAAAAAATTAAGAGACAATCCCAGAGCCCCCAGAAAATTAGAGAGACACTTCCAGAGTCCCCAAAAATTAGGGAGACAATCCCAGAGCCCCCCCAAAAATTAAAGAGACAATCCAAAAAAATTAGAGACAATCCCAGAGCCCCCCAAAATTAGGGAGACAATCCCAAAAAATTAAGAGACAATCCCAAAGCCCCCAAAAAATTAGAGAGACAATCCCAGAGTCCCCCAAAAATTAGGGAGACACTCCCAAAAAATTAAGAGACAATCCCAGAGCCCCAGAAAAAAAAATAGGGAGACAATCCCAGAGCCCCAAAAAATTAGGGAGACAATCCCAAAAAATTAGAGACAATTCCAGAGCACCCCAAAAATTAAGGAGACAATCCCAGAGCACCCCAAAAATTAAAGAGACAATCCCAAAAAATTAGAGACAATCCCAGAGCCCCAGAAAAAATTAGAGAGACAATCCCAGAGCCCCCCAAAATTAAGGAGACAATACCAGAGCCCCAAAAAATTAGGGAGACAATCCCAAAAAATTAGAGAGACAATCCCAGAGTCCCCAAAAAAATGGGGAGACAATCCCAGAGTCCCCCCAAAATTAAGGAGATAATCCCAGAGCCCCAGAAAAAAATTAGAGATAATCCCAGAGCCCCCCAAAAAATTAGACAGACAATCCCAGAGCCCCCCAAAAAATTAGACAGACAATCCCAGAGCCCCCCCAAAATTAGGGAGACAATCCCAGAGCACCCCAAAAATTAGGGAGACAATCCCAGAGCCCCCAAAAATTAGAGACAATCCCAAAGCCCCCCCAAAAAAATTAGGGAGACAATCCCAAAAAATTAAGAGACAATCCCAGAGCCCCCCAAAAATTAAGGAGACAATCTCAGAGTCCCCCCCAAAAAATTAGACAATCCCAGAGCCCTCCAAAAAATTAGACACACTCCCAGAGTCCCAGAAAAAAATTAGGGAGACAATCCCAAAGCCCCCCCAAAAATTATGGAGACAATCCCAGAGTCCCCCAAAAAATTAGGGAGACACTCCCAAAAAATTAGAGACAATCCCAGAGCACCCCAAAAATTACAGAGACAATCCCAGAGTCCCCCCAAAAATAAGAGGGACAATCCCAGGACCCCCCAAAATTAAGGAGACACTCCCAGTCCCCTACTGGTTACTCCACCCCCTGAAAATGTTGATTTTTTCCCCCCTGGAATTGTTCATTTTNTGTTCATTTTCCCCCTGAAACTGTTGATTTTTCCCCCCTAAAATTGTTGATTTTCCCCGCTGAAATTGTTCCTTTTTCCCCCCTGAAATTATTGATTTTTCCCCCAAAAATGTTGATTTTTTTCCCCATGAAATTGTTGATTTTTCCCCCTGGAATTGTTCATTTTTCCCCCCTGGAATTATTGATTTTTCCCCCCAAAAACTGTTGATTTTTCCCCCTGGTTTTGATCATTTTCCCGCCTGAAATTGTTGATTTTCCCCCTGGAATTATTGATTTTTTCCCCCCTGAAATTGTTGATTTTTCCCCCTGGAATTGTTGATTTCCCCCCCCCAAAAGGCTCCACCCCAGGGGCTGAACTCTGCCCCCCCCTCCCCATTTTACAGCCCTAATTAAACTAATTAAGGCCACAAACCTCCCTCGTTATGCCCGTGGGTGCCAGGGCAGCTCTGGGGGTTCAGCCTGACCCTCCCTGGTTTCATTTTGGGGAACTCCAGAACTTCCAACTGGGTTAAACTGGGAGCACTGGGGGTGGAATTTGGGATGGGACAAATCCCACCCCAAAAAATCACAGATTTTTCCCTGGAAAAGAAGAAAAAAATGGATAAAAAATGGTTTTGGAGCAGCTGGAAATTCACAATTGCTGGAATGTTCCGTGGCCACAAACAGGAACTGGTTGGGGGGGGGACAGGGGCCAGCATGTGACATTTGTGTGAGGCACAAACAAAGCCCAGAGCGAGAGAAAAACCGCTCCTTCCTCCCAAAAAACCCCGCCCCCAACTTCCCCAAAACTCCTCACCCCCGCCRCAAAATCTTCATCCCCATCAAAAAACTCCCCCCTCCAAAAAAAGCTCCAAAAATGTCTCTCCCCTCCAAAATAATCCACATTTCCTCACTGCAAAAAGTCAGCCCTGAAAAAAAAAAATTGCTTTTTTCCACCTCCAAAAATCCACCTTATCACCTAAAATATTATTTTAAAAATACACCTTGAAAAAAAAAATTGCTTTTTCCACCCCCAAAAATCCACTTTATCACCTAAAATATTATTTTAAAAATACACCTTGCCCCTCCAAAGGACAACTCCCCTGCAAGAAACCAAAGTTTCCTCCCTCAGAAATGAACATTCTACCCAAAACATATTTTTCCCTCCCCGAAAATACATTTTTTACCCCCAAAAAGACATCTAGACCCGCAAGAAGTTACATTTTCCTCCCCAAAACTCCACCTTTACTCCCCAAAAATCCGCCTTGTCACCCCAAAAAATACCCTTTTCCCCCCTTAAAAAACTTTATGTCCCAAATCCAACTTTTTCCACCCAAAAATACCACTTTGCCCTCCCCATAAAACTTTTCCTCCCCAAATAMCTTTTCCTTTATAAAAACACATTTTCCACCTCAAAAAAAACCCCCCACATTTCATCCCCCCCAAAACCCCTTTTCCACATTTTAATCCCTCTTYGCCCCTTATCCACTCCCCCCGCGCAAAAAACACCAAAAGCTGAGRCAGAAATACCAAAAAWWWTTTTWAAWT
>NDFG01000076.1:516369-538472 GCA_002167245.1 Sporophila hypoxantha
AAAAGGCGATGAGGAAGTACATGCACCAATAAGCCAAACTCGCACACACAGAGAAACCCATGTAGACCTTACAAACTGTAATATTCTCACCGGCGCCGAAAGCGCAGGCTTCGTCACATCTTGGCAGTGTCTTGTTGCCTCTCCTCTCGCAGTTTAGATGAGGCGTGGAAAGAAAGAAGAGTCCCTTAGGCATCCCATCACTCTTCCTTCGCATATTGAATTAAACATCTTGCATTCCCCGGCCAAACCATGTCAGCAGCAACAATGTCTGATTGCTAGTTTTTTCATCAGGGGAATGCCTTCTCTCGCTCTCGCACAACAGATGATGACTGAGCAGTATGCGCCATTTCCTGGGATGGACTCTTGTTGGGCCAGAGTGTTGATTTAATATACGAAGTCCATACAGCTCTCACCTGCGCACTAGTATAGTGTTTTTCGCACGCTTCTCACCTCTCGACTTCGGCACGCATACGCAACGAGACCCTCGCGGCTACTGCAACTCTTTAGTTCCATTTGAGTGGTGCCCTCGTGCCAAGCGTACGAGCATGATAGAGATGAGGCTGGAAGGCTCGGGAGCGTGCGGGGGGGTGGCGGGGAGAGGGTGGGGGGGGGGGGCGGGGGGGGGGGGGGGGAGGAAAGAAACGGCCAGAGAAAAAGAGGTGGGTTTTGTTCGGGGAGGAAGAGGGCGACAGGGGACCCAGAGGGCGAGCGGAGAGGCTTTAGGAGTGAGAGTGGGATGGGGACCCGGCGAGGGGAGCACGGGGGACGCGCTGCGGAGGAGGGTCGTGGGGGCTGTCGTCGCCGGAGGGGGTCGCGTGTAGAAGGGACGCAGTCGGCCGCGCCGCGCGGGAGCAGGCTGGGGGCAGGCCAGGCTGGGAGGGGGCTGGCGGCTGCGCGGCCGTCGGCCTCGGCGGGGGCGCAGGCGTGGAGGACGCGGGAGGGGTGCTCGGCTGCCAGAGAGCGGGGTGCCGGGCGGCGCGCGGCCGAGGCCGGGCGGGGGCGTGTGGTGTGCGTGCGCCGGGATCCTCGCACGGAGCGGAGAAGGCCCTGGGCGCCGGGATTGCGCTGGGAACCGGGAGGCTCGGACCGGAGTGCCGGGGCGGGTTGGCGGCGAGCGCGCCGGGCGGGGGGCTGCGTGGAGCGGGCGCGCGGGCTGCCGGAGAGCGTTTCCGGCGCGGGAGCGCTGCGCGGGCGGCGGGGGAGGGCGGGGGGCTGGCGTGCGCGGGGCGCGCGGTGCCGGCCGGGCGGGAGCGCGTGCTGCCCGCGCAGCTCGCATGAGAAAGGGCCGGAGCGGCGTGCGGGCAGCCTCGGGCCGTTCTGCGGGGGGCTGGGGCGAGGCGCGGGGGCTGGCGTTAGGCGGGGCGCGCCCGCGGTCAAGGCAGGAGGTCTTGGGAGGAAAGGGCGCGGTCGCGGCGTGCTGCTGGGACGGCCTGGTGGCTGGGGAGGGGTCCAATGTGTGGTGCGATCCTGGCTGGGCAGGCGGGAGCGGGGGCTGAATTTGGGGTGCACCCCAACTGCCAGCTGTGTCCCGCCGTGCGGCTGCTGCCGGGTGGCGGGCATCGCGGTCGCCGCAGCAGGCGTTGTGTTCGCGCGCCCCAGGTTGGCGAGTGGTAAAGCGCCCAGTGGAGGGCGTGCAGTGGGGTGTGAGGGTGGGGGTGGTGGGACGATGGCTGTGGCGTGGGGCGACGGAGGCTGGGTGCGGATCGGCCGAGGAGTTGGCGGAGAGTTGGTTAAGAGGAAGGAGGGGAAAAAGAAGGGGGGGGTTTTTGTTTGGGAGATGCTGGGAGGTTGAGGTGCGCTGAGCTGGGCGCAGGGTGGTGGAGGGATGCTCAGGGATCGCGGGTTGGGGGGAGTCGAGGCAGGCGTTGGATGGAAAGGATTTTGAGGGGAGAGGCTTGGGGAGCGGGTTGTAAGAAGGGGACAGAAGGAACAGAAGACAGGAACTGGGTAGGACAGGAAGAGTGCTGTGTGTATGTTGAGCACAAGAACAGGAGGAATGGGCCCGTGGGGATGAGGATAGCGCAGTGGGGAGTTTAGGAACCATGGGTGGCCGTGAAGCCATGGGAAAGAAAAAGAAGCCCTGGCCGCAGGGGTAGTTGCTGAGAGGATGGAGGTGGAGGGATCCCGCACGAAGCCGAAGAAATCCCCCGAGAGCGCGCTCCGAAAGGCTGGCGGTGGGCGTGTCCCTCGGTGAGGTTGGTCCGGTTTGGAGAAAAAGGCGGAAGTAAGGAGGAGTTCGCATAAAGGACCGCAGCGGTGGTTGGCGGGCGGCCGCGGGGATGGAGCTGGTTTGGCTCTCCAGGGCTGTGGTCACAGGAGCGCCAGTTTGTGCCGCGAGGGTTTGCCGCGACGGCAGGTTGGAGGTGGGGAACACGCAGATGGGAGGAGGGTGGTGGGATGCGGCGGAGTTCGGAGTGCGGGCGGCGCGGGCGGGTCCCGGACTGCGCGGTCGGGGCGGGCGGCCCGCGCAGCGCCCCTGGAAGAGACCCAGGGAAAGGTGGGGGAAGGAGAAAAGGGAGAAAAGGGAAAGAAACGGGGAGAAGAGAAAGATAAAGGGGAGAGAGGGGTAGAGGGGGGAGAGTGGAGGAAGTGTAGAAGGGAGAGAAAGGAGGAAAAGGAGAGGAGAAGGGGAGGGAGGGAGAAGGAAGGGTGGAGAAGGGAAGAAGAGGTAAGGAAGGTGTTAGAAGAGAGAGTAGAAAGAGAGTGAGATAAGATAGAGCAGCAAACGAGGGAAGATAAGCAGTATAAAAGAGAACGGAGGAATAGAAGAGCTACGCGCGAGAAATAGTGGACGATGGCGAATATAGCGATCGATCGAAGCAGGGGAATATAGTGAGAGGAAAAAGGGGGTCACTCCGACGAAGCGAATATATAGGGAAAGCGGAATATAAACAATGAAGAGGGTATATGTGCTACCAAGACACAATCAGTGAGAAAATAAGAAGATATAGAGGTGAAAAGTGAAAGAGAATAATACTGGGGAAGTAAGAAAGGTGAGCAGAGTAAAGACGAGAGGAGATAAAAGAAGACAGTAATTTGTACATTTTTGCCACTGTCGAACATTGGTACATGCTAAGAGTCTGCTGGTGATAAAAGGTCCAATATTGGTGTGTCAAAGAGAGATGAGGCATGTTGGGTGCAAGAATGTCGGTTCAGAGAGAGAAGACAGCAAAGGAGTGAAGAAGTCACCTGTATGGATAATTTAGTGCACTCTTCACATTGTTTGACTAGGTGTCTGATGTAGAAAATTGAAAGTTCCTCAATACCATTCTTGATCACTAAATCGCTGCCCGCCAAATGCCCCAGTAAATACTAGGTTACACCGTAATCATTTCCCCTCAAGTTTCGCACTCGACCAATCTCACATTCTGAACCTCCTCTAGATGTCAATTTTACCTCTTTCACCACATTGCAGGCTCCTGAGAGAAGGTGTGTGCGTACACACACTTTCATATCGGCAGGACTTCAGTAGACAGCTCTTGTGCCTCCAATTCGTGCCAGGCAATAACACACCACTAAGGTTCCAAAGAGCCTCTATCCATACACTGCTCAGCTCTCCTCTGCTCCTCCTCTGTGGTTGCTGATCCACGTAGACAACACCCTTTCGCAAACAAGATTGAGCTATTATGCAACAGCTTGCCCAATCTCACTCTCGCTGAACGGAAATGCTCACAAATTTACCTTAGCACGTCTGCCCTATGCCTGACGCCAGGACCACACAATCCACTATATATGACCGCATTGACGCCTCCACTCTGTATGTTTATGCTGTAGAGAGTCCGAACCTCATGAGAGAATGCATCCAGGTCAAATCATCCGTTAGAAGAGTAGCAGGCGCCAAACAT
Source organism: Sporophila hypoxantha (assembly GCA_002167245.1). Classification (NCBI taxonomy): domain Eukaryota; kingdom Metazoa; phylum Chordata; class Aves; order Passeriformes; family Thraupidae; genus Sporophila; species Sporophila hypoxantha. The sequence continues at coordinate 520,215 of NDFG01000076.1, forward strand.
TAAATGAGGCTCGTTCTACAGAAGGACAAGTTGTCGCAAGTAGGGAAGTAGTATCGAGAACACCACATCTGCGACGCCCAAGAGAAGCATGTTGAGATAGCGTAGCTCAAGAATCCACCAACCTTTCTACAGCAGCCTGAACAGATCCCCTCCAGGTGTGTTTATTTCTCTCGAATTTTATATATGGCGAGACAGAGAGGAATCATATTCTCTCGGGGCTTGAATACGTACTCTCTTTGAAACCATCTATAAGGTGTGACATGAACACGTCAGCCTTTGCTTGCGTGCACACTCTCTCTACTCACAAGGTTTTATGCATTAATGTGCTTGAGAGACAAGCTCAAAATTTCGCAAGCATTGTATTGTGTGAAGGGACATTGATACAGACCAACATTTGTTGCTTTAGGTTGCACAGAGCCCCTGACACCGGTTAGTGAACCCATATGGTTCCAGACCCTCGCCATTTGGGAATGACACAGACACCAGGAACCCAGCTTTGGGGTGCACAGAGCCCCTGACATCTGGTTTAGGATTGGAATAAGCCCAGCTCAAGTTTGGGTGCTATGAACCCCCTTGACACGCCAGGTTTAGGATGGAAATGAGCCCAGACACCAGGGGAGCTCAGCTTTGGGGTGCACAGAGCCCTGACACCAAGGTTAGGATTGGAATAAGCCCAGCTCAGCTTTGGGCACAGACCCTCTGGGCACCCCCAATTTGGATTGGAATGAGCCAGAACCAGGGGAACCCAGCTTTGGGTGCACAGAGCCCTGCCACCCCCAATTTAGGATGAATGAAGCCCAGGAAACCAGGAACTCAATTTTGGGTGCACAGAGCCCCTGACCCTCTGGTTTAGACTGGAATAAGCCCACTCAGCTTTGGGTGCACAATCTCTGACAACCCAGGTTTAGGGAACAGGAATAAGCCGGCTCAGCTTTGGGTGCACAGACCCCCTAAGTTTAAGGACTGGGAATGAGCAGACACCAGGAGAACTCAAATTTGGGGTGCACAGACCCCCTGGACCCCAATTAGGATGGAATGAGCCAGAATCCAGGAACTCCGCAGCTCAGCTTTTGGGGTGCACAGCCCTAACTTTAGGATGGGAATGAGCCCAGACACCAGTGAGAACTCAAATTTGGGGTGCACAGACCCCTGACCACCCCGAGTTTAGACTGGGAATGTCCCAAGCACGGGGGACTCCAGCTTCTCCCATCTCAGTTTTTGGGGTGCAGGAACCTCCAACAAATCAATGTTGAAAGCTGCCCAGGACCACTCCCAACCCCAAATTGGCTCAGTTTTTGGGGTTGCACCCCTGCCACTCCACCCTGCAGGCTGAGATGGAGCTTGGGGGGTCCCCAAAAAAGTGCCCCTCCTCCACCTTGAGGGTAGCCAAGTGCGCCAGTCCCAGGTTCAGGTGGGATGTTTTTGATCTCCCCAAACTCAGCAAATCTGTCGTGCACCGTCCTTCCTCCGTGGCTCCTCGTGCACCCTGTCACAAAGAGATCCAGCCCTCGCACGCTGGGCAGGAAAAATTGGGGTCAGCAGGGTGGGGAAATGCAGGTTTGCACCCCAAATCCTTCAGGTGAGATTGGGGCTGATGCTGGAAGGTGGGAAGAATCATCCCTCAGTTCTTCTTTCTTGCTGTGCGGGGGTTCCCCAAAAAAAAGGGTTTGTCACCCCTTAAATCACTCCTTTTTCAGGCGTAGGAAAGGGAGATGGAGGCCCAGTGCCCCCCAAAATCCTGGGGGAGGTGGGAAAAGCTGATCCCAGGAGGGAACCCAAAATCCCAGATCCATTTCCACGGGGAAAGTGCCCCAGGTGAGTTTGGGACCCATGGGGCTTTCAGGAAGGAGATCTGCCCCCAAATTCCCATTTCACCTGGGAAGGGGATATGGAGCTGGGGTTGGGACCCGTCAAAATAAATCCTGGGAATGAGGGAAGGGAAAGGGTTGTCCCAACATAAATTAAATCCTAGGAATGAGGGAAAGGAAGGGATTGTCCCAGACTTGGAATGAGGGAAGGGATTGTCCCAGCCTAAAATAAATCCTGGGAAGAAGGYAAGGGAATAAGGGAAGAGATTATGCCAGCCTAAATTAAATCCTGGYAACAAGAAAAGGGAAGGGATTGTCCCAACATAAATTAAATCCTAGCAAGGAGGGAAGAAATTGTCCCAGCCTAAATTAAATCCTGGGAATAAGGGAAGGGAAAGGATTGTCCCACCTAAATAAATCTTGGGAAGAAGGGAAGGCAAGTGAAGGGAGTAAGGGAAGGGACTGTCCCAGCCTAAATGAAATCCTGGGAATGAGGGAAGGGAAAGGATTGTCCCAACATAAATTAAATCCTAGGAATGATGGAAGGGATTGCCCCAGCCTAAAATAAATCCTGGGAATGAGAAATGAGATTATCCCAGACAAAAACAAATCCTGGAAATGAGAGAAGGAAGGGATTGTGCCAAATAAAATAAATCCTGGGAATGAGGGAAGCGAAGGGAAGGGATTGTCCCAACATAAACTAAATCCTAGGAATGATAGAAGGGATTGTCCATCTGGGAATGAGGGAAAGGGATTGTCCCAATCTAAAATAATCTGGAATGAGAAAGGGAAGGGATGTCCAGCCTAATAAATCCTGGGATGAGGGAAGGAAGGATATTGTCCCCCTAATAAATCTTGGGGAAGAAGGGAAGGGAATAGGGAAGGCTTTGTCTCAACATAAATCAATCCTAGCTGAATGATAAGAAGAAGGGATGTCCAGCTGGGAATGAGGGAGAGAGACTGTCCCGCTAAAACGGATGAGGGAAGGATGTCGAATATCCTGGGAATGAATGGAAGGATTGTCCCAGCCTAAATAAATCCTGGAATAAGGGAAGGGAAAGGATTGTCCACCTAAATAAATCTTGGGAAGAAGCAAGGGAGGAGGGAGTAACGGGGAAAGGGATTGTCAGCCTAAATAAATCCTGGGGAAGGGAGAGGGATTGTCAGCCAAATAAACTGTAAGGAGGATTATCCAGCCTGGGAATGAGGGAAGGAGGATTTCCACAGTAAATAAATCTAGGAATGAGGAGAAGGGATTCGTCCAGCTAAATAGAATCCTGGGAATAGGAGGGAAATCTGTCCACCTAAATTAATTTGGAAGAGGAAGGGCTGCCTGAAGGGGAAGGGATTGTTCCCAGCTACGGAATGAGAAGGGAAGGGAGCTGTCCGAGCCTAAAAATCCTGGGAATGAGGGAAGGGAACTGTCGCCAGCCTAATTAAATCCTAGGAATGGAAGGGATGGGTGCCAGCCTAATTTAAATCCGTGGGAATGAGGGAGAGGGACTGTCCCAGCTGGGAATGAGGGAAGGGATTATCAGTCTAAATAAATCCTGGAATAAGAGAAGGGATTGTCCCCAGCCCTAAAATGAAATCTGGGGTAAGGGAAGGGACTGTCCAGCCCTAAATGAAATCCAATGGAGTAAGGGAAGGGATTGTCCAGCCTAAAATGAAATCCTGGGGAATGAGGGAAGGATTATCCCCAGCCATAAATGAAATCCTGGAATGAGAGAAGGGAAGGGATGTCCCAGCCTAAATGAAATCCTGGGAGTAAGGGAAGGGACTGTCCCAGCCTAAATGAAATCCGAGAGAAGGGAGGGATTGTCGCCAGCCTAACTGAATCTGGAATAAAGAAGAGACTGTCCCAGCTAAAGTGAAATCCGGAGTAAGGGAAGGGACTGTCACAGCCTAAAATTAAAATCCTGCAATGATGGCAAAGGATTGTCAGTCTAAAACAAACCTGAATAGGGAAGGCGACTGTCCCAGTCTGGAATCGAGGGAAGGGATTTAATCACCAGCCTAAATGAAATCTGAATGAGAGAAGGGCGTGCCCAGCCCCCCAGAGCCTGCAGGCCCGCTGTCCCCCTCACAAATCTCGCGGCCCGGCTCGTCCCTGTCTGGCTCCACGCTGTCGTAATCTTTCGCGCACCCGAGCACGGGATCTCTTCCTCTGGAAAAGAGAAAGGGGGGGAAGAACGGGACCCCCACACTAATCCAGGGGGCCAGGGAAGGGTCTGGGGCGAGAAAGGGGGGGAAGAACGGGACCCCCAAACTCCAGGGGGGCAGGGAAGGGGTCTGGGGGCGCTCTGGGCTCTCACCTGAGCCGAAGCCGCGGCCCTTCCGCTTCTTGGCCTTTTCCTTCAGCTTGTGGATGCTCTCTGGGGGGATTGGGGGTTGTGGGGTCAGCAGGAGCAGGGAGCCCCCCCAGAGGGACAGGGAGCCCCCCCAGAGGGACAGGGAGCCCCCCCAGAGGGACAGGGAGCCCCCCCAGAGGGACAGGGAGCCCCCCAGAGGGACAGGGAGCCCCCCCAGAGGGACAGGGAGCCCTCAGCCTGGCTGGGAGGGGCTGGGAATGGCCCTGGGGTGGGAATGACCCCCCTGGGGTGGGAATGATCCTGGGATGGGAATGACCCTGGGAATGGGAATGACCCTCCTGGGAATGACCCTGGGTTGGGAATGACCCTTGGGGTGGGAATGACCCCCCTGGGGTAGGAATGACCCCTGGGATGGGAATGATCCTTCTGGGAATGATCCCTTCTGGGAATGACCCCCCTGGGAATGACCACTGGGATGGGAGTGACCCCTGGGATGGGAATGACCCCTGGAGTGGGAATGACCCTGGGATGGGAATGGCCCTGGGGTGGGAATGACCCTTCTGGGAATGACCCTTGGGATGAGAATGACCCCCCTGGGAATGGCCCTGGGATGGGAATGACCCTTCTGGGAATGACCACTGGGATGGGAATGACCCTGGGATGGAAATGACCCCCCCAGGAATGACCACTGGGATGGGAATGACCCTGGGATTGGAATGACCCCTCTGGGAATGACCCTGGGATGGGAATGACCCCCCCCAGGAATGACCCCTGTGATTGGAATGACCCTCCTGGGACCACTGGGCTGGGAATGACCCTGGGATGGGAATGACCCTTGGGATTGGAATGACCCTCCTGGGAATGACCCCCCTGAGAATGACCACTGGGCTGGGAATGACCCCTGGGTCGGGAATGATGTCCCTGGGTCAGGAAAAACCCACCCGCACCGGGCAGGATCCCCCGCTCCAGGCAGAGGCACCGCCGGACAAGCCAGGACGGTGTCCCCGTGATGGGAATGACCCCCCCAGGCCGGACAGGACCCCCCGAGTCCCTCCGGGCCAGGAAAGGACACCGGGAATGAACCCCCCGAGCCAGGAGTGACSCCCCAGCACCGAGCAGGAGCCCCCTGGCACCGACAGCAACCCCCGCACCGGGCCCGSGCTCTCCCTAAGGCCGGTGCGGCCAGAGGCGGCGGGAGCGGCTCCGCTGAGCCCAAACCCGGCCGGATCGCTCGGCGGGGCCGCTCTGGGCCGGGCGGTATCGCCGCAGCCCCGCGCTCACCGTCCCCGTCCTCGTCCATAGCGAAATCCTCGCCGCCCGCCTCATGAAGATCCAGCACGTCCGCCATCTTGCCGGGAGTAGCGGGGCACGCCGGGAGCGCGCCGGAAGTGGGAGGGAATGGGGCGGAAGTATCGGCGCGGCCATATTGGAAAGGGGGCGTGACAGAAACACCGGTGCGGCCATATTGGGAAGGGGTCTGGACAGAAACACCGGCGCGGCCATATTGGGGAGTATGGCGGAAGTATGAGGGCGGCCATATTGGAAAGGGGGCGTGACAGAAACACCGGCGCGGCCATATTGGGGAGTGTGGCGGAAGTATGAGTGCGGCCATATTGGAAAGGGGCGTGACAGAAACACCGGTGCGGCCATATTGGGGAGTGTGGCGGAAGTGTGAGCGCGGCCATATTGGGAAGGGGCTGAGCGGAAGTGTCTGTTCCGCCATCTTGAGAAGGTCGCGACGTCCTGCCGCCATTTTGAGAAGGTCGGGCTGGTTCTTTTGGCCCCGGGAATTTCGAACCCCGAGAATTTTGAATCCCGGGAATTTCAAACCCCGGGAATTTCAAACCCCAGGAATTTCGAATCACGGTAATTTTGAACCGAAGGAATTTCGAACCCCACACCAACGCAGCTCAAAGCGGTTTTTGGACATGACCGGCCCACCAAAAAATGAGCAAGAGCACCAAAGTTAACCAAAATCGCTGGGTTTATTGTAGAAAATCCACAGCAGCGTTTATCCCATAATTCCACTGCCTCAACAAGGAGCATGGCTTTCTCCCTACTGAGAAAATTTGAATTTTGTTCATTTTCCARGGAGATCRGGASCCTCCAAACGGGCGCCTCYATCCCACAAGCAATGGAATATTCTGMTTTTTTCCCTTTTATTTTTTTAAATTCCACAGCGATGGAACTCCCAAAGTCCTCCCAGATTTGTTTATTTCAAGCATAAAGAACTGGGAGGAGCTTCAGGGATTCCCTTAGGTGCYGAATAAATTGCAGGATTAACTCCATGTTATTCCTAAATCAAATTTTTCCAATATTCCAGGAAAATTACACCCCACAACCCCCCCATCCCTTTTAAAATCCAATTTCCAGCGATATCAAATGTTAATAGTGTTTGTAGAKAGTATAAAAAATATATAAACCCCCAAAATAAGCTCGTTAGGATGTGGATATAAAAATGGGGTACCTACAGATAATGGAATTATTCCAATTTTATCCTAAAACAACGATTATTGCTGGAATATCCTGTGGTCAGGCAGAGGGAAGGAGGAGAGTGGGAATCGTGGAAACTGCAGGGTTTAAGGGGATAAGAAGTGGGAAAAGCTCTAAGCTGGGGTGAAAAAGGAATTCTGGCTTGGAATTCAGTTTGTACTCCCAGTCTGCTGGGGGAAAAGGGGAGTAAGATGGYAATTTCCATGGATAAATTGACATTTTCTTGGGTGAACTCGGAGCTGTTTTGAACAATTCCATGCCATAAAAGGGGTTTTAAAGCTAAATACAGTCTAAATTCCACATGGATACAAAGGATAAGGAATGATTAGTGCAAATCCCTCCCTCATCCACCAACTCTCCAAGACTTTTCCAACCTTCCAATGCTGATGTTTGGCTCCAGACTGATCCCCAGATTGAATTCCAAAATTAAATCTGGATATTGCACACGTTGGCAACCACTCGTTTAATTAAGGAGCTCATCAAGGAGCTCTAATTGATCCCTTTCTGCTGCAGGAGGGAGGGGATCCAATGGGTTTTCCCAGAGGAAACARTGGATTCCATGGAATCCCAACTGCTCCAGCAATGATGGAGTGAGGAGAGGACAAAACCTGGGATCTGAACCCCGAAAATAAGGGACAGGAAAAAAAATCTGTAGGGATTATGAGGGAATAAAAAATTCCCTATGGATAAGGAAGCTCTGAAGGGAGGAATGAGGAGAATGAGAAGTAGCTCTAAAAACCAGGATAAAACTTGCTAAAAATCATTCAGGAGCTAAAATCCATTCAGGAGCTTTTTCCTAAATTCTTCTAAATGTGCAAACGGGCTGGGATTTGGGGAAAGGGTTTTGGGCTCACCAAGGGTGGGATTTTGGGGTTCAGCACCAGAGGAGTGTAAAACATTCCCTAGGGAATAAAGGAGCTCTGAAGGGAGGAATGAGGGAATGAGGAGAATGAGAAGTAGCTCTAAAAGCCAGGATGAAACTCACTAAAAATCCATTCAGGAGCTAAATCATTTCAGGAGCTTTTTCCTAAATTTCTTCTAAATGTGCAAATGGGCTGGGATTTGGGGAAAGGGTTTTGGATCACCAGGGTGGATTTTGGGTCAGCAAACCAGAGGAGTGTAAAAAATTCCTAGGGAATAAGGAGCTCTGAAGGAGGAATGAGGGAATGAGGAGAATGAGAAGTAGCCAGGATAAAACTTGCTAAATCCATTTTTCCTAAATTTCTTCTAAATGTGCAAACGGGCTGGGATTTGGGGAAAGTGTTTTGGGCTCACCATGGGGTGGGATTTTGGGGTTAAGCAACAGGAGAAGTGTAAAAACGTTCCCTAAGGGAATAAGGAGCTTCTGAAGGGAGGAATGAGGAGAAGCTCTAAAAACCAGGATAAAACTCGCTAAAACCCATACAGAAGTTTTTCCCTAAATTTCTTCTAAATGTGCAAACGGGCTGGGATTTGGGGGAAAGGTTTTGGGCTCACCAAGGGTGGGATTTTGGTTCAGTAACCAGAGAGAGTGTAAACATTCCTAGGGAATGAGAAGATGAGAAGTAGCTCTAAACCAGGATAAAACTTGCTAAAATCCATACAGAAGTTTTTCCTAAATTTCTTCTAAATGTGCAAACGGGGAAAGGTTTGGGATCACCAGGGGTGGGATTTTGGGGTTCAGCAACCAGAGGAGTGTAAAACATTCCTAGGGAATAAGGAGCTCTGAAGGGAGGAATGAAGAGAATGAGAAATAGCTCTAAAAACAGGATAAAACTTGCTAAAATCAATTCAGAGAGCTAAAATCAATTCAGGAGCTTTTCCCTTAAATTTCTTCTCAAATGTGCAAAACGGGCTGGGATTTGGGGAAAGGTTTTGGGATCACCAAGGGTGGATTTGGGGTTCAGCAACCAGAGGAGTAAAAAGTTCCCTAGGGAATAAGGAGCTCTGAAGGGAGGAATGAGGAGAATGAGAAGTAAGCCAGGATAAAACTTGCTAAAATCCATTTTTTCCCTAAATTTCTTCTAAATGTGCAAACGGGCTGGGATTTGGGGAAAGGGTTTTGGGCTCACCAAAGGTGGGATTTTGGGGTTCAGCACCAGAAGGAAGTGTAAAAAATTCCATAGGGAATAAGGAGATCTGAAGGGAGGAATGAGGAGAAGCTCTAAAACCAGGATAAAACTCGCTAAACCCATACAGAAGTTTTTCCCTAAATTTCTTCTAAATGTGCAAACGGCTGGGATTTGGGGGAAAGGGTTTTGGGCTCACCAAGGGTGGGATTTTGGGGTTCAGCAACCAGAGGAGTGTAAAATGTTCCCTAGGGAATAAGGAGCTCTGAAGGGAGGAATGAGGGAATGAGGAGAATGAGAAGTAGCTCTAAAAACCAGGAATGAAACTCGCTAAAATCAATTCAGGAGGCTAAAATCAATTCAGGAGCTTTTCCCTAAATTTCTTCTAAATGTGCAAACGGGCTGGGATTTGGGGAAGGGGTCTTGGGATCACCAGGGGTGGAATTTTGGGGTTCAGGCAACCAGAGGAGTGTAAAACGTTCCCTAGGGAATAAGGAGGTCTGAAGGAGGAATGAGAAGAGGAGAATGAGAAGTAGCCAGGATAAAACTTGCTCAAATCATTCAGGAGCTTTTTCCCTAAATTTTCTTCAAATGTGCAAACGGGGAAAGGTTTTGGCTCACCAAGGGTGGGATTTTGGGGTTCAGCAACAGAGGAGTGGGAAAACATTCCTAGGGATAAGGAGCTCTGGAAGGGAGGAATGAGGAATGAGGAGAATGAGAAGTAACCAGGATAAAACTTGCTAAATCCATTTTTCCCCTAAATTTCTTCTAAATGTGCAAACGGGCTGGGATTTTGGGGGAAAGGTTTTTGGGCTCACAAGGGTGGGATTTTGGGGTTCAGCAGCCAGAGGAGTGTGCTGAGCCCAGCTGGCCAGCTGCCAGCAGCAGGATGTCGCTTCTTCTCCTTGTGGAACCTCAGCTCCTTGCCGGCAAGCCGGGCCTCGTCCAGCTCGCGCTCGGTGGCCGCCAGCTCCCGGGAAAAGGGCTCCTGGAATGTTCTGCTCCCGGTTCACCCAGTCCAGGGCATCTGTTTTCGGATGTCATCGTCCAGAGCACGGTGGGAGTAGTGAGCCAGGACTTCCTGGTGGGAATGGGAGGCAGAGAATTGTTAGAATTGGGGAAAAAACCCCAAAACGTAGGGTGCGATAGGATTGATAAAATTTGGGGAGAAAGCTTAAGGGGATGATGGTTTGTGAAGTTGGGCTAGGGCAGAGTGGGGAAGAGTTAATGAATAAAGGAGGGATTTGTTAGAAGGATGTTCTCATGGATGCACCTTGGGCAGTGCGAGAGCCCAGGCAGGGCTGCACCCAAGGTGAACCAAAATGGCCACAAAATGAACCCAAATGGACCAAAAATGGTCACAAAATGAACCCAAGATCAACCAAAATGGCACAAAATGAACCCAAGATCAACCAAAATGGTCACAAAATGAAGCCCAAATCAACAAAAATGGTCACAAAATGAACCCAAAATGGACAAAAATGGTCACAAAATGGACCCAAACCAGACCAAAAATGGCCACAAATGAACCCAAAATGGACCAAAAATGGATCGCAAAATGAACCCAAAATTGGACCAAAATGGTCACAAAATGAACCAAAAAACAGACCCAAGAATGGTCACAAAATGAACCCAAAATGGACCCAAAATGGTCACAAAATGGACACCATGGCACAGGGGTCTCCCACTTTTAGAAGTTTTGGTCCATTTGCATATTGGAGTTATAATTGTCCAATTACAGCTCCACCCATAAAGTCCCATTTTTCTTGTTTTCTCTCTTCAGTCCACATGTTTATGCTCTTGGGCCTGAGATTTGGATCATTTTGTCCTTCCCAAGGCACCGGGGGAAGCTCAGGAATGGAGCTGGGACTCACCTGGCGTGAGCCTGCCGCTCCCTCCATGGCCTTCAGGCTCCCATTCCAGTGCAGCAGCTGGAAAACTGTCATCAGCTCCTGGGGAGGGCAAGAGGGAGGGTTTAAAACACAAAATATTAAACCCACCAGACGTGCTGGGATTGCTCAGAGCTGGGTGATTTCCACTTCTGTGTTTTGAAGGTCGGTACCATAAAATTACATACAAATATTCTTTAATGCATGTGGATAAACTCTCATAATGCTGGTGGTACACAGAGCAGCAAATGGATAGAATATGGTGATTTAGGCACCATCATTAAGGAATTTCACATTTAAAATGAAATGCAGTGACTGTCTAAAGTTGGGGGTCACTAAGAGAATGTTCCCTTTGCAAATACAGGTCCAGATATTAATATCTATATTTTATAACATATATCTATAATTCCATATATGTGTGTATTTGCATGAGAGCAGATATTCCATTCCCAGCTGTTCTCTAATCCTGATCCACAATTCCAAACCTTCCTTGGCAGCTCAGATTCCATTATCCAGATGTTCTTCCCATATTTTCCGTGGGATCCAAGGTTGTGGTTTGGGGTCATGAACACTGACTCCCAATGCCACCACCAGTCTTTGGGGGAAATATCTTCCCATCTTGTGGAGCTCTTCCTCCCTGTTTTCAAGGATGAATCCCACTAATTAACTGGACTACTGCAATTAGGACTTGGAAATACACAGTGACAGTGAGAAAACAATTCCAAGGGGTAATTACAGGAATTACCCCAAATCTGATAAGAATCAGAGGGAAACCTGAGTTTTCATTCCCCACGGAAAAAAACTAAAAATCCACCTGGGAGACCAACCCAAACATCCCTTAACCAAACCAGGAGTGGGACTGGCTAGAAGAGGAGCAGGATCTGCACAAACGGACACAGCACCTGGAATTCCAGCATGGATTTCCCTTGTTGGACTCCAGCATGAAGCGGAAGGCCCCGATGCCAGTGTTGGATTATCAGCCTCTTCTCGGTTGCCTGCAAGAGAAATTCCAGCTCTGGAGCTGCATTCCCATCCCTGGGAATTCCCACTTTTAGAAATGTTATGGAATAGGATAGACATTGTTTGAGAGAGAAATGGAATTAGAAATAAATTTTAAAAATTAGAAATAGTTGGCTTCTGATTGTGATGGGCATGAAATGACAACACCTCTATTGCCTCACCCTACAGGAGACTGAAAACGGAATTAGAAATAAATTTAAAAATTAGAATAAATTTAGAAACTAGAAATAAATTAAGAAACTAGAAATAATTAGCTTCAGATTGTGATGGGCATGAATTATAACACCTGTATTGCCTCACCTTTACACATGAGACTGAAAATGGAATTAGAAATAAATACATAAATTAGAAATAAGTTTAGAAATTAGAAATAAGTTTAGAAATTAGAAATAAGTAGCTTCTGATTGTGATGGGCATGAATTATAACACCTGTATTACCTCACCCTACACATGAGACTGAAAATGGAATTAGAAATAAGTTTAGAAATTAGAAATAATTAGCTTCAGATTGTGATGGGCATGAATTATAACAGCTGTATTGCCTCACCCTACACGAAACTGAAAATGGAATTAGAAATAAATGCAGAAACTAGAAATAAGTTTAGAAATCAGAAATAAGTAGCTTCAGATTGTGATGGTGTGAATTATAACAGCTGTATTGCCTCAGCCTACACGAGACTGAAAATGAAATTAGAAATAAATGCAGAAATTAGAAATAAGTTTAAAAATTAGAAATAAGTTTAGAAATTAGAAATAAGTAGCTTCTGATTGTGATGGTGTGAATTGTAACACTTGTATTGCCTCACCCTACACATGAAACTGAAAATGGAATTAGAAATAAATTAAGAAATTAGAAATAAATTTAGAAACTAGAAATAAATTTAGAAACTAGAAATAATTAGCTTCAGATTGTGATGGGCATGAATTATAACAGCTGTATTGCCTCACCCTACACAAGACTGAAAATGGAATTAGAAATAAATGTAAAAACTAGAAATAAGTTTAGAAACTAGAAATAATTAGCTACAGATTGTGATGTGCATGAATTATAACACCTGTATTACCTCACCTTACACATGAGACTGAAATGAAATTAGAAATAAATGTAGAAATTAGAAATAAGTTTAGAAATCAGAAATAATTAGCTTCAGATTGTGATGGGCATTAATTATAACAGCTGTATTGCCTCACCTTACACATGAGACTGAAAATGGAATTAGAAATAAATGCAGAAATTAGAAATGAGTTTAGAAATTAGAAATAAGTAGCTTCAGATTGTGATGGTGTGAATTATAACACCTGTATTACCTCACCTTACACATGAGACTGAAAATGAAATTAGAAATTAGTTTAGAAATTAGAAATAAGTTTAGAAATCAGAAATAAGTAGCTTCAGATTGTGATGGTGTGAATTATAACACCTGTATTACCTCACCTTACACATGAGACTGAAAATGGAATTAGAAATAAATGTAGAAATTAGAAATAAACGTAGAAATTAGAAATAAGTTTAGAAATTAGAAATGAATTAAGAAACTAGAAATAATTAGCTTCAGATTGTGATGGGCATGAATTATAACACCTGTATTGCCTCACCTTACACATGAGACTGAAAATGGAATTAGAGAGTATAGAATACATAAATTTAAAGAATAGGAGGATGTTAAGAAATTGGACGAAATAAGTGGTTAAGAAATTAGAATATAGTTTAGTTAGAAATTAGAATAATTAAGAAAGTAGAAATAGGTAGCTTCAGATTGTGATGGGCATGAATGTGATAAACCTGTATTGACCTTCACCTACAAATGAGACTGAAAATGGAATTAGAAATAAATACATAAATTAGAAATAAGTTTAAGAAATTAGAAAATAAGTTTTAGAAAATTAGAAATAGAGATAGGCTTCTGATTGTGATGGGCATGAATTATAACACCTGTATTACCTCACCCTACACATGAGACTGAAAATGGAATTAGAAATAAGTTTAGAAATTAGAAATAATTAAAGTGCTTCAGATTGTTGATGGGGGCATGAATTATAACAGCTGTATTGCCTCACCCTACGACACATGAGACTGAAAATGAAATTAGAAATAAATTTAAGAAATTAAAAATAAGTTTAGAAATTAGAAATAAGTTTAGAAAATATAGAAATAATTTGCTTCTGATTGTGATGGTGTGATTATAACATTTTGTCCTCTATTGCCTCACCCTACGCACGAGACCAAAAGCGGAATGAAATTCTTTAAAAACGAGCTCTAAATTCCCCACCTCAGGGTCAGAAAACAGCTCGATCTGACCCTAAAAAGCTCAGCCCAGACCCCCGTGCTCACGTTGAAGGACGCCAGGGCCTCAGAGACACTTTTCTCGATGAAGTCGTCGGTGGATGGCGGCGCGAGGGGTGCTCGTTGAACACGGAGTTCATCAGCGCGATCTTGGCCGCGCTCCGGCGCGCCTCGGCCTTGGTGGGACAGAAACCTGGGGACACACGGACATGCTGGGGACACACGGACATGCTGGGGACACCCCAGGATCCCACACCCCCCCCACGCAGAGCACCAGCAATTGGGGGCTGAGGGGGGGGAGTTAGGAAATGGCAGCCCCAGAATCAGAATTGCCCGTAGCGTTGGTGATTAATTTGATTTGATTGATTTTTTCAGACCCAAAGTGTTGCCAAATTCCCCCCTGAGATCGGGATTTGGGGACAGAACCAAAAGAGGTTCAGAGCCTCTCAGTATCTTCTCCATTAATTAATTCAATTTAATTATTTTTTTCAGGCACAAAGTGTTCCCAAATTCCCCCCTGAGACCAGGATTTTGGGACAGAACCAAAAGAGGTTCAGATCCTCCTGTTGCACTGTCAATTAATTAATTAAATTAATTTTTTTCAGACCCAAAGTGTTCCCAAATTCCCCCCTGAGATCAGGATTTGGGGACAGAACCAAAAGAGGTTCAGAACCTCCCGCTGCATTCTCAATTAATTAATTAAATTTAATTTAGTCCTGGGAAGAAAAAGGAAGGATCAAATCCTGGGAAGGAGAAGGAAAGGGAAGGATCTAATACTGGAAAGGATCAACTTCTGGGAAGGAGCAGGAAAAGGATCAACTTCTGAGAAGAAGAAGAAGGAAGAATCACACTCTGGGAAGGAGAAGGAAGATCAGATCCAGCCAATCCAACATTTTTCCCTGATATCCCCTCTCCRACCTCATCTGTAAGGGACCAGAACAGGGAATAAAGGACACCAAAACCCCACAATCCACAGCCAYTTCTTCCCAGACTGGGACCTGATGGGGATTTACAGACCAGCAGCAACTTGCAACTAAATCTCCTTGCAACTAACGAGGTTTAGAGGCAGATGCAGGGAGAGGAACACCCAGCAGGGAGGAGATATTTGGGAAATGATCCTGGTGGGGTCCTGGAGGGCATCCCCTGGGCATATCTTTGAAATTAAAGAGGTTGCACAATCCAAATCTTCCCAGAATGGGACCTGATGAGGATTTACAGACCAGGAGCAACTTGCAACTAAATCTCCTTGCAACTGAAGAGGTTTAGAGGCAGATGCAGGGAGGAGAACACCCAGCAGGGAGGAGATATTTGGGAAACGATCCTGGTGGGGTCCTGGAGAGGCATTCCCTGGGCATATCTTTGAAATTAAAGAGGTTGCACAATCCAAATCTTCCCAGATTGGGACCTAATGAGGATTTACAGACCAGGAGCAACTTGCAACTAAATCTCCTTGCAACTAACGAGGTTTAGAGGCAGATGGAGGGAGGAAATATTTAGAAAATGATGCTGGTGGGGTCCTGGAGGGGCATTCCCCAGGAATTTCCTTACAACTAACGAGGTTTAGAGGCAGATGCAGGGAGAGGAACACCCAGCAGGGAGGAGATATTTGGGAAACGATGCCAGTGGGGTCCTGGAGGGGCATTCCCGGGGCGGGGACGGTACCTGGAAGCTGCCGAAGCAGCTGCCCCCGGGCAGGGTGACATAGCAGACGTAGGGGGGGCTGGCGGCCGGCACCATCTCGTAGAGAACCAGGGCTCCGTTGCGCAGCTCGGCGCCGCGGGATTGCTTCATCTGCCAGAACTCCTGCAGCGCCTCCACCACGTTCACTGCCCGGGGAAACCGCGGGGAGAGGAAAGGGGGCGTGGAAATAAGGAAAAGGGGCATGGAGAGAAGGAAAAAGGGCATGGGAAATGGAGAGAAGAATAAGGGCTGGGAAAATACAGACAAGTGGGTGAGGAAGGAAAGCAGGGAATGGGCACGGAACAAAGGAAGGGCAAGAGAGAAGGGGTCAAGATGGAAGGAAATGGGGCACGGGAATAAGGAATTGGGGCAATGGAAAGGCAGGAAAGGGGGAAGGAAGGAACGGAGGAAGAGGAAGAGAAGGAAAGTGAAGGAGGAAGGAAGGCGAGAAGGAAGGAAGGAAGGAAGGAAGGAAGGAAGGAAGGAAGGAAGGAAAAGGAAGAAGGAAGAGGGAAGGAAGAGGAAGGAAGGAAAGAAGGAGTGAAGAAGAGGTAGTATGAAAGCACAGGAAAAGGGAAGGAGAAGAATGGCGGCAGAATGGAAGGATGGAAGAGGAAAAGGGGGGAAGAAGGAAGGGAATGCGGGCATGGAAAAAAGGAATTGGGGCATGGAAATAAGGAAAAGGGGAAAGGAAGGAAGGAACAGGGCATGCGAAATAAGGAAAGGAAGAGGAGGGAAAGGCATGGAAATAAGGAAGGGAACGAAATGATGAAAAAAATGGAATAAGGGACAATCGCCCCCCTCCCGGCCGCTCTGTGGGCATCCCCCGCTCCCCCGGCCCGCTCGCCACGCGGCCGTAGCCCCTGCGTGTGCTTGGCGAAGCTCCGCACACACACGGCTTCCACCGCCTCCCGCAGCACCGCGGGCGGCCCGGGCACAGGCCCCGGCTCCGGCCGGGGGGCGCGCGGGGGGGCCGTGCAGGCGCGGGGGCGGCGGCGGCGGCAGCCCCAGCCCCGGGCCCAGCCCGACCCCGCTGCCGGGTCGGCCGAGCCTTGTCGGTCCGAGCCCCGCGGGGGCCCCGGTGAGGCCGGGCCGAGCCCCGCGGGGCCCCGTGCCCACCCCGGGCTGCAGCCGCTGGGCCCGCACCGCCTCCATAGCCGCGCTCCCTCCTCAGCGCCGCGCTGTCAATCAGCGCCGCTCCGCCCTCAGCAGACCAATAGAAGCGCCGGATCGGGGAGGGGGAGGCGGGGAAAGCATCAGCAGGCCAATCAGAACGCGGTGCGCGGCTGGAGGGGCGGGGTCAGGGCGCGGCGCACTCACCCACTAACACAAATAGCGGTGTGTGGTCGTGGGGCGGTAACGGGGCGGGGATTTGGTGTCCGTGGACCAATCGTATTGCGGGGCTTGTTAGATTGACAAAGGAATAAACGAATCAAAACGCAGGAAGCACAAACCAGAAGAGATGACGGTACGGGATGACAGCCGTCATTAATTGCTTACAGGAGAAGCAATTAATGGCCAAATAAACCAATCAAACCCTTGGACACAGATTTAGAGGCGGAGATTACGCTGCCGCCCATTCACGGGCTCTGTTTTGGTCAAAGTGGGCGGCTCCGSGCTCAGCCAATGGCAAGGAACCGCGGCCGTACCGGAAGTGACGCCGCCGCACCGGGCTCGGTACCGGGCCCGCGCCATGGAGGCCTGGGTGCGCTTCAGCGCCCAGAGCCAGGCCCGGGAGCGCCTCCTCAGGTGCAGCCGCGGCTCCGCGGGCGGGGGACGATCGGAGGGGATTTTCGAGAGCCTGGGGAGGGTGCCGGGGCGGAGAGGCGATCCCAGAGAACGGGGGGGGGATTCCCGGTGATGTCCCCGGTAATGTCCCCCCCTGACTCCCTCGTTGTCCCCAGGGCCGCCCAGTACGCCTGTGTGTTGGCCGGGGCCGCGCTGAGCCGCTCCGGGAGCGGCACCGGGAGCGGCACCGGGAGCCTGAGGCGGCTGCAGCAGCTGGAGGCGCACCTGAGCCTGGGCCGCAAGCGTGAGTGGGGCTGGGGAGGGAACAGCGAGGGTTTGAGGCGGGATTTTGGGGGTTTCAAATCCCTGGTGACCCCTTCCTGCAGTGCTGCCTTTGGGGAGTTTTGAGGGGACATTTTGGGGTCTCACACCCCCAGTGTCCCCCTCTTGCAGTGCTGTGTTTGGGGAGGATCAGGGCGGTTTTTAGGGGGGATTTTGGGGTCTCACACCCCCGGTAACCCCACCCTGGTGTCCCCCCCTCTGCAGTGCTGCATTTGGGGGGCTCTGGGGGCGATCAGGGTGGATTTGAGGGGACATTCTGGGGTCTCACACCCTCAGTGACCCCACCCTGGTGTTCCCCACTCTGCAGTGCTGCATTTGGGGAGGATCAGGGCGGTTTTTAGGGGACATTTTGGGGTCTCACACCCCTGGTGTCCCCCCTTCTGCAGTGCTGTGTTTGGGGAGTTTTGAGGGGACATTTTGGGGTCTCACACCCCTGGCATCCCCCTCTCTGCCGTACTGTGTTTAGGGAGGATCAGGGCGGTTTTTAGGGGGGATTTTGGGGTCTCACACCCCTGGTGTCCCCCTCTCTGCAGTGCTGTGTTTGGGGAGTTTTGAGGGGACATTTTGGGGTCTCACACCCCTGGTGTCCCCCTCTCTGCAGTGCTGTGTTTGGGGAGGATCAGGGCGGTTTTTAGGGGACATTTTGGGGTCTCA
>NDFG01000077.1:14564-25167 GCA_002167245.1 Sporophila hypoxantha
AATCATTTATTGGTTATTAGTGGTTATTGAGGGGTTAAAACCTTCATTAGTGCTAATTAATGGTCATTAATGGTGATTAAAGTCCAAATTCTGTGCTTCAAACCCGCTAATTAACGCTAATTAATGCTAATTAATATTAATTACTTGGTTATTGGTGTTTCTTGAGGCCTTGTATGCTAATTAGTGCTAATTAATGGTCATTAAGGAGAGCGAGGTCAAAGCCCTGTGCGCCAAAGCCCGGTAATTAACGCTAATTAATATTAATTAGCACTAATTAATATTCATATACTGGTTATTAATGGGTTTAGACCTTTATTAGTGCTAATTAATGGTAATTAATGGTGATTAATGGTCATTAAGGAGAGCGAGGTCAAAGCCCTGTGCGCTAAAGCCCGGTAATTAACGCTAATTAATATTAATTAACGCTAATTAATATTAATTAACACTAATTAATAATAATTTATTGGTTATTAGTGGTTATTGAGGGGTTAAAACCTTCATTAGTGCTAATTAATGGTCATTAGTGGTGATTAAAGTCCAAATTCTGTGTTTCAAACCTGCTAATTAACGCTAATTAACGCTAATTAATATTTATTATTATGAATTTCTTGGTTCTTGGTGTTTATTGAGGCCTTGGATGCAAATTAGTGCTAATTAGTGCTAATTAATGGTCATTAAGGAGAGCCAGGTCAAAGCCTGGTGCACCAAATGCCAGTAATTAACGCTAATTAACGCTAATTAATATTTATTAATATTCATTTAGTGGTTATTGATGGATTTGAACCTTAATTAGTGATAATTAATGGTCATTATTGGTAATTAACGGTAATTAATGCTCAACAAGGTCAGAGCTCTCTGTGCCAAACCCACTAATTAACGCTAATTAACGCTAATTAATATTCATGAGTGCTCATTTCGTGGTTATTGGGGCATTGAAATGTTAAGTCATGCTAATTAATGGTAATTACTGCTCATTAGTGCTCATTAACGTTAATTGCTGTCAATCGAGGCTAATTAATCGCTGTTAATTGGGGTTAATTGTTCTCATTTGCCGTTAATTAGCTTTAATTGCAGCTAATGAATTGCCATTAATTGGGGTTCATTGGGGCTAATTGAGGCTCATTAATTGCCGTTGATTGGAGTTAATAACAGCTAATTAATTGGGGTTAATTAGCTCTAATTTGGGTTAATTGCGAATCATTAATTGCTGTAATTTTTGTTAATTGGCATTAATTGCATTTCCTGAGTGTTAATTGCCCTTAATTGGGGTTAATTGCGGCTAATTAATTTCTGTTAATTGCTGTAATTACCGTTAATTGCAGTTAATGGGCGCTCATGAGTGTTAATTGCTGTTAATTGGGGTTAATTGGAGCTAATTAATTGCCACTTATTGATGTTAATTGAGGCTCATTAATTGCCATTAATTGTCATTAATTGCCGTTAATTCTGGTTCACCGTGGTTCATTAATTCCGGTTATTAATTGCCGTTAATTGGGGTTCATTGAAGCTAATTAATTGCCATTAATTTGGGTTAATTGGTGCTCGTTAATTGCTGTTAATTCTGGTTCATTGTGAATAATCAGTGGCTGGTAATTGGGCTTAATTAATTGCCATTAATTGCCATTCAGTTGGGTTAATTGGAGCTAATTAATTGCTGTTAATTGGGGTTAATTACCATTAATTGGGCTTAATTGCTTTGAATTGCTGTTAATGGCAGTTCATGAGCGTTAATTGCCATTAATTGGGGTTAATTGAAGCTAATTAATTGCTGTAAATTCCCATTATTTGAAGCTAATTAATTACAATTAATTGGATTAATTTGAGCTCATTAATTGCCATTAATTGCGGCTTACTGCCATTAATCGCTGCTAATTAGGATTAATTAATCGTGGTTCTGAATCGCTGCTGAATGGGGTTAATCATGGTTAATTGATGGCCGTTAATTGGGGTTAATTGGAGCTAATTAATTCCTATTGATTGGATTAATTGCAGCTAATGAATTGCCATTAATTGGAGTTAATTGAAGCAAATTAATTGCTGTTAATTCCCGTTAATTGAAGCTAATTAATTCCTATCAATTGGATTAACTGGAGCTCATTAATTGCGGCTTACAGCTATTAATTGCTGCTAATTAGGATTAATTAATTGTGGTTCTGAATCGCTGCTGAATGAGGTTGATCATTGTTAATTAGCGGCCATTAATTGTGGTTAATGAATGAGTTAATGAATGAGTGAGTGAATGAATTAATGAATGAGGTAATTAATGAATTAATTAATGAGTTAATGAGTGAGTGAATGAGTTAATAATGAGTTAATGAATGAGTTAATGAGCTAATTAACGAGTTAATTAATTAATTATTCCCAGGGAGATCCTGGTGGAGGAGAGCAACGTGCAGCGCGTGGACTCGCCCGTCACCGTGAGTGACCCAAAAATGGGGAAAATTCCGGAACATTCCGGGAAATTCCGGGAAATTTGGGAATTTGGGGAGAATTCCGGGAATTCTGGGGGGAAATTTGGGAATTTTGGGGGGAATTTTGGGACAAATTTGGGGAATTTTGGGGAATTTTTAACCAAAAAAATCCGAATTTTCGGAGAATTTTGGAGCAAATTTTGGGGAATTTTTTGGGGAATATTTGGGAATTTTTGGGAAAATTCCGGAATTTTGGGGGGGAGATTTGGGAGTTTTGGGAAAATTCAGGAATTTTTGGGGCAATTTTGGGACAAATTTGGGAAATTTGGGGAATTTTAAAGCAAAAAAATCCGAATTTTCTGGCAATTTTTGGCAAAAAATTGGGAATTTGGGGAAAATTCCAGAATTTTGGGGAAAAATTGGGACAAATTTGGGAAATTTGGGGAATTTTTAAGCAAAAAAATCCGAATTTTCTGGGAATTTTTGGGAAATTTTGGGGGAAAATTTGGGAAATTCTGGAATTTTTGGGGCCGAGATTTGGGAATTTTGGGAAATTCCGGAATTTTGGGGGCAATTTTGGGACAAATTTGGGGAATTTTGGGGAAAATTTGCCAAAAAAATCAGAATTTTCTGGGAATTTTGGAGAGAATTCAGGAAAATTTTGGGAATTTTTTGGGAAAATTTGGGAATTTTGGGAGGAAATTTTGGGGAGTTTTGGGCAGAATTTTGGGACAAATTTGGGAAATTTGGGGGAATTTTTAAGCAAAAAAATCTGAATTTTCTGGGAATTTTGGGGAGATTTGGGGAAATTTTGGGGAAATTTTGGAAATTTTGGAAAATTCCGGAATTTTTGGGGGGAGATTTGGGAGTTTTGGGAAAATTCAGGAATTTTTGGGGCAATTTTGGGACAAATTTGGGAAATTTGGGGGAATTTTTAAGCAANTAATTATTCCCAGGGAGATCCTGGTGGAGGAGAGCAACGTGCAGCGCGTGGACTCGCCCGTTACTGTGAGTGAGCGACAGGAACGGGGAACATTCCGGAACATTCCGGGAAATTCTGGAAAATTCCGGGAAATTCCGGGAAATTTGGGAATTTGGGGAGAATTTTGGGAGAATTCATGAAAATTTTGGGAATTTTTGGAGGAAATTTTGAGAAAATGTGGGATTTTGGGGGGAAAATTTGGGAATTTTTCGGGAATTTTGAGATTATTTGGGAGAATTTCCAGGAATTTTGGGGAATATTGGGGGAATTTTGGGACAAATTTGGGAAATTTTGCCAAAAAAATCAGAATTTTCTGGGAATTTTTGGGGTAAATTTGGGGAATTTCAGGAATTTTTGGGGAGAAATGGAGGAAATTTTGGGGGAATTTTGGGGCAAAATTTGGAAATTTTTGGGGAATTTTACCAAAAAATCAGAATTTTCTGGGAAATTTGGGAAAAATTGGGAATTTGGGGAAAATTCAGGAATTTTGGGGGAAAATTTGGGAATTTTGGGGGGAATTCAGAAAATTTTGGAGGAAATTTGGGACAAATTTGGGACAAATTTGGGGAATTTTTAAGCAAATCCGAATTTTTGGAGAATTTTGGGGAGGATTTTTGGGAAATTTTGGGGAAATTTGGGAAAATTCCGGAATTTCTGGGGGGAGATTTGGGAAATTTGGGAAAATTCCGGAATTTTTGGGGCAATTTTGGGACAAATTTGAGGAATTTTGGGGAATTTTTAAGCAAAAAATCAGAATTTTCTGGGAATTTTGGGGAGGATTTTTGGGGAATTTTGGGAAATTTGGGAAATTCTGGAATTTTTGGGGGGAGATTTGGGAGTTTTGGGAAAATTCAGGAATTTTTGGGGCAATTTTGGGACAAAGTTGGGAAATTTGGGGGAATTTTTAAGCAAAAAAATCTGAATTTTTGGAGGATTTGGGGGAGAATTCAGGAAAAGTTTGGGAATTTTGGGAGGAAATTTTAGGGAAAATTTGGGATTTTGGGGGAAAATTTGGGAATTTTTTTGGAATTTAGAGATTTTTTGGGAATTTGGGAGAATTTCCAGGAATTTTGGGACAAATTTGGGGAATTTTGGGGAATTTTTACCCAAAAAATCCAAATTTTCTGGGATTTTTTGGAAATTTGGGAATTTTGGGGAATTTTTTGGGGAGGATTTGGGAATTTTGGGGAAAATTTTGGAATTTTGGGGGAGAATTTGAGGAAATTTTGGGAAATTTTGGAAAATTACAGAATTTTTGGGGGGAGATTTGGGAATTTTCGGTGGAGTTTTGGGACAAATTTGGGAAATTTGGGGGATTTTTCAGCAAAAAAATCCGAATTTTCTGGGAATTTTTGGGGAAATTTGGGGAAATTTTGGGAAATTTGGGAAAATTCTGGAATTTTTGGGGGGAGATTTGGGAATTTCAGGAAAATTCAGGAATTTTTCGGGCAGTGAGAGATTTTGGGTGAATCTGGATATTTTGGGTAATTTTTGGGTGAATTTTGGGATAATTTGGATATTTTGGGCAATTTTTGGGTGATTTTTTTGGGTGATTTTGGGCGAATTTTGGGTGAGTTTTGTGATAATTTGGATATTTTGGGTGATTTTGGGCTATTTGGGGGATTTTTGGGGGATTTTTTTGGGTGATTTTGGGATAATTCAGATATTTTAGATGATTTTGGGGTGAATTTTGGGTAATTTTTTTTAGTAAATTTGGGTGATTTTGGGACATTTTGAGTATTTTGGGTGATTTTGGGATAATTTGGATTTTTTGGGTGAATTTTGGGGAGTTTTTTTGGAGATTTTTTGGGGTAGATTTTTGAATAATTTGGATATTCTGGGTGAGTTTTGGGTGAATTTTGGCACATTTTGGGTCATTTTGGGTCATTTTGGGCTATTTTGGGTGAATTTTGGGTGAATTTCTTTGGGTGAATTTTGGGCAAATTTTGGGTGATTTTTTGGGTGAATTTTGGGGAGATTTTTTTAGGGATTTTTTGGGATAATTTGGATATTTTGGGTTATCTTGGGTGAGTTTTGGGTGATTTATTTTGGGTGATTTTTTTGGGTGAATTTTGGGTGATTTTGGGCAAATTTTTTTTGGTGACTTTTGGGTGATTTTTGGCTGAATTTTGGGTGACTTTTGGGTGATTTTGGGTGAATTTTGGGTGAATTTTTTTGGGTGAATTTTGGGAGATTTTTTTGGGTGGATTTTGGGGAATTTTTTTGGGTGATTTTGGGTGAATTTTTTTGGGTGAATTTTGGGTGATTTTTGGGGAATTTTGGGGAAATTTTTTGGGTGACTTTTGGGTGATTTTTGGCTGAATTTTGGGTGAATTTTGGGTGATTCTGGGCGAATTTTGGGTGATTTTGGGTGAATTTTTTTGGGTGAATTTTGGCTGATTTTTTTGGGTGAATTTTGGGTGATTTTAGGTGATTTTTGGCTGAATTTTGGGTGATTTTGGGGGATTTTTTTGGGTGACTTTTGGGTGATTTTGGGTGAATTTTTTTTGGTGATTTTTGGGTGACTTTTGGGTGATTTTGGGGATTTTTTTGGGTGATTTTGGGCTAATTTGGATATTCTGGATGAATTTTTTTGGGTGGAATTTGCGTGAATTTTGGGTGATTTTTGGGTGATTTTGGGTGATTTTGGGGGGATTTTTTTGCGTGAATTTTGGGTGATTTTGGATAATTTGAATATTTTAGGTGATTTTTGGGTGATTTTTGGGTGAATTTTTTTGGGTGAATTTTGGGTGATTTGGGGGCGAATTTTGGGTGATTTTGGGTGGATTTTGGGTGATTTTGGGCTAATTCGGATATTTTGGGTGAATTTTGGGGGATTTTTTTGGGGTGACTTTTGAAAAATTTGCATAATTTGGGTGAATTTTTTTGGGTGAATTTTGGGTGGAGTTTGGGTGGCTTTTGGGCGATTTTTAGGTGATTTTTGGCTGAATTTTGGGTGATTTTGGGTGAATTTTTTTGGGTGGATTTTGGATGATTTTGGGTGAATTTTGGGTGAATTTTGGGTGAATTTTTTTGGGTGACTTTTGGGTGATTTTGGGTGATTTTGGGTTAATTTTTTTGGGTGAATTTTGGGTGATTTTAGGTGAATTTTGGGTGAATTTTGGGGAATTTTTTTGGGCGATTTTTAGGTGATTTTTGGCTGATTTCGGGTGATTTTGGGCGAATTTTGGGTGATTTTGGGTGATTTTTGGGTGAATTTTGGGTGATTTTTTTGGGGGTGAATTTTGGGTGAATTTTGGGTGATTTTGGGTGATTTTTGGGTGACTTTTGGGTGATTTTGGGTCCCGTTCCCCCCAGGTGTGCGGGGACATCCACGGGCAGTTCTACGACCTCAAGGAGCTCTTCCGGGTGAGTGACCCCGAGTGACCTCTGACCCCTGAGTGACCCCTGAGTGACCCTGAGTGACCCCGAGTGACCAATGAGTGACCCCTGAGTGACCACTAACACAAAATGGGCAAAAAATGACCCAAAAATGGCCCAAAAATGGGAAAAAAAAAGGGCCCAAAAATGGCCCAAAAATGGGCAAAAAACAACCCAAAAACGCCCCAAAAATGGGCAAAAAACAACCCAAAAATGGTCCAAAAATGCCCCAAAAATGGGCAAAAAACAACTCAAAAATTGCCCAAAAATGGGCAAACAACAACCCAAAAATTGGCAAAAAATGGGCAAAAACCAACCCCAAAATAGCCCAAAAATGGCCCAAAAAACAACACAAAAATCGCCCAAAAGTGGGCAAAAAACAACCCAAATATGCCCCAAAATGGGCAAAAAAAACCCCAAAAATGGGCAAAAAAAACCCCAAAAATGGGCAAAAAAACCCCTCAAAATGGCCCAAAAATGAGAAAAAACAACCCAAAAATGACCCAAAAATGGGCAAAAAATGGGCAAAAAACCCGACCCAAAAATGGCCCAAAAATGGCCCAAAACCAACCCAAAAATGGCCCAAAAATGGCCCAAAACCAACCCAAAAATGGCCCAAAAATGGCCCAAAACCAACCCAAAAATGGGCAAAAAACAACCTAAAAATGACCTAAAAATGGGCAAAAAACAACCTAAAAATGACCTAAAAATGGGCAAAAAATGGCCCAAAAATTGGCCAAAAACAACTCAGAAATGGCCCCAAAATGGGGAAAAATGGGCAAAAAACGACCCAAAAATGGGCAAAAAATGGCCCAAAAATGGGCAAAAACTGACCTAAACATGGCCCAAAAATGGGCCAAAAGTGGGCAAAAAACCCCCCAAAATGGCCCAAAAATGGGCAAAAAACAACCCAAAATTGCCCCAAAAATGGCCCAAAAATTGCCCAAAAATGGTCCAAAAATGGGCAAAAAATGGGCAAAAAACAACCCAAAAATGGGCAAAAAACGACCCAAAAATGCCCCAAAAATGGGCAAACAACAACCCAAAAATGGTCCAAAAACGGGCAAAAAACAACCCAAAATGGCCCAAAAATGACCCAAAAATGGGAAAAGAAATGGCCCAAAAATGGCCCAAAAATGGGAAAAAAACAACCCAAAAACGGGCAAAAAGCAACCCAAAAATGGCCCCAAAATGGGCAAAAAACAACACAAAACTGGCCCGAAAATGGTCTAAAAACAACCCAAAAATGGCCCAAAATTGCCGCAAAAATGGCCTAAAAATGGCCCAAAAATGGGCAAAAATGGCCCAAAACCAACCCAAAAATGGCCACAAAATGGGAAAAAAAAACCCTAAAATGCCCCAAAAATGGGCAAAAAACAACCCAAAAATGCCCCAAAAATGCTCCAAAAATGGGCAAAAAGTGACCCAAGAATGGCCCAAAAATGCCCCAAAAATGGGCAAAAAACAACCCAAAAATGACCCACAAATGGGCAAAAAAACTCTCAAAATGGCCAAAAAATGCCCCAAAAATGGCCCAAAAATGGGCAAAAAATGCCCCAAAAATGGGCAAAAAATGGGCAAAAAAGGCCCCAAAAATGGCCCAAAAATGGGCAACAAATGACCCAAAAATGGGCAAAAAATGGGCAAAAAATGCCCCAAAAATGGCCCAAAAATGGGCAAAAAACAACACAAAAATGGCCAAAAATGCCCCAAAAATGGCCAAAAATGACTCAAAAAAGGGCAAAAACCAACCCAAAATGGCCCAAAAATGGGCAAAAAAACCCCAAAATGGCCGAAAAATGGGCAAAAAAACCTCAAAATGACCCAAAAATGGGCAAAAAACGGGCAAAAACCAACCCAAAAATGGCCCAAAAATGGGCAAAAAAGAACCCAAAAATGACCCAAAAATGACCCAAAAAAGGGCAAAAAATGGCCCAAAAATGGGCAAAAACCAACCCAAAATGACCCAAAAATGGGCAAAAAACAACCCAAAAAATGGCCCAAAAATGGGCAAAAAACAACCAAAAAAATGGCCCAAAAATGGGCAAAAAACAACCCAAAAATGGCCCAAAAATGGGCAAAAAAAACCCAAAAATGCCCCAAAAATGACGCGAAAATGCCCCAAAAATGACCCGAAAATGGCCCAAAAATGGGCAAAAACCAACCCAAAAATGGGAAAAAATGGCCCAAAAATAGCCCAAGAATGCCCCAAAAATGGGCAAACAACAACCCAAAAATGCCCCAAAAATGG
The DNA here is from genome assembly GCA_002167245.1 of Sporophila hypoxantha. Classification (NCBI taxonomy): domain Eukaryota; kingdom Metazoa; phylum Chordata; class Aves; order Passeriformes; family Thraupidae; genus Sporophila; species Sporophila hypoxantha. Next base: position 23,590 of record NDFG01000077.1, read on the forward strand.
GCAAACAACAACCCAAAAATGCCCCAAAAATGGCCCAAAACCAACCCAAAAATGGCCCAAAAATTGGCAAAAAATGACCCAAGAATGGCCCAAAAATGGGCAAAAAACAACCCAAATATGCCCCAAAAATGGCCAAAAATGACTCAAAAAAGGGCAAAAACCAACCCAAAAATGCCCCAAAAATGGCCAAAAATGACTCAAAAAAGGGCAAAAACCAACCCAAAAATGGCCCGAAAATGGGCAAAAAACGACCCAAAAATGGCCTAAAATGGGGAAAAAGCAACCCAAAAATGTCCCAAAATTGCCCCAAAAATGACGTAAAAATGCCCCAAAAATGGCCTAAAAATGGCCCAGAAATGGGCAAAAAGCGACCCAAAAATGGGCAAAAAACAACCCAAAAATGACCCAAAAATGACCCGGAAATGGCCCAAAAATGGGCAAAAACCAACCCAAAAATGGGAAAAAATGGCGTAAAAACGGCCCAAAAATGGCCCAAAAATGGGAAAAAATGGCCCAAAAATAGCCCAAGAATGGCCCAAAAATGGGCAAACAACAACCCAAAAATGCCCCAAAAATGGAGAAAAAAACCCCCAAAATGGCCCCAAAATGAGCAAAAAACGACCCAAAAATGGCCCAAAAATGCGTGAAAAAACCCCAAAAATGGCCCAAAAATGGACAGAATAAAAAACCAAAAATGCCCCAAAAATGTCCCAAAAATGGGCAGCAAACAACCCAAAAATGGTCTAAAAACAACCCAAAAATGGCCCAAAAATGGGCAAAAAACAACCCAAAATTGCCCCAAAAATGATGCAAAAATGCCCCAAAAATGGCCCAAAAATGGGCAAAAAACGGGCAAAAAATGGGCAAAAAAACCATCCCAAAAATGGCCCAAAAATGGGAAAAAACCATCCCAAAAATGGGCAAAAAACAACCCAAAAATGGGGAAAAAAACCCCCCAAAAATGGCCCAAAAATGGGAAAAAAACGACCCAAAAATGTCCCAAAAATGGGTAAAAAACAACCCCAAAATGGCCCAAAAATGGGCAAAAAACAACCCCAAAATGGCCCAAAAATGGAGAAAAAAAAACCCAAAATGGCCCCAAAATGAGCAAAAAACGACCCAAAAATGGCCCAAAAATGCGTGGAAAAACCTCAAAAATGGCCCAAAAATGGACAGAATAAAAAACCAAAAATGCCTCAAAAATGTCCCAAAAATGGGCAGCAAACAACCCAAAAATGGCCCAAAAATGGGCAAAAACCAACCCAAAAATGGTCCAAAAACGGCCTAAAAACAACCCAAAAATGGCCCAAAAATGGGCAAACAACAACCCAAAAAGGGCCCAGAAATGGGCAAAAAATGACCCAAAAATTGGCCAAAAACAACTCAAAAATGGCCCAAAAATGGGCAAAGAACACCCCAAAAAATGGCCCCAAAAATGGGCAAAAAACAACCCAAAAATGGCCCAAAAATGGGCAAAAAATGCCCCAAAAATGGGCAAAAAACAACCCAAAAATGGGCAAAAAATGGGCAAAAAACAACCCAAAAATGGGCAAAAAACAACCCAAAAATGGGCAAAAA
>NDFG01000077.1:120069-136136 GCA_002167245.1 Sporophila hypoxantha
AAAACGTTCCCCAGAGAAGATGGTTATAACACACCTGGGACAGGTGAGAAAGGGTTAAACACCTGGGACAGTGCGGAAGGTTAAATCACACTCTGGGGACCAGGTGAGGGATGAAGGCAGTGTTCTAAACACACCTCGGACACGCGGGAAGGGTTAACACACACTGGGACAGGTGAGGATGAAGGAAGGTTAAACACACCTGGGACAGTTGAAGGGGAAGGGTTTAACACACGACCTGGGACAGGTAGGAGGTGAGAAAGGGTTAACACACCTGGAACGTTGGGGGAGGCGAAGGCGGTTAAATCAACACCATGGGAACAGTATGGAGGTGAGGAAAGGGTTTAAACACCTGACATCGTGACCCTACAATGGAGACAGTGAGGAAGCTCCAGGGTTACACACACCTGGGACCAGTTGATGGAAAAGGGTTAAACACAGCTGGGACAGGTGAGGAAGGGCTTTAAACACACCTGGTGACAGGTGAGGAGGAAGAAACGGTTAAGACACACCTGGGACAGCGTTGATGGGAAGGGTTAACACACACTGCCACAGGTAGGAGGGGAAGGAAAGGGTTAACACACACCTGGGTACAGTGAGGGAAAGGGTTAACACACCACTGGGACAGGCTGAGGAAGGGTTAAATACACCTGGACAAGGATGAGAAGAGGAAGGGTTAAACACACCTGGGATCAGGTGAAGGAAGTGGGTAAACACACCTGGACAGTATGAGGAAGGGTTAAAACAACAACCTGGGAACAGTGAGGAAAGGGTTAAACATCACCTGGGACAGGTGAGGCGAAGGGTTAAACACACCTGGGACAGAGTGGAATGAGGGAAGGGTTAACAACACCCTGGGACGGGAGAGAGAGTGTAGGAAAGGGTTAAAACACACCTGGACAGGTGAGGGACGGTTGTTAACACACACTGGCACGGTGAGGAAAGGTAAACACACCTGGGACAGGTGAGGAAGGGTTTAAACACACACTGGACAGGTGAGAAAGGGTTAAACACACCTGGACAGGTGAGAGATGGGGAGAAGGCGTTTAACAACATCCTGGGACAGTTGAGGAAAAGGGTTAAACACACCTGGGACAGAGTGAGTGGGAAAGGTTAACACACTGGCACAGGTGAGGAAAGGGTTAAAACACACCGCAACAGGTGGAATGGCGAGGAAAGGGTTAATAACACATCGCTGGGACAGGTGAGGAAAGGTTTAAACACACTGGGACAGGTGAGAAAGGGTTAACACACCTGGGACGTGAGAGATGGGGAGGAAGGTAAACACTGGGAGTGGGGAGGGAAGTAAACACACCTGGGATCAGGTGAGGGAGGGAAGGAAAGGTTAAACACACTGGGACAGGTGATAGGGAGAAGAGTTACGACGTGAGAGGGAATTAAACACACTGGACAGTGATGGAGGGTTTAAACAAACCCTGGGACAGGTGAGAGAGGGGAGGAAAGGGTTAAACACACCTGGGACAGGTGAGAAGGTTAAAACACACCTGGGCAGGTGAGAGAGGGAGATGAAAGGGTTAAACACACTGGGACAGTGAGAGAAAGGGTTAAACACCCTGGGACAGGTGAGGAAAGGTTAAACACACCTGGACAGGTGGGGCGGGGGGAAAGGGTTAAACACACCTGGACAGGTGAGGAAAGGGTTAACACACCTGAGACAGGGAGGAAAGGGTTAAACACAGCTGGACAGGTGAGGAAAGGTTAAACACACTGGGACAGGGGAGGGAGGGAGGAAGGGTTAAACACACCTGGACAGGTGAGAGAATGGGGAAGAAGGGTAACACACCTGGGACAGGTGAGAAGGGTTATACAACTGGACCATCTGAAAGTGGAAGCAATGAGGTGAGGAAGGAAGGGTTAAACACACCTGAGCGACAGGGAGAAGGAGGGAAAGAACACACACCTGGGACAGTGAGAGAAAGTTTAAACACACCTGGGACAGTGTGAGAGGGAGAAAGGTAAACCTGGAATGATGAATAAACACACTAGGGACAGGTGAGAAGAGGGTAATGGGTAATTAGGTGTTAAACAGCCATGGACAGGTGAAGGAAAGGGTTAAAACCACACCGTTGGGCAGGTGAGGAAAGGTTACAACACACACCTGGGACATGGTGGGCCATTTTGGGGACCACCAGGGACACGGGGCTGGAGCCGGGATCCTGCCCGAGGGCAACCTGTGGGAAAAAATGGGAATATTAAGGTGATTCCTGGGATTTTGGAAAAATCAGAAAAAAAAATCACAATTTTGGGTGAAAATTGGGGATTTTTGAGTGAAATTTGGGGATTTTTAGAGAAAAAATGGGGATTTTTTAGGGGTTTTGGGCCATTTGGGGACCCCAGGGACACGGAGGGGAGCTGGAGCGTCATCCTGCCCCGAGGGCACCTGTGGTAAAAAACGGGAAATTTGGGGGTGGAAATCCTGGGATTTTGGGAAAATCAGAAAAAAAATCACAATTTTGGGGCGAAAATTTGGGGAATTTGAGTGAAAATTGGGGATTTTAGAGAAAAAAATGGGATTTTTAGGGGTTTTTGGGGCCCATTTTGGGACGTTTTGGAGGAATTGGGCGACCCACCAGAAGACTCTGGGGCTGGAGCCGGTCAATCCTGCCCAGGGCACGCTGCAAACACGGGGAAAACTCAGGATTTTGGGAAAAATTGGAAATTTTGAGGAAAAAATTTGGGATTTTTGGGGAAAAATGGGATTTTTAGGGGTTTTTGGGCAGTTTTGGGGCATTTTGGGGGATTTTAGGGAGATTTTTGGGGGGAAATTTGAGGGTTTCAGGGGGTTTGGGGACTCCGGGGCTGGAGCCGGTATCCTGCCAAGGCACCTGGAAAAACAATATAGGGGAAATTTTAGGGGTGAATTCCCGGATTTGGGAAAATTGGAAAAAAATTGGATTTTTGAGGAAAATTGGGATTTAGGGAAAAATTGGGATTTTTAGGGGTTTTGGGGCCATTTGGGGGAATTAAGAGAGTTTCGAGGTGCCCCAGGACACGGGAGCTGGAGCCCAGCATCCTGCAAAAAATGGGAAATTGGGGGTGAAATCTGCAGGAATTTTGGGAAATTAGAAATTTTGGGGAAAAAAAAAATTGGGGATTTTGGGGAAAAAATTTTGGGATTTTTGGGGCAGAAAAAATGGGATTTTTGGGGCCATTTTGGGGGCCGTTTTGGGGGAATTTGGGACCCGCAAAGACCCTGGGGCTGGAAGCCGGTCCATCCTGCTGAGGCCACCTGGCAGGAATAAAATGGGAAATTTGGGGTGAAAAATCTCAGATTTTGGGAACCAATCAGAAAAAAAATTGGGATTTTTGAGGGAATTGGGATTTTTAGGGGAAAAAATGGGATTTTTAGGCGTTTTGGGGCCATTTTGGGGGAATTTTGGGGAGTTTGAAGGTGCCCAGGACACGGGCTGGAGCCCAGCATCCTGCCAAGGGCACCTGGAAAAATATAGGGGAAATTTGGGGTGAATTCCCGGGATTCTCGGGAAAGCAGAAAAAAATTCACAATTTTTTTTAGTGAAAATTTGCGGATTTTAGGGGAGAAAAATGGGATTTTTTAGGGGTTTTTGGGGCCATTTTGGGGGGGTTTTAGGGTGTTTTGAGGTGCCCAGGACACGGGGCTGGAGCCCAGCATCCTGCAAAAAACAGGAAAATTGGGGTGAAATCTCAGGATTTTGGAATATTCCAAGAACTTTGGGCAAAAAAATTATTGGATTTGGGGATAAAATTTGGGATTCTGGGCAAAAAAATGGGAATTTTTAGGGGGTTTTGGGGCAGTTTGGGGCCCGATTTTTGGGGGGAATTTTAAGAGGGAATTTGGTCTTTGGAAAGGGAAAATTTGGGATTTTAGGGAGAAATTTGGAATTTTGGGCGGGATAATTGAGAATTTTGGTAAAATGGGAAAGATTTCAGAGGATTGGGGGGATTTTTGAGAGAAATTTGGGATTTTGGGGGATTTTGGGGGGTTTGAAGGTGCCCAGGACACGGAGCTGGAAGCCCAGCATCCTGCAAAAATGGGAAATTTGGGTGAAATCTCAGGATTTTGGGAAAATTAGAAAATTTTGGGGAAAAAAATTGGGATTTTTGAGGAACTTTGGGGATTTTAGGGAAAAAAATGGGATTTTAGGCAGTTTTTGGGCCATTTTTGGGGGGAATTTGAGGGTTTCAGGGGCTTTGAGGTGCCCAGGACACGGGGCTGGAGCCGGGCATCCTGCCCCAGGGCAACGCTGCAAAAAACGGGGGAAAAATCTCAGGATTTGGGAAAATTTGGAAATTTTGGGGAAAAAAATTGGGAATTTTGGGCAAAAAAAATGGGACTTTTAGGGGTTTTTGGGGCAGTTTTGGGGCCATTTTTGGGGGGATTTGGGGATTTTTGGGGATTTCAGGGGGTTTGAGGTGCCAAGGAACACGGGACTGGAGCCGGGCATCCTGCCCGTGAGGGCACCTGCGGGGAAAATGGGAAATTTTGGGGTGAATTCCGGGATTTTGGGGAAATTAGAGAAAAAATTCACAAATTTTGGGGCGAAAAATTTGGCGAAATTTTGGGAAAAAATGGGGAATTTTTAGGGGTTTGGGCCATTTTGGGGGGGATTTTTTGGGCCTGTTTGGGCAGATTTTTGGGCCGTTTTTGTGGGCTGTTTTGGGGGATTTTGGGGCAGATTTTTGGGGGAATTTTGGGGCAGATTTTTGGGCTGTTTTGGCCATTTGGGGCAGATTCTTTGGCTCTTTTTTGGGCCATTTGGGGCAGATTTTTGGGCCATTTGGCCATTTTGGCGCAGATTTTTGGGCATTTTGGGGGATTTTGGGGCCAGATTCTTGGACGTTTTTGGGGCAATTTTTGGGCGGCTTTTGCAAGATTTTTGGTTGTTTTTGGGCGCAAGATTTTTGGGCTGTTTGGGGGATTTGGGAAGATTTTTGGCTGTTTTTAGGCGAATTTTGAGACTGTTTCTTGGGGGGGATTTTGGTTGTTTTGGGGCACCATTTTTGGCTGTTTTGGGGGATTTTGGGGCAGATTTTTGGGCGTTTTGGGGCCACTTTGGGCAGATTTTGGCGTTTTGGGCAGATTTTTTGGGCCGTTTTGGGGCACAAGATTTTTGGGCCGTTTTGGGGCAGAATTTTGGGGCAGATTTTTGGGCCGTTTTGGGCAGATTTTTTTTGGCCATTTTGGGGCAGATTTTGGGGCAGAATTTTTGGGCAACCCCGTTTTGGGGCAGATTTTTTTGGGCCGTTTTGGGGCAGATTTTGGGCAGATTTTTGGCCGTTTGGGGGAATTTTGGGGCCATTTTGGGCAGATTTTTGGGCCATTTTGGGGCAGATTTTTGGGCCGTTTTGGCCCTTTTGGGGCAGATTTTTGGGCTGTTTGGCCATTTGGGCCGATTTTTTGCTGTTTTTCGTCATCCCAGGTCCCCCCCGCCCTCCCTCCCCACTCACTGGGGGTGCAGAGGAGGGTGGGGGTGGGGCGGGGGGCCCGGGGCCGCCCCCCCCCCCGGCCGAAGGGGCTGCTGGTAGGGGCGCCTGCATGCTGGGGGGGCGCCCGGGCCGGCCCAGCCTCACCTTGAGCCGCGGCACCTGCGCAGGTCAGGACAGGTAAGGACATCACCTAAGACACCTGAGATACACCTGAGATACACCTGAGCCCCCCAGGCCTCACGCTGAGCGCGGCACCTGCCAGGTAAGGACAACACCTGATATACCTGGACAACACCTGAGCAACCAGCCTGGGACACACCTGAGATACACCTGAGCCCCCCAGCCCTCACCTGAGCCACGGCACCTGCGCAGGTAACAGGACCACCCCTGAGACACCTGGGACCACAGCCTGGGAACACAACCTGAGATACTGAGATACTGAAGACACCCCTGAGATACTGAGATACCCTGGGAACAGTGAGAACCCCCCAAAGCCTCACCTGAAGTCCACGGCCACTGCGGTAAGGACACACCTGAGACATGTGACACACACACTGAGATATACCTGCGACAGGTGAGAACAACACCTGAGATACACCTGACCCCCCAAAGCCTCATCTGAGCCACGGCAGCTGCCAGTGAGAGGAGCACCATGGGTAACCTGAGATACACCTGGGACACACCTGAGATATCTGACACACATCTGAACCTCACCTGACCCCCCAGCCTCACCTGAGCCGCAGCACCTGCAGGTAATGGACAGGGTAAGGACACACCTGAGATTATACTGGACAGCACCTGAGACACACCTGAGAATACATGAGACACACGCTGAAAAAGATACACCTGAAATATCTGAAGACAACACCTGGGATCGCACCTGAGCCCCCAAGCCTCACCTGAGCGCGGCACCTGCGCAGTGGAGAGAGCACCTGGGTTAACCTTGAGATACACCTGAGACAACAACCTGAGACACCTGAGATCGCACCTGAACCTCACCTGAGCCGCCCCAGCCTCACCTGAGCCGCGCACCTGCGCAGGTAAGGACAGTAACTGACACACCTGAGACACCGTAGACACCTGGGACACACCTGAACCTCACCTGAGCCCCCCCAGCCCTCAACCTGAGCGGGCAACCTGTGCAGGTAAGGACAGGTAAGGCCACCCTGAAGATATCTGAACATGACACCTGGGACCACCTGAGATACTGGGACACAACCTGAGCCCCCAGCCTCACCTGAGCCGGCACCTGCGGTAATGCTACACCTGAGACATCTGGGACACACTGAACCTCACCTGAGATAGCCTGAGATCCTGAGACACACCTGAGAACAGGTGAGAGCCACCCAGCCCTCACCTGAGCCGCGGCACTGCCGGTAAGGACACCCCTGAGACAACCTGGGACACACCTGAGAACCTGGAACACACCTGAACCTCACCTGAGCCCCCCAGCCTCACCTGAGGCCACGGCTAACTGCGCAGGTAAGGACAGGTAATGACACACCTGAGATACCTGGGTACAACACCTGAGATACACCTGAGACACACCTGGAACAGGTGAGACAACCAACTGAGACACACACTGAGACACACCTGAGATACGTGAGACACACCTGGGACAGACACCTGAAGATACACTGAGGAACAGCACTGAGATACACCTGGGCCAGGTGAGCCACACCCTGAACCACCAGGCTCACACTGGGTCCCTCCAGCCCCTCACCTGAGCTCCCTGACTCACCTGAAGCCCCCCTTTTACCTGTCCCCCACCTCACCTGAGCCGCTCCCATTCACCTGTCCGCCCCTGTGTCCGCACTGTGGGTCTCACCTGTCCACCTGTGTCTCACCTGTCGCCTGTGGTCTCACCTGTTGTGTGCAGGACCCTCCCCTCCTCCTCACCTGTTCCCCTGTCCCTTCCTGTATGTCCCTCACACTGTCCTGTAATCTCCACCTGTCTGTGTCTCACCTGTGTTCACCTGTCTGTCTCACCTGCGTCTCACCTGTCCATTGTCTCACCTTGTGTGCCAGAATCCTCACCTGTCTCACCTGCCCTGTCGCTGCCCTGTGTGTCCTCTCAGCCTGTCCTCTCACCTGTCTGTGTCTCACCTGTCCTCAACCTGTCCCTCACCTGTCCTCACTGTCTTGTGTCTCACCTGTCTGTGTCTTCACCTGTGTCTCACCTGTTCCCTCACCTTGTCCCATATCTCACCTCTTTGCGCAGAATCCTCAACCTGTCTCACCTGTGCCCGTGTCTCACCTGTGGTGTCCCTCACCTTCCCTGTGTCTGCAACCTGTGTCCTCACCCTGTCCCTGTCGCACCTGTGTGTGCAGAAATCCTCACTGTTCCCCTGTGTCGCACCTGTCCGCCTGTCCTCATATGTGTCTCACCTGTTCCTCACCTTCCCATGGTCGTATCTCTGTGTGCTCCACAAAAATCTCCACCTGTCCCTGTCCTCCTCTGTGTGTCCTCACCTGTTCCCCTCACCTGTTCCCTGTGTCCACCTGTGTCTCACCTGTCTGTGTCTCACCTGTGTTCCACTGTTCTGTGTCTCACCCTGTCCTGTCTCACCTGTGTCTCAACCTGCCTGTCTCATCCTGTCTGTGGGTCTCACCTGCCTGTCTCACCTGCCCCTCCACCTGTCACCATATCTCACCTGTGTGCACAGAAATCCTCACCTGTCCCTGTCCCTCCTGCCTCCCGTTGTGTCCTCAACTCTGTCCCTGTAATCTTTCACCTGTGTGTGCAGGACCCTCCTCGTCCTCCTCAACCTGTCGCGCTCACTGCCCTGTCTACCTGTGTCTCACCTGTTGTGTGTCTCAAGCCTGTGTCTCACCTGTCCCTGTCTCAACCTGTCTGTGTATCACCTGTATCTCACCTGTTGTCTCACCTGTTCGCCTCACTGTCCCATGTCCTCACCTGTGTGGTGCAGAATCTCAACCTCCTGCACCTGTCCCCTGTCCTTCCCTGTAATGCTCCCTCACCTGTCCTGTGTCTCACCTGTCCGCCTCATCCTGTTCCTGTCTGCACCTGTGTGCGCAAGAATCCTCACATTCATGTCCCTGTGTCTCACGCTGTCCTGTCTCAACCTGTGTCTCACCTGTCCTCCTGCACCGTGTCCCATGTCTTATCTGTGTGCACAGATCCTCACCTGTCCCTGTCCCTCCTTGTGTGTCTCATCACTGTCCCCCACCTGTCCCTGGTGTCTGCACCTGTCTGTGTCTCACCTGTCTTCACCTGTCCTGGTCTTACGACTGTGTCTCACCCTGTATCTCACCTATGTCCTCAACCTCTCACCTGTGTCTACCTGTCCTGTCTCACGCTGTCCCTCACCTGTCCCCTGTCCGGCACTGTGGTGCGCAGAATCCTCACCTGCCGTGTCTGCCCTGTTCCCCTGTGTCTCAGCCTGTCTGTGTCTCACCTTGGTCTCACGCTGGTCCTCACCTGTGTGTCAGCCTGTCTGTTGTCTCACTCTGTGATTCACTGTCTGTTGCCTCACCTGTCGCCAGGTGTCTCAACTGTGGTGCAAGAATCCTCATACCTGTCTCACCTGTCCCTGTCCCTTGCCTGTGTTCTCTCACCTGTCCCTCACGCTGTCCCTGTTGTCGCACCTGTCCTGTGTCTTCCACCTGTCTACCTGTCTGTCTTAACCTGTGTCTCACTGTATCTACCGTATCTGTCCTCACCTCTCACGCTGTGGTCTCACCTGTCCCTGTCTCACCTGTCCCTCACCTGTCGCCCCTTCTCACCTGTGTGCGCAGAACCTCAACTGCCCGTGTCTTCAACCTGTGTCTCACCTGTCCCAGATCTCACTGTGGGTGTTTGCAGATCCTCACGCTGTCTCACCTGTCCCTGTCCCTCCCTCTGTATGTCCGCTCACCTGTCCCTGTATCTCACCTGTGTGTGTCTCACCTGTCCGTCTCACCTGTGGTGCGCAGAACCTCACCTCCGCGTGTCTCACCTGTCTCACCTGTGTTCTCAACCTGTTCTCACCTGTGTGTGCAGAATCCTCACCTGGATCTCACCTGTCCCTGTTCCTCCTGTGTGTCCACCTGCACTCTGTCCCTCACCTGTCCCTGTGTCTCTACCTGTCCCCTGTGTCGCTCCACCTGTTCTCTCACCTGTCTCCACCTGTCCCCTGTGTCTCACCTGTCTCACCTGTTGTCTCACCTGTTCCTCAGCTCTGTGTGTGCAGAATCCTACAATGTCTCACCTGTCGCTTCCCTGTATGTCCCCTCAACTGTCCTGTATCTCAAGCCTGCTGGGTCTCACCTGTCTCACCTGTGTCTCACCTGTCTCACCTTCTCACGCTGTGTGTCGCAGAATCCTAACCTGTCCTGTCTCCTCCTGTGTGTCTCTCACCTCTCCCCTCACTGTCCCTGTGTCACACCTGTTGTGTCTCACCTGCTGGGTCTCCACCTGTCTGGTGTCTGCACCTGTCCTGTGTCTCATCCTGTCTGTGTATCAGCCTGTCTGTGTCTCATGTCCCAGATGTCTCCACTCTGTGCCGGCATGTCCTCAGCTGTCCCATGTCTCACCCTGTCCCTGTGTGCCTTCACGCTGTCTGTGTCTCACCTGTCCTGGGTCTCACCTGTTTCTGTGTCTCACGCTGTCCCTGTTTCCTCACCTGTCTGTGTCTCACCTGTGCCCTGTGTCTCGACCTGTCTGTGTCTCACCTGTCCCATGTCTCACTGTCCCTGTGGTCTCACATGTCTGTGTCCCTCACTGTCCCATGTCTCACCTGTTTGCACAAAATCCTCAAACCTGTCCTGCCCTTCCTGTATGTCCCTCACCCTGTCCCTCACCTGTCCCCTGTGGTCTCACTGTCCTGTGTCCCTCACCTGTGCTCACCTGTCTGTGTCTCACCTGTGTCTCACCTGTCCCCTCACCTGTCCATGTCTCACCTGTGTGCACAAGAATCCTCACCTGTCACCTGTCCCTGTCCCTTCCCTATATGTCCCTCACCTGTCCTGTATTCACATGTGTGTCCTCACGACTGTCCGCCTGTCTCACCTGTGTGGCGCAGAATCCTCACCTGCCCGTGTCTCACCTGTCTCACCTGTGGTCTGCACCTGTTCCTCACCTGTGTTGGTGCAGAATCCTGCACCTGTCTCACCTGTCCCTGTTCCTTTCCCTGTTGTGTACTCACTGCTGTGCAATCACCTGTCCTAGTGTCTCACCTGTGTTCTCACCTGTCCCTGTGGTCTCCCTGTGTCTGCACTGTCCCCTGTCTCACCTGTCCCTCACCTGTCCGCATACTCACCTTGTGTGCCGCAGAATCCTCACCTGTTCAAACCTGTCCCTGTATTTTCACCTGTGTGTTCCCTCACGCTGTCTCACGTTCCTGTGTCTCACCTGTGTGTCCCTCCACCTGTCCCTAGTTCTCACCTGTGTCTCACCTGTGTGTCTCTCACGCCTGTCTCACGCTGTGTCTCACCTGTCCTGTCTCACCTGTCTGTATCTCACCTGTCTTGTCTCACCTGTCCCTGTGTCCCTCACCTGTCCCTCACTGGTGGACCAATCCAGTGAATTTCTTTTCAGTGAATTTCGCTGATTTTTGGGGCCAATCCAGTGATGTTTTGGGGGTAAAGCTTTGATTTTTTTGAGGATTTTTTGGGGATTTTTGGTGTCCTCACCTGCCCAATGCCAGCCTGGCCCTGTATATATAGAGGGCCCTCCTCCACCCCTCACACCTCCACTTCCACGTGCCGGTTGAGGCCGGGGGCGTCCTGGGACAGGTTGAGGGAGGGGAAGGAAAGGGTTTAAACATCAGCTTGGGACAGGTGAGACAGGGAAGGAACAGGGACAGGTGAGACAGGTGAGGATTCTGCACACACAGGTGAGGGAACAGGTGAGACACAGGTGAGACAGGTGAGACACGGGCAGGTGAGGATTCTGCGCACACAGGTGAGACAGGGACAGGTGAGGGACACACAGGTGAGATACAGGGACAGGTGAGGGACATATAGGGAAGGGACAGGGACAGGTGAGACAGGTGAGGATTCTGTGCACACAGGTGAGACATGGGACAGGTGAGGGGACAGGTGAGACACAGGTGAGACACAGACAGGTGAGGCACAGGTGAGACACAGGGACAGGTGAGACACAGGGACAGGTGAGGGGACAGGTGAGGGACATACAGGGAAGGGACAGGGACAGGTGAGGATTTTGTGCACACAGGTGAGACATGGGACAGGTGAGACACAGACAGGTGAGACACAGGGACAGGTGAGACATGGGACAGGTGAGACACAGACAGGTGAGACACAGGGACAGGTGAGACACAGACAGGTGAGACACAGGGACAGGTGAGACACAGACAGGTGAGACCCAGACAGGTGAGACACAGACAGGTGAGACACAGACAGGTGAGACATGGGACAGGTGAGACATGGGACAGGTGAGACATGGGACAGGTGAGACACAGACAGGTGAGACACAGACAGGTGAGACACAGGGACAGGTGAGACACAGACAGGTGAGACCCAGACAGGTGAGACACAGACAGGTGTGACACAGGGACAGGTGAGGGGAGAGGTGAGAGACACACAGGGGAGGGACAGGGACAGGTGAGGATTCTGCACACACAGGTGAGACAGGTGAGACAGGTGAGACACAGGTGAGACAGGTGAGACCCAGACAGGTGAGATACAGGGACAGGTGAGGGACATACAGGGAAGGGACAGGTGAGACAGGTGAGGATTCTGCACACACAGGTGAGGGAACAGGTGAGACACAGGTGAGACAGGTGAGACACAGGGACAGGTGAGACAGGTGAGAGACAGGTGAGACACAGGGACAGGTGAGACACAGGGACAGGTGAGGGACAGGTGAGTGACACACAGGGAAGGAACAGGGACAGGTGAGACAGGTGAGGATTCTGCACACACAGGTGAGAACAGGTTGAGAACACAGGTGAGACAGGTGAGACACGCGGAGGTGAGGTTCTGCGCACCACAGGTGAGACGGACAGGTGAGACACACACAGGTGAGATACAGGGACAGGTGAGCGGACATACAGAGGGAGGGACAGGGACAGGTGAGACAGCGTGAGGATCTGCAAACACCCACAGTGAGATCTGGGACAGGTGAGACACAGGTTGAAGACACGGGCAGTTGAGGTTCTGCGCACACAGGTGAGAAGGGGCGACAGGTGAGGGACAGGTGAGACAGGGACAGGTGAGACCACAGCGTGAGAGGTGAGGACAGATACGGTAGATACAGTGAGACACAGGTTAAGACAGACAGGTAGACAGGTGGAAGACACAGGACAGGTGCGACAACAGGGACAGCGTGAGGGACAGGTGAGAGAACACAGGCAAGGGACAGGGACAGGTGAGACAGGTATGAGGATTCTTGCACCACAGTTGAGACACCTGGCGACAGGTGAGGCAACAGACAGTGAATCACAGAGTGAGACAACAGACAGGCTGACACACAGGTGAGGACCAGCGTGAGACCAAGGTGAGACACAGACAGGCTGAGACACAGGGGAACAGGGCAGACACGGCAGGTGAGGATTCTGCGCACCACAGTGCCGGACAGGGGACAGGTGAGGGACAGCGTGAGACAGGACAGGTAGACACAGGTGAGAGGTTGAGGACATAGGTGAGATACAGGGTGAGACACAGGTAAGACAGACAGGTGAGACAGGTGAGACACAGACAGGTGAGACACAGGGACAGGTGAGGGGACAGGTGAGAGACACACAAGGGAGGGACAGGGACAGGTGAGGATTCTGTGCACACAGATAAGACATGGGACAGGTGAGGAGACAGGTGAGACACAGGTGAGACAGGGACAGGTGAGACACAGGGACAGGTGAGGATTCTGCGCACACAGGTGAGACAGGGACAGGTGAGGGGACAGGTGAGACACAGGGACAGGTGAGGGACATACAGGGAAGGGACAGGGACAGGTGAGGCAGGTGAGGATTCTGCACACACAGGTGAGACATGGGACAGGTGAGGGAACAGGTGAGACACAGGTGAGATACAGGTGAGACACAGACAGGTGAGACAGGGACAGGTGAGACACAGGTGAGACACACACAGGTGAGACACAGGTGAGACAGGGACAGGTGAGGGACAGGTGAGGAGGAGAGGAGGGTCCTGCACACACAGGTGAGATACAGGGACAGGTGAGGGACACACACGGGAGGGACAGGGACAGGTGAGGATTCTGTGCACACAGGTGAGATATGGGACAGGTGAGGGGGCAGGTGAGACAGGCAGGTGAGACACAGACAGGTGAGACAGGCAGGTGAGACACAGGTGAGACAGGGACAGGTGAGACACAGACAGGTGAGACACAGGTGAGACACAGACAGGTGAGACACAGGTGAGACACAGGGACAGGTGAGGGAACAGGTGAGAGACACACAGAGGAGGGACAGGGACAGGTGAGGATTTTGTGCACACAGATACGACATGGGACAGGTGAGGAGACAGGTGAGACACAGATGAGACAGGGACAGGTGAGACACAGGGACAGGTGAGGATTCTGCACACACAGGTGAGACAGGGACAGGTGAGACACAGGTGAGACACAGGGACAGGTGAGGGACACACAGGTGAGACACAGGGACAGGTGAGACAGGTGAGGATTCTGCGCAAAGAGGTGAGATATGGGACAGGTGAGGGAACAGGTGAGACACAGGTGAGACACAGACAGGTGAGACACAGACAGGTGAGACAGGTGAGGGACAGGTGAGACAGGTGAGACACAGACAGGTGAGAGGACAGGTGAGAGACACACAGGGGAGGGACAGGGACAGGTGAGACAGGTGAGGATTCTGCACACACAGGTGAGACATGGGACAGGTGAGACGCAGGTGAGACAGGGACAGGTGAGACACAGGTGAGACACAGACAGGTGAGATACAGGGACAGGTGAGGGACATACAGGGAAGGGACAGGGACAGGTGAGGAGGAGGAGGAGGGTCCTGCACACACAGGTGAGACACAGGGACAGGTGAGACACAGGTGGGACAGGTGAGACACAGGTGGGACACAGGGGGGACAGGTGAATGGGAGGGGCTCAGGTGAGGTGGGACAGGTAAAGGGGGGGCTCAGGTGAGGTCAGGGAGGTTCAGGTGAGGCTGGAGGGACCCAGGTGAGCCTGGGTGGGTTCAGGTGTGTCTCACCTGTCCCAGGTGTATCTCAGGTGTGTCTCAGGTATCTCAGGTGTGTCCCAGGTGTGTCTCAGGTATCTCAGGTGTGTCTCAGGTGTGTCTCAGGTGTGTCTCACCTGTCCAGGTGTGTCTCAGGTGTATCTCAGGTGTGTCCCAGGTATCTCAGGTGTGTCATTACCTGTCCTTACCTGCGCAGGTGCCGTGGCTCAGGTGAGGCTGGGGGGGCTCAGGTGAGGTTCAGGTGTGTCCCAGGTGTCTCAGGTGTGTCCCAGGTGTCTCAGGTGTGTCCTTACCGGCAGGTGCCGCGGCTCAGGTGAGGCTGGGGGGGCTCTCACCTGTCTCAGGTGTGTCTCAGGTATCTCAGGTATCTCAGGTGAGGTTCAGGTGTGTCCCAGATGTCTCAGGTGTATCATTACCCGCAGGTGCCGCGGCTCAGGTGAGGCTGGGGGGGCTCAGGTGTGTCCCAGGTATCTCAGGTGTGTCCCAGGTGTATGTCAGATATCTCAGGTGTGTCCTTACCTGTCCTTACCTGCACAGGTGCCGCGGCTCAGGTGAGGCTGGGGGGGCTCAGGTGAGGTTCAGGTGTGTCCCAGGTGTCTCAGGTGTCTCAGGTGTGTCATTACCTGTCCTTACCTGCGCAGGTGCCGCGGCTCAGGTGAGGCTGGGGCGGCTCAGGTGAGGTTCAGGTGCATCTCAGGTGTCTCAGGTGTGTCTCAGGTGTATCTCAGGTTAACCCAGGTGCTCTCTCACCTGCGCAGGTGCCGCGGCTCAGGTGAGGCTGGGGGGGCTCAGGTGTATCCCAGGTGTGTCTCAGATATTTCAGGTGTATCTCAGGTGTGTCTCAGGTATCTCAGGTGTGTCTCAGGTGTGTCCCAGGTATCTCAGGTGTGTCCTTACCTGTCCTTACCTGCAGGTGCTGCGGCTCAGGTGAGGCTGGGGGGCTCAGGTGAGGTTCAGGTGTGTGTCAGGTATCTCAGGTGTGTCCCAGGTGTATCTCAGGTTAACCCAGGTGCTCTCTCACCTGCGCAGGTGCCGTGGCTCAGATGAGGCTGGGGGGGCTCAGGTGTATCTCAGGTGTGTCTCACCTGTCTCAGGTATATCTCAGGTGTGTGTCACATGTCTCAGGTGTGTCCTTACCCGCAGGTGCCGTGGCTCAGGTGAGGCTGGGGGGGTTCTCACCTGTCCCAGGTGTATCTCAGGTATCTCAGGTGTGTCTCAGGTATCTCAGGTATCTCAGGTGTGTCCCAGGTGTGTCCCAGGTGTCTCAGGTGTGTCCTTACCTGCGCAGGTGCCGTGGCTCAGGTGAGGCTGGGGGGGCTCAGGTGTATCTCAGGTGTGTCCCAGGTGTGTCTCAGGTGTGTCCCAGGTATCTCAGGTGTGTCCTTACCTGCAGGTGCCGCGGCTCAGGTGAGGCTGGGGGGCTCAGGTGTATCTCAGGTGTATCTCAGGTGTCTCAGGTGTGTCCTTACCTGTCCTTACCTGCGCAGGTGCCGCGGCTCAGGTGAGGCTGGG
>NDFG01000077.1:157888-172522 GCA_002167245.1 Sporophila hypoxantha
TATACTGGGCTATACTGGGCTATACTGGGCTATACTGGGCTATACTGGGCTATACTGGGCTATACTGGGTTATACTGGGTTATACTGGCTATACTGGGCTATACTGGGCTATACTGGTTTGTACTGGGAATGCATTATTAGATTTGGAGTCAGACAGCTCCGATTTATTCAATTTTTGTGATAAAAAATCCGAATTTTTTGCAATTTTTTTCGGGGTTTTTTGCTCTTTTTTGCTTTTTTTTTGGATTTTATTTCTCTCACCTGTCCCTGACCTGTCCCAAGATAAAATGAGTGAAATAAACCGAATTTATTGAATTTTTGCGATGAAAAATCCAATTTTTTTGTGAAAAAAATCCGAATTTTTTGCGTTTTTTCTGGGGTTTTTTGCTCTTTTTTGTTTTTTTAAAAATTTTATTCCTCTCACATGTCCCTGACGTGTCCCTCACCTATTTCCAGATAAAATGAGTGAAATAAACCGAATTTATTCAATTTTTGCGATAAAAAATCTGATTTTTTTACGATAAAAAATCCGAATTTTTTGCAATTTTTCTGGGGTTTTTTGCTTTTTTTTGCTTTTTTTTAGATTTTCTGGATCTCACCTGTCCCTGACCTGTCCCTCACCTATTTCCAGATAAAATGAGTGAAATAAACCGAATTTATTGAATTTTTGCGATAAAAAATCAAATTTTTTTGCGATAAAAAATCCGTTGTTTTTGTGATTTTTTCGGGGTTTTTTCCTTTTTTTTTGCTTTTTTTTAAAATTTCATTTCTCTCACCTGTCCCTCACCTATTTCCAGATAAAATGAGTGAAATAAACCGAATTTATTGAATTTTTGCGATAAAAAATCAGAATTTTTTGCGATAAAAAATTGGAATTTTTTGCGATTTTTCTGGGGTTTTTTGCCTTTTTTGCTTTTTTTTTGGATTTTCTGGATCTCACCTGTCCCTGACCTGTCCCAAGATAAAATGAGTGAAATAAACCGAATTTATGGAATTTTTGCGATGAAAAATCCGATTTTTTTGCGATTTTTCCGGGGTTTTTTGCTCTTTTTTGCTTTATTTTTATTTCATTTCTCTCACCTGTCCCTGACCTGTCCCAAGATAAAATGAGTGAAATAAATCAAATTTATTGAATTTTTGCGATGAAAAATCCAATTTTTTTACGATAAAAAATCCGATTTTTTTGCGATTTTTCCGGGGTTTTTTGCGATTTTTTGCTTTTTTTTTTAATTTTATTTCTCTCACCTGTCCCTCACCTGTCCCTGACCTGTCCCTCACCTATTTCCAGATAAAATGAGTGAAATAAACCGAATTTATTGAATTTTTGCGATGAAAAATCCAATTTTTTTGCGATAAAAAAATCCGAATTTTTCGTGATTTTTTCAGGGTTTTTTGCTCTCTTTTGCTTTTTTTTTTTGATTTTCTGTCTCTCACCTGTCCCTCACCTATTTCCAGACAAAATGAGTGAAATAAACCAAATTTATTGAATTTTTGCGATAAAAAATCCGATTTTTTTGTGGTTTTTTGCCTTTTTTTGCTTTTTTTTAAATTTTATTTTTCTCACCTGTCCCTGACCTGTCCCTGACCTGTCCCTCACCTATTTCCAGATAAAATGAGTGAAATAAACCGAATTTATTGAATTTTTGCGATGAAAAATCCGATTTTTTTTCGATAAAAAATCCAATTTTTTCGCGATTTTTCCGGGGTTTTTTGCTCTTTTTTGCTTTTATTTTTTATTTTATTTCTCTCACCTGTCCCTGACCTATTTCCAGATAAAATGAGTGAAATAAACCGAATTTTTTGAATTTTTGCGATAAAAAATGCAATTTTTTTTCAATAAAAAATCCGAATTTTTTGCAATTTTTCTGGGGTTTTTTGCTCTTTTTTGCTCTTTTTTTGGATTTTCTGTCTCTCACCTGTCCCTGACCTGTCCCCAGATAAAATGAGTGAAATAAACCGAATTTATTGAATTTTTGCGATAAAAAATCCATTTTTTTTGCGATAAAAAATCCGATTTTTTTGCGGTTTTTTGCTTTATTTTGCTTTATTTTTATTTCATTTCTTTCACCTGTCCCTGACCTGTCCCTGACTTATCCCTCATCTATTTCCAGATAAAATGAGTGAAATAAACCGAATTTTTTGAATGTTTGTGATAAAAAATGCGAATTTTTTTGCGATAAAAAATCCGATTTTTTTGCGGTTTTTTGCCTTTTTTTGCTTTATCTTTATTTCATTTCTCTCACTTGTCCCTCACCTATTTCCAGATAAAATGAGTGAAATAAAACCGAATTTATGGAATTTTTGTGACTACAAAAAATCCGATTTTTTTCGAATAAAAAATCCGAGAATTTTTTGCCATAAAAAATCGATTTTTTTGCGAATTTTTTCGGGGTTTTTGCCTTTTTTCTGCCTTATTTTGTATTTCATTTCTGCTCTCCTGTCCCCCCTTTTCAGGAGGCCGAGGTTGGAGCACCGCGCGTGGCCGAGATGAAGCGCGAGGGTTTCTGTCCCTGCGCGGCGCCTGCCAAGGTGGCCGGCCGCGCGGCCCAAGGTGCACTTGGACCACTGTGCGAGGAGAATGCAGTGGCTGGCGGCCGACTTCGCCCAGGAGCGCCGCTGGAAGAGGGGCGTGGCCAGGAAAGGTGGGCACCTGGGACACCTGGCAGAAACATTGGGTGAAATTCGGAGTGAAAATTGGGCAAAAAATCGGGCAAAAAATCGGGTGATTTTGACGAAATTCCGATTGAAAATCGCGGTGAGAATTTGGGTTTTTGGGGGTTTTTTTTGTTACTAGGAACACCTGTGGTGGGCATCTTCAGGTGGGTGTGGCACCTGGAGAAGGCTCTAAGTAGCACTGGGCACTGGGGCAAAAATTGGGCTGAAATTTTGGGTGTGAATTTGGGCGAAAATAGGGAAAAAATTGGGCGAAAATTTCCGATGAAATTCAGGTAAAAATTGGGCGAGTTATGGTGTTTTTTGGGTGATTTTTTGCCCATTTGCAATGTTGTGTGGCATCTCAGGTGGGTTTGAGCACGTGAAGAAGCTCAGGTGGCACCTGGGCACAGCTGGGCAAAAATTGGGTGAAATTTGGGTGAAAATCGGGTGAAAATTGGCAAAATTTCAATGAAAATCAGGTGAAATTTAAGTGGTTTTGGGTGGTTTTGGGGGTTTTTGGTCACTAGGAGCAGCTGTGGTGGCATCTCAGGTGGGTTTGGACATGTGGAGAACCGGTGTCCTAACTCTGGGCACACTTGGGCAAAACTTGAGCGAAATTTGGGCGAAATTGGGGCAAAAATTGGGCAAAAATCGGGCAACATTGGGCGAAATTTTGATGAAAATCGAGCGAGTTTTGGGTCATTTTTGGAGGTTTTTGGTCACTAGGAGCAGCTGTGGTGGCATCTCAGGTGGGTGTGGACATGTGGAGAACCTGTGTCCTGACCCTGGGCAAAATTTGGGTGAAATTTGGGCGAAAATTGCGCAAAAATTGGGTGAAATTTGGCGAAATTTGCGTGAAATTCGGGCGACTTTCCATGGAGTTTCAGGTGGTTTTTGGTGGTTTTTCATCACTAGCAGCACCTGTGGTGGTGGCATCTCAGGTGGGTTTGGACATGTGGAGAACCTGTGTCCTGACCCTGGGCAAAATTTGGGTGAAATTTGGGCAAAAATTGCACAAAAATTGGGTGAAATTTGACGAAATTCCGATGAAAATCGGGTGAAATTTGGGTTTTTTGGGGGTTTTTTGTTACTAGGAACACCTGTGGTGGCATCTCAGGTGGGTTTGGACCTGTGGAGAGCTTGTGTGCTAATCCTGGGCTCATCTGGGCAAAATTTGGGTAAAAATTGGGTGAAAATTGGCAAAATTTGGATGAAAATCGGGTGAGTTTCAGTGAATTTTGGGTGGTTTTTGGGGGTTTTTGGGGGTTTTTGGTCACTAGGAACACCTGTGGTGGCATCTCAGGTGGGTTTGGGCACCTGGAGAAGCTCAGGTGGCACCTGGGCACAGCTGGGCAAAATTTGAGTGAAATTTGGGCGAAATTTGGGCAAAATTGGGTGAAAATCGGGTAAAATTCAGCAAAATTTCGATGAAAACCGAGCGAGTTTTGGGTGATTTTTGGGGGTTTTTGGTCACTAGGAGCAGCTGTGGTGGCATCTCAGGTGGGTTTGAGCACCTGGAGAAGCTCAAGTGACACCTGGGCACCTGGGCAAAAATTGGGTGAAATTTGGGTGAAAATCGGGTGAAATTTGGGCAAAAATCAGGCAAAATTTGGTGAAATTTCGATACAAATCGAGCGAGTTTTGGGTGGGTTTTGGTGGTTTTTGGTCACTAGGAGCAGCTGTGGTGGCATCTCAGGTGGGTTTGGACATGTGGAGAACCTGTGTCCTGACCCTGGGCACATCTGGGCAAAATTTGGGTGAAATTTGGGCAAAAATTGGGTGAAATTTGGACAACAATGGGGTGAAAATTGGCAAAATTTGGATGAAAATCGGGTGAGTTTCAGTGAATTTTGGGTGATTTTTGGGGGTTTTTGGTCACTAGGAGCACCTGTGGTGGCATCTCAGGTGGGTTTGAGCACCTGGAGCAGCTCAGGTGGCACCTGGGCACAGCTGGGCACAGCTGGGTGACGTTTGGATCAGTTTTGGGTCGGTTTTGGGTGGTTTGGGGGTTACCTGTGCGAGGAGATGCAGTGGCTGGCGGCCGACTTCGCCCAGGAGCGCCGCTGGAAGAGGGGCGTGGCCAGGAAGGTGGGCACCTGGGCCAAATTTGGGTGAAATTCGGGTGAAATTTGGGCGAAAATCGGGCAAAATTCGGCGAAATTTCGATGAAAATCAGGTAAAAATTGGGTGAGTTTTGGTGTTTTTTGGGTGATTTTTTGCCCATTTGCGAAGTTGTGGTGGCATCTCAGGTGGGTTTGAGCACGTGAAGAAGCTCAGGTGGCACCTGGGCACACCTGGGCAAAAATTGGGTGAAAATCGGGTGAAATTTGGAGAAATTTCAATAAAAATTGGGTGAAATTTGGGTGGTTTTCAGTGGTTTTGGGGGGTTTTTGGTCACTAAGAACACCTGTGGTGGCATCTCAGGTGGGTTTGGAGCACCTGGAGAAGCTCTGGTGACACCTGGGTGAAATCTGGGCAAAATTTGAGTGAAATTTGGGCGAAATTTGGGCAAAATTGGGTGAAAATCGGGTAAAATTCAGCAAAATTNGGTGACACCTGGGTGAAATCTGGGCAAAATTTGAGTGAAATTTGGGCGAAATTTGGGCAAAATTGGGTGAAAATCGGGTAAAATTCAGCAAAATTTCGATGAAAATTGGGTGAAATTTCAGGTTTTTTGGGGGTTTTTTGTTACTAGAAACAGCTGTGGTGGCATCTCAGGTGGGTTTGGGCACCTGGAGAAGCTCAAGTGACACCTGGGCACCTGGGCAAAAATTGGGTGAAATTTGGGTGAAAATCGGGTGAAATTTGGAGGAATTTCAATGAAATTCCGGTGAAATTTGGGTGGTTTTGGGTGGTTTTTGGGGGTTTTTGGTCACTAGGAACAGCTGTGGTGGCATCTCAGGTGGGTTTGGGCACCTGGAGAAGCTCAAGTGGCACCTGAGCACCTGGGCAAAAATTGGCTGAAATTTGGGTGAAAAATGGGCAAAATTTGGTGAAATTTCGATGCAAATCGAGCGAGTTTTGGGTGGGTTTTGGGGTGTTTGGTCACTAGGAGCAGCTGTGGTGGCATCTCAGGTGGGTTTGGACATGTGGAGAACCTGTGTCCTAATCCTGGGCACATCTGGGCAAAATTTGGGTGAAATTTGGGTGAAATTTGGGCAAAATTGGGTGAAAATTGGCAAAATTTGGGTGAAAATCGGGTGAGTTTCAGTGAATTTTGGGTGGTTTTTGGAGGTTTTTTGTTACTAGGATCACCTGTGGTGGCATCTCAGGTGGGTTTGGGCACCTGGAGAAGCTCAAGTGACACCTGGGCACCTGGGCAAAAATTGGGTGAAATTTGGGCGAAAATTGGGCAAAATTGGGCGAAATTTCGATGAAAATCGGGTGAAATTTGGGTTTCTTTGGGTGGTTTTTGGTCACTAGGAGCACCTGTGGTGGCATCTCAGGTGGGTTTGGACATGTGGAGAACCTGTGTCCTAACTCCTGGAACATCTGGGCAAAATTTGGGTAAAAATTGGGTGAAAATTGGCAAAATTTGGATGAAAATCGGGTGAGTTTCAGTGAATTTTGGGTGATTTTTGGTGGTTTTTGGGGGTTTTTTGTTACTAGAAACACCTGTGGTGGCATCTCAGGTGGGTTTGGACATGTGGAGAACCTGTGTCCTGACCCTGGGCAAAAATTGGGTGAAATTTGGCGAAATTTGCGCGAAATTCGGGCGACTTTCCATGGAGTTTCAGGTGGTTTTTGGTGGTTTTTCATCACTAGCAGCACCTGTGGTGGCATCTCAGGTGGGTTTGGGCACCTGGAGCAGCTCAGGTGGCACCTGGGCACAGCTGGGTGAAATCTGGGCGAAATTTGAGCGAAATTTGGGTGAAAATTGGGCAAAAATCGGGTGAAAATTGGGCAAAATTGGGCGAAATTTCGATGAAAATCGAGCGAGTTTTGGGTGGGTTTTGGTGGTTTTTGGTCACTAGGAGCACCTGTGGTGGCATCTCAGGTGGGTTTGGGCACCTGGAGAAGCTCAGGTGGCACCTGGGCACAGCTGGGCAAAATTTGGGTGAAATTTGGGTGAAATTTGGGTGAAATTGGGCAAAATTTGGGCGAAAATTGGGCAAAATTCGGCAAAATTTCGATGAAAATCGGGTGAAATTTGGGTTTTTTTGGGGTTTTTTGTTACTAGAAACAGCTGTGGTGGCATCTCAGGTGGGTTTGGGCACCTGGAGAAGCTCAGGTGACACCTGGGCACACCTGGGCAAAAATTGGATGAAATTTGGGCAAAATTTGGTGAAATTTCGATGAAAATCGAGCGAGTTTTGGGTGGGTTTTGGGGGTTTTTGGTCACTAGGAGCAGCTGTGGTGGCATCTCAGGTGGGTTTGAGCACCTGGAGGAGCTCAGGACACCTGGGCACCTGGGCAAAAATTGGGTGAAATTTGGGTGAAAATCGGGTGAAAATTGGGCAAAAATTGGGCGAAATTCAGCAAAATTTCGATGAAAATCGAGCGAGTTTTGGGTGGTTTTTGGAGGTTTTTGGTCACTAGGAGCAGCTGTGGTGGCATCTCAGGTGGGTTTGGACCTGTGGAGGACCTGTGTCCTGACCCGGGGCACATCTGGGCAAAATTTGGGTGAAATTTGGCGAAATTTGCAGGCGACATTCGGCGAATGGTGAGTTTCAGGTGGTTTTTGGATGTTTCTGGTCACTGATCAGCACCTGTGGTCATCTAGGTGGGTTGGACATGTGGAGAACCGGTGTCCTAACTCTGGGCGAAAATTGGTGAAATTTGGGTGAAATCGCAAAAATCGGGTAAGAATTCAGCAAAAATTCCGATGAAAAATGGGGTAAATTTCCGGTTTTTTTGGGGGTTTTTTGTTACAGAAACAGCTGTGGTGGCATCTCAGTGGGTTTGGCGCCTGGAGAAGCTCACAATGACACCTGGGCACCTGGGCAAAAATTGGGTGAAATTTGGGTGAAAATCGGGTGAAAATTGAGCGAAAATCGGGCGAAATTTGCGCGAAATTCGGGCGACTTTTGGTGGAGTTTTGGGTGGTTTTTGGGGGTTTTTGGTCACTAGGAGCAGCTGTGGTGGCATCTCAGGTGGGTTTGGGCACCTGGAGAAGCTCAGGTGGCACCTGGGTGCACCTGGGTGAAATCTGGGCAAAATTTGAGTGAAATTTGGGCGAAATTGAGGCAAAAATCGGGCGAAATTTGGTGAAATTTCGATGAAAATCGAGTGAATTTCAGGTGGTTTTTGGGGGTTTTTGGTCACTAGGAGCAGCTGTGGTGGCATCTCAGGTGGGTTTGAGCACCTGGAGAAGCTCAAGTGACAACTGGGCAAAAATTGGGTGAAATTCGGGTGAAAATTGGGCAAAAATCAGGCGAAATTTGGTGAAATTTCGATGAAAATCGAGCAAGTTTTGGGTGATTTTGGAGGTTTTTGGTCACTAGGAACACCTGTGGTGGCATCTCAGGTGGGTTTGGGCACCTGGAGAAGTTCAGGTGGCACCTGGGCACAGCTGGGTGAAATCTGGGCAAAATTTGAGCGAAATTTGGACGAAATTGAGGCAAAAATCGGGCGAAAATTGGGCAAAATTGGGCAAAATTTCGATGAAAATCGAGCGAGTTTTGGGTGGTTTTTGGGGGTTTTTGGTCACTAGGAGCACCTGTGGTGGCATCTCAGGTGGGTTTGGACATGTGGAGAACCTGTGTGCTAATCCTGGGCACATCTGGGCAAAAATTGAGCGAAATTTGGACAACAATGGGGTGAAAATTGGCAAAATTTGGATGAAAATCGAGTGAATTTTGTGTGATTTTTGGGGGTTTTTGGGGGTTTTTTGTTACTAGGAACACCTGTGGTGGCATCTCAGGTGGGTTTGGGCACCTGGAGAAGCTCAGGTGGCACCTGGGCACAGCTGGGCAAAATTTGGGTGAAATTTGGGCGAAATTGGGTAAAATCTTCGGGATTTTGGGGATATTTTTAGGATTTTTGAGATTTTTTGGGGGGATTTTTTTAGGATTTTTTGGGGTTTTTGATGTCCCCCACCTGTCCCTCACTGTGACCAATTCAGTGAATTTTTCAGTGAATTTCCCTGATTTTTGGGGCCAATTTAGTGAATTTTGTGGTAAAACCTTCGGGATTTTGGGGATTTTTTGGGGGATTTTTTGGGGTTTATTGGTGTCCCTCACTGTGAATAATTTAAGGATTTTTTAAGCGCATTCAGGAAACTTCTGCGGCCAATTTAATGAATTTTGGGGTAAAATCTTCGGGATTTTGGGGATTTTTTTAGGGTTTTTTTGGCAATATTTTTGGGATTTTTGGCGATATTTTTAGGATTTTTTAGGATTTTTTGGGGATGTTTTTGGGGAAGTTTTCTGTGTCCCTCACCTGTTCCTCACTCTGATCAATTCAGGGAATTTTTAACTGAATTTTTTGGGGCCAATTTAATTAAGTTTGGGGGTAACATCTTCGGGATTTTGGGGATTTTTTTAGGGTTTTTTGGGAATATTTTGGGATTTTTTGGGATGTTTTTTGGGCTGTTTTTGGTGTCCCTCATCTGTCCCTCACCGTGAATAATTTGAGGATTTTTTGAGTGGATTCAGGTGATTTTTGGGGCCAATTTAGTGAATTTTGCAGTAAAATCTTTGGGATTTTGGGGTATTTTTAGGATTTTTTGGGGTTTTTGATGTCCCCCACCTGTCCCTCACTGTGACCAATTCAGTGAATTTTTCAGTGAATTTTGCTGATTTTTGGGGCCAATTTAGTGAATTTTGGGGTAAAATCTTTGGGATTTTGGGGATATTTTTAGGAATTTTTAAAGAATTTTTTAGGATTTTTGGGGATATTTTTAGGATTTTTTTGGGGTATTTTTAGGATTTTTGGGGATGTTTTTGGGATGTTTTTGGGGATTTTTTGGGATGTTTTTTGGGGATATTTTGAGATTTTTTGGGGATTTTTTGGGGGTATTTTTAGGATTTTTGGGGATGTTTTTGGGATATTTTGGGGATCTTTTGGGGAATTTTTGGGGCTGTTTTTGGGCTGTTTTTGGGGGGATTTTTTGGGCTGTTTTTGGGCTGTTTTTGGGGGGATTTTTTGGGCTGTTTTTGGGCTGTTTTTGGGCTGTTTTTGGGCTGTTTTTGGGGGATATTTTTAGGATATTTTGGGATTTTTTGGGGGGATTTTTTGGGCTGTGTTTGGGCTGTTTTTGGGCT
Organism: Sporophila hypoxantha; assembly: GCA_002167245.1. Taxonomy (NCBI): domain Eukaryota; kingdom Metazoa; phylum Chordata; class Aves; order Passeriformes; family Thraupidae; genus Sporophila; species Sporophila hypoxantha. The sequence goes on from NDFG01000077.1 coordinate 167,749, forward strand.
GTTTTTGGGGGGTTTTTTTGGGCTGTTTTTGGGCTGTTTTTGGGCTGTTTTTGGGCTGTTTTTGGGCTGTTTTTGGGGATATTTTTAGGATTTTTTTTGGGATATTTTGGGCTGTTTTTGGGCTGTTTTTGGGCTGGTTTTGGGCTGTTTTTGAGCTGTTTTTGGGCTGGTTTTGGGCTGTTTTTGGGCTGTTTTTGGGCTGTTTTTGAGGATATTTTTAGGATGTTTTTGGGCTGTGTTTGGGCTGTGTTTGGGCTGTTTTTGGGCTGTGTTTGGGCTGTGTTTGGGCTGTTTTTGGGGATATTTTTAGGATTTTTTGGGGAATTTTTTGGGCTGTTTTTGGGCTGTGTTTGGGCTGTTTCGGTGTCCCTCACCCGTCGGTGCCCCCGTGCCAGGTGGTGCGCATGGTGATGCGGCACCACGAGGAGCAGCGGCAGCGCCAGGAGCGCGCCAAGCGCGAGGAGCAGGCCAAGCTGCGCCGCGTGGCCGCCGCCATCGCCCGCGAGGTGCGCCACTTCTGGAGCAGCGTGGAGAAGGTACCGGGCACAGCTGGCACGGCCGGGCACACCTGGGGGCACCTGGGTACAGCTGGGATACACCGGGGATACACCTGGGCACACCTGGGGGCACCTGGGATACACCTTGGGGGAAAAAAGGGGGAAAATTGGGAGAAAATCGGTCAAAATTGGGGGTTTAGGGACACCTGGGCACAGCTGGGCACAGCTGGGATACACCTGGGCACACCTGGGGGCACCTGGGTACAGCTGGGGGCACCTGGGGGCACCTGGGCACACCTGGGCACAGCTGGGCAGAGCTGGGATACACCTGGGCACACCAGTGATACACCTGGGCACTACCGGGCACACCTGGGGGCACCTGGGGGCACCTGGGGGACAGCTGGGCACAGCCGGGCACACCTGGGGGCACCTGGGATACACCTGGGATACAGCTTGGGGGAAAAAAGGGGGAAAATTGGGAGAAAATCGGTGAAAATTGGGGGTTTAGGGACACCTGGGCACAGCTGGGGACACCTGGGATACACCTGGGCACACCTGGGGGGACCTGGGCACACCTGGGCACAGCTGGGATACACCTGGGCACAGCTGGGGCACACCTGGGGGGACCTGGGCACACCTGGGGGCACCTGGCATACACCTGGGTACACCTGGGATACACCTGGGCACAGCTGGGATACACCTGGGCACAGCCGGGCACACCTGGGGGCACCTGGGCACAGCTGTGGGCACCTGGGTACAGCTGGGATACACCTGGGCACACCTGGGCACAGCCGGGCACACCTGGGATATACCTGGGCACAGCTGGGATACACCTGGGTACAGCTGGGATACACCTGGGCACAGCTGGGATACAGCTGGGCACACCTGGGCACAGCCGGGATACACCTGAGGACACCTGGGATACACCTGGGCACAGCTGCGATACACCTGGGCACTCCTGGGGACACCTGGGCAGAGCTGGGATACACCTCGGGGCACCTGGGCTTAGCTGGGCACAGCTAGGATACACCTGGGCACACCTGGGATACACCNGGGGACACCTGGGCAGAGCTGGGATACACCTCGGGGCACCTGGGCTTAGCTGGGCACAGCTAGGATACACCTGGGCACACCTGGGATACACCTGGGCACAGCTGGGCACAGCTGGGATACACCTGGGCACACCTGGGATACACCTGGGCACAGCTGGGCACACCTGGGATACACCTGGGCACACCTGGGATACACCTGGGCACAGCTGGGATACACCTGGGCGCACCTGGGCACACCTGGGATACACCTGGGCACACCTGGGATACACCTGGGCACAGCTGGGCGCCCCTGGGATGCACCTGGGGACAGCTGGGCACACCTGGGATGCACCTGTGGAGGAAACAACGGAGAAAATTGGGAGAAAATTGGTGAAAATTTGAAGAAAATGGGTGAAAATTGGGGGTTTAGGGACACCTGGGGCACACCTGGGCACACCTGGGCACAGCTGGGCACACCCGAGGACACCATTGGGTGCCCACTGATGACCATTGATGACCATCAATAACCATTGGGTGCCCACTGATGACCATTGATGACCATCAATAACCATTGGGTGCCCATTGCTGACCATTGGCGCCCATTGCTGACCATTGATGACCATCGATGACAACCAATGACCATTGCTGACCATTGGGTGCCCATCGATGACCATCAATGACCATTGGGTGCCCATCAATGACCATTGGGTGCCCATCAATGACCACTGGGTGCCCACTGATGACCATCAGTGACCATTAGGTGTCTACTAAAGACTTTTGATGACCACCAATGACCCCTGGGTGCCCATCAATGACCATTGCTGACCATTGATGACCATCAGTGACCATTGCTGACCCCTGGGTGCCCATCAATGACCATTGATGACCATTGGGCGACCATCAATGACCATTGCTGACCATTGGGTGCCCATTGCTGACCATTGGGTGCCCATCAATGCCCATTGCTGACCACGGGGTGCCCATCAATGACCATTGGGTGTCCATTGCTGACCATTGGGTGCCCATCGATGACCATTGGGTGCCCATGGGTGCCCATCAGTGACCATTGCTGACCATTGGGTGCCCATCAATGACCATTGGGTGCCCATNGGGTGCCCATCAATGACCATTGGGTGCCCATTGCTGACCATTGGGTGCCCATCAATGCCCATTGCTGACCATTGGGTGCCCATCAATGACCATTGCTGACCATTGGGTGCCCATCAATGACCATTGCTGACCATTGGGTGCCCATCAATGCCCATTGCTGACCACGGGGTGCCCATCAATGCCAACCGGGTCCCCATTGCTGTCCATTGGGTACCCGTACCTGCCCCCGCCCCCCCCCAGGTGCCCCCCAGGTGCCCCCCAGGTGCCCCCCAGGTGCCCCATCAATGCCCATTAGCTATCCCCTAATGACTTTTGATGACCACCAATGACAATTAGGTGCCCATTGATGACCATCGATGACCATTGATGACCATTGATGACCATTGGTGCCCATGGATGACCACTGGGTGCCCATTCATGACCACCAATGACCACCAGGTGCCCATCAATGCCCATTAGCTATCCCTTAATGACTTTTGATGACCACCAATGACCATTGGGTGCCCATGGATGACCATTGGGTGCCCATTGGTGCCCATTGCTGACCATTGATGACCATCGATGACCATTGCTGACCATCCATGACCATTGGGCGCCCATCAATGACCATTGCTGACCATTGCTGACCATTGGGTGCCCATTGGGTGACCATCAATGACCATTGCCGACCATCCATGACCATTGGGTGCCCATGGGTGCCCATCAATGACCATTGCTGACCATCCATGACCATCCATGACCATTGCTGACCATTGGGTGCCCATTGCTGACCATTGATGACCATCGATGACCATTAGGTGCCCATCAATGACCATTGCTGAGCATTGCTGACCACTGGGTGCCCATCAATGACCATTGCTGACCATTGGGTGCCCATTGCTGACCATTGGGTGCCCATTGATGACCATTGGGTGCCCATCAATGACCATTACTGAGCATTGCTGACCACTGGGTGCCCATCAGTGACCATCAGTGACCATTACTGACCATTGGGTGCCCATCAGTGACCATCAGTGACCATTACTGACCATTGGGTGCCCATCANGTGCCCATCAGTGACCATCAGTGACCATTACTGACCATTGGGTGCCCATCAGTGACCATCAGTGACCATTACTGACCATTGGGTGCCCATCAGTGCCCATCAGTGACCATTACTGACCATTGGGTGCCCATCGATGACCATTGGGTGCCCATGGGTGCCCATCGATGACCATTGCTGACCATTGGGTGTCCATCGATGACTCTCAGTGACCATTGGGTGCCCATTGCTGACCATCAATGACCATTGCTGACCACCAGGTGCCCATCAATGACCATTGATGACCATGGGTGCCCAGCCATGACCATTGCTGACCATTGGGTGTCCATGGATGACTCTCAGTGACCAAGGATGACCACTAGGTGCCCATTGCTGACCATTGGTGCCCATCGATGACCATTGATGACCATCAATGACTGTTGCTGACCATTGGGTGCCCATTGATGCCCATTGATGACCATCAATGACCATTGCTGACCATCGATGACCATTGCTGACCATTGGGTGCCCATCGATGACCATCAATGACCATTGCTGACCATTGATGACCATTGCTGACCATTGGGTGCCCATCAATGACCATTGCTGACCATTGGGTGCCCATTCATGACCATCAATGACCATCGATGACCATTGCTGACCATTGGGTGTCCATTGCTGACCATTGCTGACCATTGGGTGCCCATTGATGACCATTGGGTGCCCATGGGTGCCCATCAATGCCCATTGCTGACCACGGGGTGCCCATCAATGCCACCTGGGTCCCCATTGCTGTCCATTGGGCACCCGTACCTGCCCCCAGGTGCCCCCAGGTGCCCCCCAGCTGCCCCCCAGCTGCCCGCCAGGTGCCCGCAGGTGACGCTGGCCACGCCCCCCGCAGGTGGTGCAGTTCAAGCAGCAGTCGCGGCTGGAGGAGAAGCGCAAGAAGGCGCTGGACCTGCAGCTGGACTTCATCGTGGGCCAGACGGAGCGCTACTCGGACCTGCTGAGCCGCAGCCTCAACGCGCCGCGGCCCCGCCCCGCTGCCCTCACCTGCCCAGGTAACCCCGGGGGCGGGGGGCATCTCAGGGGGCATCTCGGGGGGTTTGGGGGCA